>JAGVSL010000196.1:0-380742 GCA_022494535.1 Himalopsyche phryganea | reverse complement strand
AAAAGGTTTAAAGGAAAGCAGTCATCCTAAAAATTATAAGATAAATATGTTTTACAATATGCTACTCTTTTCCGACTTGAAATATTACTGAATGTTGCTAAAACAATGCCATGCACACAATGCTCTAGGTAATTTAATTGCAGATAGGAAATTGACAAAAAATTTATTATTGGAATAAAATATACGAAAATACGAAATATTATTAGAAAACTTAATCGGCGTATTTCAAATTTACTCTATAGTCTGTTCTAAGAAGTTCCATTTGACATATTATGGTGACATATATTATATTTGTAATTTACGTAAATTATCGGTTTCTCTAATTCCCGACTACGATAATTTGGCTTTTTCTTATTAAGTAATTAAATTTCCTACAGAAAATTATAGGGGTATTTAGTACATTTTCGGTTAGAAAAGAGTAACATTGGTAAATAATTATCGCATAGTCGTATCATGGCCTAAAAATGATATTTTCTCCGAAAACCATACAAAATGAAATGTTTTAGGCTAGAATAATCTCTTATGTACCTAAATATATAAAAATATTCGTGAATTACGTAAGGAAACGTTGGAATATAGGTTTAACGAATACATGTCGCATATTTATTCACAAACGTCAGAATCATTTTTTCATATTGAACAGAAAAACCAACCAGACAAATAAAAATATTTTTTGTTTCATAAAGTATAAGGGGATAACGGAGAATCCTACAATTTCAATAATCTTTACTTTGCCCACCAGTCGGCTTATAGCGTCGCGGGGCCCTTGTAAAACCACGGTCGCGTAAAGTAAAGATAATTGAAATTGGGATTCTCCGTTATTCCTTATACTTTTGAAAAAACAAAATATTTTTGTTTGTCAGGATTAGTTTCAGGTTTCTTTTATTCAATATGAAAATGGCCGACGATTTTGAAGTCTGTGGACGAGTATGTGACATGTCATCATTAAACCTATATTCGTTTCCTTTCGTGATTCAATATTTCCATATATTAGGTCCATAAAAGATAATTCTACCCGAAAATGTCATTTTTTTGTAGTTTTCTGAGAAAAATATCATTTTTAGGCCTTTTCCTGCTAATAGACATTTACCATAAAATTTATGGCCATAGCATATTTACAAATTTTGAAGGACAGAATTTTTAAATAATATTTTTTATGTATAATTATTATATCGTTCAATGAACCTAAGGCTATTAACTAATAATAATAATAATGGTGAAACCCTAGACATAAGAGCGAAAAGGGATGGAATTGATATAAAAGAAAACCTGGTGCACACACAATTGATATATAGTTTTGAATTAGTTGCAATACAATTGAATTTATATCTAAACCTTTGAATTAATTTGACTGATTCGAGCTGTCAGTTTAAAAATATATAAGGTTTGACAGAACTCACTCATAGGTGGTGCAGGCGGTAGTGAAGAATTGTTCATGTTATTTCCGAATGAGTAAGCCATTTTTCAGCACAATTCAGTTTTTTTAATCAAATACCTTAGGAATTGAAGCTATAACTAAAGAGACATCTGCAAAATCAGCCATTACAAGCAAACCATAGATCAGGGTCCTGCAACTGGGGTGGAGTGGGGTGGAACTATGTTTTTGTAGAAATGGAAATGACGTCATGGAAATCAAACTGATGTAGAAAATTAGTAACTTGAAATTATGACGGATACGGAAGCTTAAATTTAAGCAGTCAATAAATCCAGAAAAAAGGACGCAGTTATTTTTTATTTTGCCTAAAATACTGTTTAAAAATTCTATATATTTTTTTGGTTGAAAATTTTTCGATTTGAAGCATGAGTATGACTCTTCTTTTAAATGTAAAATGTTTATGGTTGAAACAGTAAAATGTCTATGACGTAAACAGACGCGCCGGGAAGCTAAATGGACGCTTACAGACACCAGAAAATCCGTTCGTCGTTAGATTCGAAATGTGATTTTACATCTCGTTAAACACACTTCGTGTTTATTTGATGCCAACTCAAATGAGTTTTACGAGGTGGGATGCCAGTGGAAATCGTGAGGTATTTACTTTGCTATTGTAAGAATTCAAGGTGCGGATGTACGTAATTTAACTGACAATGATATTCATACTTTTATTATTCCATATATTTCCACAGCCACTAAAATTCAGATTCCGATACGTGGAATCGGCACAGGCCATTGGGTCTAGTGTGAAAATGCTTGATGCACAATGTGTTTATTGTTGAAGAATGTACACCAAGCATTTTGAGATAGAGGTTAGATTCAGTCTACCTCGTGTCGTTGGCTGTATATGCCAGGTAATAATGAAATTTCTCACAGCAACATACTGTATTAGATTTCGTCATATCTATCGTAAAACTTGTATATATTATATGTCAAAATTATAAACGAAATTACACAATATTTTGTATCAATGGCGAGCCAATATAATAGATTTCGATCGCTTCAGGAAATATGCGAAATGTAATTTTCAAGGGTAAAACAAACCTAAACTAAGTTCACAGGTCATTTTGGATACTCTTCCTTGTTCAAATATCATTTTTAGGCCCGTGTATCCGATATTTACTCAAAATACTCGTGTGCCAAACCTGGATAAATGTGGCCACTTCTGGCGAACTCTGTCATTCCACCGAGTAGTAATGTGATAACTCCACAATTTTTGACATTTATACCTAGTCAGATAATTAATGTGATGAACAAATACAACCACTAAATATGCTTCTTTGAATATTTATATAATGTACAATGTTAATTCATTTCAGTATAGCCTGGGACAGCTTTTAACCCTGCAAGACCTTCGTTGTATCCATGTCTTTCACCTTAATTTCACCGTAAGTAATATTTTATTGACACTATTTGTCTATTTTTATTAATGTGATGTGTGATTTATTTCAGCAACATTAATAACTTGTAAGAATTTATTATTCATTTGTTGTATTTAAGGATTCACAGTTTGTATTGTGTTATAATGCTGAGTAGATTTTTACTGAAATGGATTAACTTCTTTGAATTGTCTTATCATTCCAGATATTCCGTCATCACTGTTGGTGCTGAGAGAACTTACAGTGGTCTGCTATGTCTCCAGTCAACCTGTTTGAAACTCCACAGTAACCTAAACGTATGTAACAATTTTAACCTACTGTTAACACTCAGATGTGGACAACTTTTAATCATTGCTCAGTTATTCATTTTTTGTGAAATCAACACAATTAACTTCTTTAGCAATTGATTTAAACTGATAGAAATTTCCAAGAAAGTTGCCACTGACAATATGGAGCTCGTAAAAAGTGTGGGAATTTTCATTGCTGTCTTCTAAAGCAGTTCTCTGCAACCGATGTGCCACTGCGCACTGGTGTGCCGTGGCACAATGCTTCCGAAAAGAAAGAAAGGTCAACATTTTCTTCCAAAAAATATACAAAACATGAATGAAAGAAAAAGCAATGTCAAATAATATTATAGCTAATATTACTAAAATCAACAAAACCCGATATCTCATTGAATTTTTACATTTTTTTCAACATTGTATTTTGGTTTCATTTCTGTATTTTCCAAACTAAATTACTTCCCTCGAATTTTTTAATCATGTCTGCTAGCAGTGTGGATCATGTTGGCTCCTAATGATGTATCTCAAGATTTTTTTTTAACTTGTTACTCAATTGCTCAAACTCTTAGGCAGTTAACAAATCGAGTTGTTCGGAATCTCTGATGGTTTGCTTTTAATTTCAGGACAACAAACCAAATCCTCTTAAGTTATCTCTTACAGATTTCCAATGGTCAATTTATTGCTATATTAATATGTACAGGGCCGGTAGCCGAGAAGTAAATGTTATTGGCTTCAGTTACAGTGCTCACAGGCTTACAGGCTTACAATTAATAAATATCTGGTTCATGTTGTAACGCACACAATGGTTTTGTATTTTTTGACAATAGAAATTAAATAAATTAAAAATTACATTTATGTGTTCTTTTGTTTCAGATAAAGTAAAAGCATATTGGCTACTTACTGTAGGTCTGACACACGTCCATCTACTCTCCCCAAAGCAAGGATACTCCGTGAAACACAAACAAAGCTTCAGAGGAATATGTTTGCGAGTATGTTCATAAAACTTAGTTGAAATGTCCATCCGTGAATACTTTAGTTACTTTTAGTAACAGTAATCAAATTGTCGAAATATCTGTCACCACAGTTTTAGTATAGATTAGTAATAGTCATCATGCTTTCTGCCAGAATTATAAAATAGCCATTGACTTATGTCTGTTTTTTAAGGCCTTTATATTCTATGACTTCATGCGTTCTTCCAGTCAATTCCAGGCCTACATTTTGACATATGAAACAGAAAACTATCATAAACTGATCTAATGAGTTCTGTCAGTATGTCCATTTTATTAAAAATCCTCATTGACTCAGTGTGTACAATTTGAATTAATTGTAAATTTTAAATTGAGAAAATTATTTTTGTCAATTTAAAAGTATTTTTGTCTTTTGTGCCCCTTATTCTATTATTTTTAATCATTTTATAAAAAAATATTTTATTCTCTATATTATATCTACGTAAACCATCTATTTTTTCAAGTAATTTACTTTTAAAAATAAGCAAACTGACAAGTTTTTTTTCAATGAATATTTGTGTTTATATAGATTCCTGATACTTTATATATATATTTTTACTACTTGAAGATTGTAAAGTAGCTCAAAAAAACACTATTTTTATAACAAGTAACATTACATATTGATGTTTGGAAAAATTCTTAAATTAGTTCACTGATAATAATTATTATCACATACATATCTTCATAATGCTTGATACTGCTGTATCCTAAACAGATTAATATCATTGTGTCTATTGTTTGATTATTTATTGTCATGTGAACGTTTTTCGTTAATAAATGTATTGTGGTTAACAACTGTCATTTTTCTTTCCTAAAAATCGATCCTTCTTTTTTCGTGCCATTTTTTGAATAAAAAAATAATAACAATACCTATATCCGAAAGTTCCAATTAGAAGTTAGCGACATTTCATCAGCATCCTGCTATATATATGTATATATATATAAACTCTGCAACTTCATGTCATTTGTCATGCAAACTCTGAACATTCTGTTATATTGAAGTCAGCTCTCTATAATAGTATATTACTTTATGCCATAGATAATATACTGTAAGCAAACATAGACTAAAAATATAGTTCTCTATGACATAGACTAATATCCCTGTGGCCAAAAATATTGAACCAAAAATTAAATTAGGTAGGTATGTATAATAGACTCAAATTATTTTTTTCTGATAAGAGTAGTTCATATCCCAGTAATTTTATATTTGAAATAATGAGAAAATCATAAATATTTAGAGCAGTTCTGCACACCGATTTGAATTTCATACTCAAGTTTTTTTGCTGTTCTGCTTACTCTTTGAATAAACTATTTCACTTAAAAATATCATTTACAGTAAAAAAGCTTCAAATTATCTTGCCATTGCAAAAAGAAGAATGAAAGTTTTATAAAATATCTACAATAAATTTAGCTAATCGCTAGGGCTTATTTTAAGTATCCCTTTATTTTTAATCGAACCAGAAGTTTTATTGATAAGGAAAATTATTTTCCAACTATTGACACTCTGACATTGACAGTCAAACTTTTACTTTTATTTGTGGTTAAATTGTTATTAGTCGATATTTTGATAATGCATGTTCGTATTAATTCAAACGAAGAAATATACGCGCTTGCAGTGACAATCAACCAAATCCAATTCCAATAATTTTATATTTAAATATAATTATTTACGCATCATTATCATGGAGGTGGACGCGAATCCATCCGTTGTTGTTGTCAGAGCGAAACCTGAAAGGAAGGTTTTTAAGGCTCCGATTAGATCGATTAATAAGATTCCAGACGACATAACGAAGAATGAAATATTGAATGCTGCTTGCAAAGCTCTGCCACAGAACTACAATTTTGAAGTCCACAAAACTATTTGGAGAATACGGCAATTAGGTGCTAAAACGGTAGCATTGCAAATGCCAGAAGGTATAATATTGTCTTTTTATTGTTTGTGAACTTAATGATAGCGACATGAAATTATCGCAATGTGTGGCAGTATGTATGCATAATTTCGTAAAATCGTAAAATCTCAGTTTCTGGTGAACCATGTTAACCCACATCCTCATTATTTTCAGATAACACAATTCTACAACATTATGTTATATATTATAATAATTATTATAATATGCTTCTGCAGTCACATAATCGAATTGGTCATCAGATATAAAATTTTACTATAATAGCTTATCAAAAGTATCATCTATCATTTTTAACATTCTTAAGTTATGTTCAGAGTGATTACCATACAATCTGCAATTCAAATTAATATCATAATTGATTCGAGGAAATAGTGTTGAGTGTCTTTCATTAGTTGCCATAAATCAATTATTATTCTTTCATACAAGATGATATTGATGAATGTAAAATAGGTATTAAAATCTTATGCAGTATTTTACTTCATATAGCGATTTTGTCAAATATTTTTTTGTGAGTTTTCTCAATAAAGTACTAATAAAATTTGTCCACTTTTAAATTCCTGAATACAGAATATAATCATTATCATGATTCACATTGACAGGCACAAGGGTTTAGCAGTATTCACACCCGGGCTGCTGTATGTGATGACGTTCTCATTGAGAGCAGCGTATTAAATAATATATTATTATTACACATATACCTTTAATTAATACCTTTTCAACAAGTAATTTTCTTTCTATATAATTGGTAGCTACTTTAGTGTATCAAGGGACCCTGAAGAAAAATGATAAATTCGGGAGAGTCTTGGAATTATTTTCAGTCTCTTGGATAGAGCCCTAACTTCCTTCATAGAGGTCATTTTAGTTGCAAGTCAAAATAATTTTATAAGCAGAAATGGACACTGCTCAACCCAGCAAGACAATTCAAGAGTCTGCATATTCTCAATAGATTCTCATCAGCAAAAACATTATGTGCCGGCATCATAACAGCAAGATTACGCTTACAGACTTGTTTTGGTCTTTTTAAGATTGTGGTTGAATGGTGTTGCACATACTTATGAGAGGGATGTCAAATAGTCGATAAAAATAATTGACTGGGATAAAATTTGTGATGAAACAGCAATATCGACTTAATGAAGTAGCGTGTACTTCTGACCGGGATGACAATTGTTTGATAAACACGATCAATCGGGGTAGTATTTGTGATAGGACCGAAATATTTTAACGATAAATCGAGAAAAACTGTAAATAATGAATGCGGTATTATTTAAAAAATTTCTTACGGGTGTATGCCCTTGACTTTAAAAACTTAACAATGCATGCAGGAAAACGATAGATCGGGGCTCCACTGTATTTTATTTATGCTGATCAATATTTAAATATTTTTATAAATTATTCTCACAGTGTATTTTTATTTTGTTGTAGGCTTGCTGCTCTTTGCAACTATATTAACTGATATAATTGAGAAGTTCACTGATGCTGAAGCAATTATTATGGGAGATGTAACATACGGAGCCTGCTGCGTTGATGACTACACGGCAAAAGCTTTAGGCGTAGATCTTCTTGTACATTACGGGCATTCGTGTTTGATTCCTATTGATCAGACTGCCGGAATAAAGTTACTCTACATCTTTGTTGATATTAAAATAGATACATTACATCTCATAGATACTATGAAATTAAACTTTCCGTTAATCACAAGTAGGTTCGGGCTTGTGAGCACAATTCAATTTGTCAGTACGCTCAATACAGTGGCTATTGAACTTCGAAAAATTGGATACACTGTTAATGTCCCTCAATGCAAACCGCTTTCTGCCGGTGAAATATTGGGATGCACTGCTCCAAAGATAACATGTTCTGACATAATAGTTTACTTAGGTGACGGTCGGTTTCATCTAGAAGCTGCAATGATAGCTAATCCTAAATCAAAAGCTTACCGTTATGATCCATATGAAAAGAAGCTAACTCAAGAATTTTACGAACATACTATTATGAGAAATAATCGACTGGAAGCGATCGATGCTTCAAAAGGTGCCGGTACTTTTGGACTGATATTAGGCACTCTAGGTAGACAGGGTAGCACAAAAGTAATGGACAATATATTATCACAAATAAAATCTCAAGAATCTGTTGTGATTTTACTGTCGGAAATTTTTCCCGATAAATTAAAACTTATCAACGGAATAGATGCCTTTGTTCAGGTTGCCTGTCCACGTCTTTCAATTGACTGGGGGAAAGCATTCAGCAAACCTCTTCTGACCCCATATGAGCTTGCCGTGTGCTTAGAAGAGACTAAGTGGAAAGGGGATGACGCAGAAAGTTATCCTATGGACTATTATTCTTCCAGTAGTTTAGGACCCTGGACTCCTAATTTTAAACCTGACGCTCTTGATGCTGAAAAGACTTGTTGTGGAAAATGTAGCAATAAATAAATTTAATCCATGACTTACTAATAAATAATATTTAAAATATAAATGTTTTGTTTTATTTAAATTTATTACCATTTTCGTTCCCAATATGTCGCATAGATCCTAATGTAGCTTATCTCAATAGAAGTTGTTCTACAAGAACTCTTTGTTATACAGTTGTTGAGCAACTGAACTCTCTCTTTTTTTAAGAGAGTAAAAATGGAAGGTTAGGACTAGGATAGTGGTTAGTTAATTACACTATACCCTATTTTTCTTATTTTTATGCATTGTTAAAAAAGCGTGTGATTGCAGTGGTTGGTTGACTCCTAACACTAAGCTTTCCATAGAATGATGGTATAGATCTGCAATCCCAAGACTATTACACTAAGCAAATCACCACCAGTTAATAAATGAAAACTTGTCTACTTTTATCAAATGTGCAAGATCACAAAAACGAAGCATTTCCTCGGATAAGAGTGTTGTTTATATACAAAATTTATTAACATGAAATTAAATTAAAAATTGATAACATAGTTATTCTACTTGGTTTATCACTAACGTGACGTGTTTCACCTGTTTAAGAAGCATCTTCAGACTAGTTCAGTCTGAAGATGCTTCTTAAAGAGGCGAAACGCGTCACGTTAGTGATAAACCAAGTGGAATAACTAAACTATCAATTTTTAATTTAATTTTATATGAAAAATGAACTTCCACAAACTTACCGCTGAATCCATAGAAAATACAAAATTTATTAGTTCATTCCATAGAATTAGAATTTATAATATATCCCGACAATATTATTATTGGGGGTGGCCAATTTTTCTTGGCATATGGACAGCAAATTTCTAGGCACGGCCTTGTTCATATGTATGGAACAAAACCGTTTTCAGCCCTTTTTCATTTTCACCTATAGTAAGAGTTAGAATAATATTAGAGGATTTTAAAAAATAAACCAATTCGTTTGTACTACTTCCACATGTTTATAATCATCAGTTGATAATGCCCGTGATGAGCGAAACTGGTCTTGATCATTATACATATGTGTAAGTAGTACAAACGAATTGTGTTTTATTTTTTAAAATATAATGTCTATCCGCCAAGAATTGATAGTTATCACCTTAAAAGGGAACATTAGAGGACCTTTACAATATTTATGTTTATAATTGGAATAATTTCAATTATTTGTCAATGTATTTAAGCTATGGGTGATTGTTGTGTGCACAGTAGGTACTTAAGCGCAAGAGTGAAATAATTATAAAATAGGTAGGAACCTACCAGGCACGTGAGGTGGTTTTATCTCTTTCTCGCTTAATCACATGAAAAGTGAAGGTGCAAGCGAGATGCAAAGGCATGCGGCGCATGCTCTTGTATCTTTCTTGCTCATACCCAAATTAGGTTGTGCGATAGAGATAGAGACCGCACGCCGATGGTACCTACGTAATTAGTCGTTTCCTGTATTTTTGAAGCATCTAGAAATTAAATAATAAATGTGTTTACGATTTGTTTTCATTCATCAGTGAATAATCACCGAAAATTAAGGAAAGAATATGCTGTCAAATGAAATCAGCGATAAAAAAATTTTGTTGACTAAAAATATTAAAATTATTCGAAAGCGTAACACTCAGGAATTGGTATAATTTTGGCGCTTCTATTTGACAGAGCTGTCTAGTTGATTATGTTTCATTATTGTTGTGTTATCTCGGCTTAGCTGAAGTGTTGTCAAAGTTATCAAATACAGTATTTTACCTTTGTGTAAGATTAATAAATCAGATTATCATAAAAACGCCAACTATGCCTGACATTAAAATGGAATATTCAACTGAAAATGATCCGAATCGTTACACATGCGATTACAAAAACCATTCCGATCGTTTTCTTCATACTTCGAAGGACTTTTTAAAACAATATGCACACATTTATGCAGCGAGATTAGGCGTGATGAGAAAAAAGCTCACCAAACAAGTCAAATTGAAATGGGGAGACAAATATCAAGTAAAAAAATTGTTCGAGCTGAAGGAAGGCAAAGACGAAACTTGTGTAATCATAGGAACCCTGTTTAAACATCAAGAGTTGAAGCCGAGCATCTTAAAAGAGTTATCCGAAGAATTGCAAATGATGCCCGAGCCTCGAAGGTTAGCAATTTAATTTATTGTAATGCTGTCACAAAATAGTAAATCTGTCATTATGCACGTAATATTTTTGATGAATTATTTCACTTTGGCTGCTCCAAAACCTTCAAAATTAATCATGAAACATTTTGGGTAATTGTCGGATAGCCGTAACATGGCCTATAAATGATATTTTTTTAGCGAAAACTGCACAAAATGATGTGTTAAGCTGGGCTAGGTTATGTTAGGTTTAGTCTGGTTTCGATTGTCCAACCCTAAAACATTTAATTTCGCGTACTTTCTGAAGCGATCGCAAGCTGTCATGTCAGCTCGCCAGTGTTTTTTCATACGAACTGTGCGGATTTGTTTGAACTTAACAGACGTGAAAGTTTGTGACATATCATCGTTAAACGTATATTCCAACGTTTCCTTTCGTCATTTACGAATATTTTCCATATATTTAGGTTCTTAAAAGATTGTTCTACCCTAAAACATTTCATTTTATGTAGTTTTTGGTGACCAATATCATTTTTAGGTCATGTTTCGACTATCCGATAATTACCAATTTTTGCTAAACCTTCTCAAGTCATTTTTCACAAGAAAACATTATGAATATTCCCCTACAATGAATGCCGTTTGTAAAAAAATAAATGTTGATGAATGGGAGGGCCAGCATGAAACATAGTACTACTTAACCTGCTAAAAGTGTGTTAAGATAATTAAAAATGATACAATAATTGTATTAATTAACATTAGCACAGATGAATCATATTATTATGACATGCCACTTGATTAGGATGCTTAATTTTCAGGACCAACTTTGTAGATGATGATGACAAACTTATTTTGGAAGACGAATTGCAGAGAATTAAACTCGTGGGTGACGTTATAAATGTACACGAGCTTGTCACCGGTGTTGTCTGCGCAATCTTGGGTAAGGTTTATCATTACAAAACGAAACTATTATCCAACCGAATGATGTTCTATGTACAATTATTTGTTTTCATTATAAACTAATCGATTGTTTATTTTTTCATGTCTACGCCAAAAACTGACAATTTACACTTTCTTTAGGAAGTACCTGTAAGTTGATTTAATTTAAACAAGGGATGCTTCTATTTGTAAAATAATATTCACAGCCTCCATTGTTGATTACTCACATGTTTCTTATTTCATTTCTCAATGCTTATTCTTATCTTGTATGTTGTTAATTTATGTTTAGCGTCAATTGCATACAATTTATCATGTTCATTTGCAGAATATAAATGTGTATTTTTTCATATTCGCCATGTCTAAATAATGAATGTATGTAATGGAATAATCTGTTATTGATATTTCTGAACCTTAAGATTTTTACAGATTGCTATCATAACGCTTTTGTAATCAGAAATATTCACACACCATGAAATTTCATCGAATCAATGGCTTCCTATCCATTTGTATTTATTTGGATTGGCAACAGTCTTTCATGAAAATGTATTCCACAAAAATTTTAATGAGTGGTTTGCATCTGCAACTAATTGCCTTTGTGAATTCAGTGTTAATGCAAAGAAAAAGCATGTTAATGATTCATGCTGTATCAATTTCATATTGCCTGTGTTTGCAATTATACCTACACATCAAATATGGATTGTTCATGAATAAACGATTGCAAATAACCTAATCTGCCCCTAATATAATATTGGAATCATCTCAAATCACTAGCTTTCCCATCTAAAACTGCTTTTTTAATAGCAGAAAACAAATAACTTGTAGAGAATCCAATAAGAGTTAAACAGCAAGTCATTTGTATTTTATTTAACTGCTTTGTTGAGAGCAGACAGAGTGGGAAAACCAATAACTTGTTGAAAATCCATTTATAATTGAGCCAAGAGATAAATCTTTTCATTATGCAGTGATACGACTTTACTAATGAGTATAAATGAATAGGAAAAAGCAATCGATTCAATGACCTCAAAGTGTCTTTCTCAAGTCCAATATAATTATATGCGTTTGGAAAAGGCAAAAACATTACATGTCAAATTTATCTAGTTACTCTTAGGTACTACTGTCAGCGAAATATTTTAGATTTCAGGCTACTTTTATGTGTTTTGCTTTATCACATAATTCATGATCACAAGTCAAAATGAATGATACCTTAAGAAAAATATTGTTTTTTAAGTGGTTTCGTTGTACAAAATATTTAATGTAATAATATGACCTCCTTCATTATAAAAACAAATCATAACATTGTAACATATTTAATTGCTTTTATTTGTTATGTTTATTCAGATTATCTTTTTTGGTCACTTAACATATTTGAGTAACTATAGATGATTTTTTTGCCATTCTCAAAATCAGTAAACCATTCACTGCATTGGGTAGACTTATAACAATAATTATATCTATAAAAAATATGTGTACTTAATGCTACAGCTGGTCGTTGACTTTTGTATATATGTATCTACATATTATGTGTTGTATTTGTATATTACCATAAGAATACTTGCTTGGTCACACAATACGCATTTCATTAATAAAATGTAATGCAATACGTCATATTGTGTCAATAATTAGTTTAAAATAAATCTATAGACTATAAAATAGTCCCATAACTCTTCATCCCATTCATTTAAATAATATATTATAACTGTAATCCATGCAAATTTATTTTCAACGTTTCAACATCTAAGTGGTAATATGTATAAAATTCTTGTCTTCTGCTTGTCTGTGAAAATTGTGTTGAACATTATTTATTTATCAATAATTTAGTTACGGAAGCAATATAAGGGGTAAATATTTCCATTCAATGCTTAACCTTTTTAGCCCCAGACCCATCGATTTATCAGTGAGAGTGTGCTAAAAGCCTTATAGTGTTGATATGCAGGTGCAACTTTTGATTTATCATAATATGAAAGACAATGTTATATTTGGATGTTTTATTTTGTCAGTGACTTTCTTATAGATCAGCGCTATGAGCTATTTAGCATGAGTTTATGTGCAAATGTAAATCGACGTTCTATGGCTAATAAATTTAATATAACCTATTTTTAGTATACAGTAGACTCCCCGATAACACGGTGGATTGGGGGCGAGCTGTGTCGGAGTGGGATATTTGGGTATAACATATTCGTACATAATCAGAGCATATGCATGCGGCACAGGATTATTTTAACCTGTAATCAAGGAGCAGTTGTAAATTTGAATGAAAAACGAGTTTTCCACAATTGTGTTATCGGGGGGTCTATATATTTATTTGTTTCTCCATCAATAAAACATAATTTAATACTCAATCTAACACGATACGTTTTGAACCAATATTATAACAAATATATTTTACCATTCATTTACTTTTCCGGTAGTGCTCTTTAGTGACACTTTATTTTCAGAAGTAGAAAGATAAATGGAGATTTGCATAATTATGATAATTTATTCAGTATGTTAATAATTTTTTCAGTGACAGTTATAAATTAAAAACTGCAATTTTTTACAACTATAACTGCTATCTTAGTGGTTTTGGTTATATGGTTTTAATAATAATACACACTATTTTGAGTAATTTCCATAATAATATTTTGTTGAATTAGGTTATGAAGACGGAGATGGCCTATTCAAGATGATGGACTGCTGTTGGGCTGATTGTGCACCTCAAAAATCAGTCCCTGCATATGAGGACGACAGGTGACTAAATAATGCACTTATCTTATTTTTTCTCTAAGCTACATTATACGTATTCCTGTTTCTGTATTGCAAGCAGCAGAGATTAAGCTTCACTGTATTTATAAGAAGGCAGTCAACGTAAAAGTGATTTTTGTTGTCTCTATACAACATTATATAATTTAAGAGATCGACTGAGGGTGCTTGATGGAATTTCAATATCAAATTTGAATTATTAGTGACAAAATACATGGAAGTGTACAAAATCTCAATAATTCAAATTTAAAAAAACAACATTATATGCATGGCATGCAAATCATCTCCTAGCATAGTGCTTCTTAATGGAAAAGTCCCATTGTGGGCGTTTTAAAAATCTGCGTAGCGTTTTTATGAGGACACTGCCGAAATCTGAATGTAGGGTTTCCAACATTGCATATTCTGATGATGCTATCAGTCATATTTGTCAATCCTTGTGAGACGATTGCGTTTATTTCTTTAGGTCATTGTATGAAAGTTCTTCTGCATTAAATCAGTTTATTGTAAATTGGCCATTATTACAAGAAATCAGTTGATAATGATCGCGGTAAGCGAAACCGGTCCTGATCATTATAAAAATGTGGAAGTACTCCAAAACAAATTGTGTTTTATTTTAATAATTAAATACATGATTTATAAACAATAATGTAATTCTGTGTTTTTAGACCGTTGTTGCAATAAATTTTATACTAAATCAGTTTTAAGGTGATCTCAATTAGGTTTGCTTGATGTGCACATCACGTGATTCAATTTTTGTCAGGCTACTTGGTACATTCATTGGTGTTCTTGAAAGCAACCTGTACCAGAAATGGCAAAACCTATAGAAACATACAAAATTTAGATGATTCAAAATGTCAATCCTATTCTCTTTTCTAGGTTTGTCGTCTTAGTGTCTGGTCTCAACTTGTCTTCTAGTAAAGATAATTGTCTCTCTACTCAACTATTTGTTGATTGGCTCATTGGACTCGTTGGTGGTTGTCAACAGCGTGAAGAAGTCTCCAAAGTAGTTAGACTCATCATTGCGGGTAAATTCCTTACTTTATCAATTTGTCTATTTTTGTTACCACTGACGTTAGTGATGCACACTGTTTCACCTGAAAACAAACCTTGGAGACATGTATTTGAGGAAGCTGTAATGTATACTTGTAAATTTATTTTGCATTGTTCCTTAATAATTTTTTAGCTGAAGTATACTGGATGTTTGCTATTAACAAATTTGTATTTTTTCAGGTAATTCCGTAAGTGGCCTTCCGTCAGATTCTGCCAAATCCGGAGCAATTATAAATACAATGAGCAGTACATTCTCTGGTCCAGAGTTTGATTCTTCGGATGCTGTCAGAAAATTGGATGGAATACTGAGTGAACTATGTCAAAGTATTGATGTGGACCTCATGCCAGGAGAATTTGATCCTAGTAATATTATGTTACCTCAGAATCCAATGCACTATTGTAAGTAAACAGTTTTTTTTTTATATTACTCAATTTAAATTTATTATAAATAGTTTTATGCCATTAGGTATGACTGAAATTTTTAAGCATTGATTTTAATTGATTTGTTTTTGAAGTTAGGATATCTGTGATCTTTTTCACACCTCCCCATTCACCCTTTATTCAAACCAAAAAAGAGAGGCCTAGTGAGAGCGATTAGCTGTTGAGATAAGCTCCATTAGAAGTCTATAAAATATTATTGTCTACATTGCTAGCGGATAAGGTTGAAATAAATCTTTTAATCACTGCAGCCTTCCTTCTTTACCCTCTTAGAAAAGAGTGAATGACTTACAACCAGCTATGTATAGATGCATTAGTAATCCATACGCCGCACATTGGGTATCAATATGGTAAAAATGAAATCTAAAATTCTGCAGATTTTCAAGCAAAAAACATAGCATAGCACATTTCACCTCAACATGCATTATTCAATTATCTTTTAAATTTAAATCATTTTATTTTGGAAATGTTCCTTTCTTCTTTCATGTTGGGTATTAATTATTACTACTTTCTAAATTCAGTCAAATATTTATATCATTCAATTAATTCAAAGAGAGAGCATTTTCCCTTTTATGTGTATAATTTGAAGAGACATTCATTATTGTCGTTGTGTTTAAAGGTATGTTTCCGAGAGCAGTCCAGATGAAATCATTCCATGGTGTGTCTAATCCATACGAATGTGAAATAGGAGGTAATCAATTTGACATAATTTATTATTATTAGGGCAACTCTAGACTCTTCCATAACAAGTACATTTCCAAAATACAAAGTATTTGTTTATTTTACAAGAAAAAAAACATAATTTTTTCGTATCTCGGAATGATTTGATAATTTTAAAATTTCTGAATGAAAGAATCTTGGTTTGTATAAATATCTGATTAGTTACGACAAGATATTGGTGCGTCCAAGAAGCAAAAAGACTGGCAGGGGACAGAGAATCTTTGAGGTACCTTGTAGTGACAAACGGCAAAAGAAATTGAAGAGTGGATAGACAAGTAATAAGTATGAAATTTTACAATCAACAGAGTTGTAATCTTAAAGTTGCCCACAGAATACATTCCAATCCTTATGGGTAATCGAGTAGTGCTAGAGAATGCTAATTTATTATTTTAGAGATACACTATTTACTATGTCAAAAATTAAATGTTCTGATGGTTTCAATGCTGGAAAAAACTGAATGTTTTATTTAAGGTCGATCAATATGTGGCAGTGCCGGTCAACCGGTTGCAGATATTCTAAGATACAGCAGGCTGTCTTCACCTTTGGAAGCGTTGAGCAGCACTTTAAAATGGGGACACATTGCACCCACTGCTCCCGATACTTTGCCCTGCACGCCTTCTGATAATGCTGACCCCTTCATCATCAATGACTGTCCGCATGTTTATTTCACCGGAAATACCGACAGTTTCAGCACAGATTTCTTTAAAGGTAATGATTTTTTTTCTTAAATTTATGTCGACTAGGAATTACAATTCAGGACAAATATATCAATACAGGTATTGCAAACATAGATAAACCCAATCAAATAAAATAAACCATAAATTTAGTATGATGCTAATTAAAAATATATCAACTCTAATCAACACACACTTTTCATGTTAAATTAAAAACGATTACATTTTTCAATTTTGATTTTGCTTAATTTTTCAATATTGTAATACAGGTACTTTAGTATTGATAAAGACGGATGACGTACTAGGAACTTGGTTTCGGTAATTCTGGTATTGCAATCCCTAGTGATAAATATAATTTGTAGCTTTTTCATGATGTTTCTACAGCAACGATTCAACTTTTTTCTATGATTCTGCATCCTTCCAAGTTTTCTAATCAGCACGAACACAGTAGTCATGAAGACGGTATCAAATATTTATACTTACTCATCTTTTGTTAATTGTTTTTTTAGGGTCAGAGGGGCAAGAAGTCAGGTTGATATGTGTTCCATCGTTTGCCGCCACTCAGACTGTTGCTCTTGTTAACCTGAAGAATTTAGACTGCTATCCCATATCATTTAAAATCAACTGCAACTACCCAACTGATCAATAGTTACAATATAAGAATTATGTTCAATGTTTTTAATTTTGTATAAGTGATTTCACAAACCAGGCAATGTTTACATCAATTTCAAAATAATATGCATCATTTGTTAAATTTTATAAATTATTTAATTATTAAATGGTTATTGTGACAGTTTGTATAATGTACTTTTTTTTTTTTTTCTATGGATTCGGCGGTAAGTTTGTGGAAGTTCATTTTTAATATAAAATTAAATTAAAAATTGATAGCTTAGTTATTCCACTTGGTTTATCACTAACGTGACACGTTTCGCCTCTTTAAGAAGCATCTTCAGACTATACGGTTAGTCGCAAGGTTATTTATTTCTAAGGTAAACGATGATTTTAATTCTTAAAAGGGTGGGGGTGGGTTTTATTACATTCTACTGGACGTGTAGAGGGAGGTAAGGTATAAACACTGTTACACTATATACAAATCAATTACTGGCACCTGGATGTGAAAAACCCAAGGGGAATAAATTAAATAATGGCGAGCCGCCTGTTCTGTTTAAAATGTTATTTACTAATCCTCTATTACTGTTAATGGTTTTATTGATTTCTAAAAATTCTAAGCCATTCATTCAGTGATAAACCAAGTTAAGTTATCAATTTTTAATTTAATTTTATATTGGATATGTGTTTTTTATATATTGTTTTCGTAATTGAAATCAAGTACTGTAAAATTATGCTAAAATTTCTACATATTATGTATGATGATACAATTTGTTTTCTTATATGTATTTGATTGTCTAATTATGTATTTTTTATCTTTAAAATAAAGAATTCATTGTATTATTATTAATTTTTGACTGTCCAATTCTAGCTTACCCAGTACAGCTCCTTGAGAAATCATGGAACATCGCCTTGCACATATATATGTGAGAAACCAGTCCAATCTTTGTGAAAGTCTGTTATTTTGCCTATTTGATGGTCATTATGAATTACAGTCAAACTTAGAACCTGTAAAATCCGTAGAGCAGTATCATGCGAGAGCCGATCTAACTGAGGCGGCAGTGCTCCAGCAGAGATGGTTTCGACAAGATGGAATTCTGCGGATTACCGAAGTGACTGGGAAGCATAGACAACAGAAGAACTCTTGTATTCAGTAGCTTCCAAGCGGAGTGACGTTCGGATGAAGCGGTAGCGTATCTATAGAATTTCAACAACACAATACATGCGCCTTTTAATATACAATGAGGCGCCATCTACTATTTACAGCGATAAGGTGATAAATGGGAATTAAATACTATTATTAAAATTAGGTAGTGACGTCTATATGAAATTAACACACACTATAAGCTATTGTTCTTTATTTAACATTAATGGCAATTGTGAATTGTCAAATTGATTTCGACATTAGAATGGCAGGAATATAATAAATATATAGTCAAACTCAACATACGACCTGAGAGAGGTAAAAGGAATTAATTGACAAAACCTGCATTTTCAACATAAGTACTTTATTTTTATCATGAGAATCATAGTTTTTAAATCACAAGCACAGCACAGTAAATATAATTTTTTGTAGATTACTTAAAATAATTGGAATGTAATATAGATTTAGGTAAGTAGTCATGATAAAGTTTTAACATGTTCAGATTTTTTACGAATGTTGATCCCTAAATTTATGAAATAGGTACATCTCTCACTTAATCTGAATTCATATTTACGGTTGATATATATGGTAAAGTCTTTCCATTTTAAGATTTTTGGCCCTTTTTGGTTTTTTAAAACGAAAATTATTTTGGTTACTACCAAAAGCTGCTAAGTATAAATGTGTCGCAGTTTGTGATTGCAATCATTAAAAATTGAAACTATTGACAAATTCGTAAAATTCAACAACATTTTCACACAAAGATACAGCTAACTAAAGTTTGAAAAGACTCATTTCAGAAATTTATTCATTTATCAAGCGCAGCAATTTAATCAATTTGTCAATAGGTTATATTTTTGCAGGAGTGTATTTTATAAAGCTTTCTATGGTAGGTGCCAACGATTGAGTTAGAAACTTAAAAAAAAATGAAATTAATATGCTCCTTCTCTAGGGTCAATACATAATACGTAGGTATCGCATTTCGGTATTCTGTAAATAAAAATAGCTTAGAAGACAAAATCATAAATTATAAATATTTAGCTGCCAATCAATGATATTTCTTAATGTATAGATTAAATTATTGTTAAAACAGCAACAAAACCATTGGACTAGTATTTGAAATAAGGTAATTTTTTACGCAACTCTAACATGTATTAAGCCACAGATACATAGTTTTACATTTGCGAAAAACACGATTGTTTTGTGATAGAGCATTTGACAATAATACAAAAAAAAATAACTGTCTTCTAAAATTTTGTTCATAACAAAATTCAAACAAAGAGGAATAAGTTCATTATCAAAATTATTCTTTGGTAAATAATATTTAAATGAAGAATGTTGTCTAAAGATATGATAAAATAGCTTAGAATATTTTCATCATAATTCAGGTTTTGTGACAAAATGACAGGTCTGACTTGAGAACATACTTGTGACCGGAATAGATCTTTCAGAAGTTGTTTTTTACCTAAAGAGAAATTTTGACCAATTGATCGAAGTAACCAATAATAAACCATTTTTTCATTTATTAAGTATCACAACTTTCAAAATTATGATGCACTACGTGTGCAACTTTGGCAGAGTATGTTGTGACTTATGACATGTTGCAGTTGCTTATTGCGCGAGAATGTATTTTTTAAGAAAGAAAGTGCTTTGCTTGTTTTTAACATTGTAAGTTTGAAATAATTTCAGTAGGAAAAATAATTATTATTATACTACAATATTTTAAGGTTGTAGCAGTAGTTTAAAAACATAAAATATTCAACAAGGGAAAATTTAATCTTTTATTCAATATTTTAACATTAGAACAAAAAGTATTAATTTTAATTTGGCTTAGCAAGCAAACTTAATTTTGGCTTAAGAGAAATAAAATTAAATTGTCTAATTAGTTTTGTACATTTACAACTATATATTTTAATAGACAATCAGTTCATCTTGACTATTTACACAACTATATTAATAAAGACTTGTTCATTGAACAACAATTAAAATTTTACATTATTTAATATATATGTATCGAAAAAATAGACATTTAGCTACTCATTGAAATTCCTGTAAACATGCATAATATATTCAGATTTATGTTAACCATTCTTTCACTCTGAAGTTAGGTACCTTAATTTAATCTATTTTGTATTGATCTATACTTTTATAATGTTGCCAACGTGTCAAAGACATTTTCCTCAATATACCTTATAAATATATAGTTGGACATCAAATTTCACAGTTTTTCTTACGTATACTATTTTGTTACAAGTAAGGTATGACTTAATTTATCAGGCCTTCGTCATTCCATAATCTATAATAATCAAAACTATACTTAAAAAAATAATGTGACTTCTAAACACTTACTCGTTTCCATATATTTATATCTAATCTTTATATTTAATACATGTTGAATTCAACATGTTTTGTTTGAAGTATTAACTATTTTTTTAAATAACTTACTTAATTTAGACAATGCACATTACGTTTATAAATGTTTTTTAACATTTAAATCATTATAATAAACAAAAATCGTTTCTTTATGTATCTGTGTTTGAAAGGAAGATGGATCTTTTCATATTACTAAATAAATTCAGATGGTTGAAGTTAGACAGGATAACAGTGATATTGTCGCAAAAGAATGCAAAGCATTGGGCCTTAATTCAATAGCGCTCCCTGAATCTGAGTTGTATAAATGAATTATACTAACCGCATTCTTGCCTTAAGTAAACTGGTGTACAAATACTTGTGATGTGCTTAACACATTCACCGATTATTGAACTAGGAATTTATTGATGTACTGAAATGCACTAATGAACCAATCAAGATATATAAGACGAACAGTTCTGTGCTGGAAACTGGAAGAAAATGAAAAATATCTTGATAATTTTTGAAGACTTTCTCAATGTTACTTAAAAACATAAATTTTTATGGTTGGTGAACCACCTAATAATTTGATTACAAGTATTTTAATATTTTTTTAAATAAATAAAAACATATTTTACAAATTTCGTTCTATTCTCGTGAAATTATTTCGATATACATTTCAAGAAGATTGATTAATATATTATAAGCTTTATTAAAATAGGACGGGAAGTTAGTATAAAATTTTAGTTTTAAAAGATAAAATCCCATTTAATACTCCAATGTATTGGACACAAAATTAGGGACGAAACTTTCACAAAATTTGTTGATTTTCCAAAAGAATTAACTAGACATTATTTATAGTAGTTTTACAAATTTATATAATGCCATCTTATGCCAACTCAACTGGAGGGCAAAGGTTTTTTTATTAATGATGAATTTTTCTGGACTTTGCAGGAAAAAATTGATATCTTCTTGAGATAATGCTGAAACTTATTTATATAGTTTGCGACTGGGTCAACTTTGAGTTTCTTTGATGAGTTTGTTCACAGGATAAAGAATGGAAAGGATTACTTTTGTATACCTAAATGCAATTTTTAAAAATGACCTCCCGCTCAATGTGTATTCAACTAGGTGTGTTTCCTTTGCTCACTTATGCTTGTCAAACGCTTGTCAGAAAATAAAAGAGTCTCGAAGAGTTAGAACAGCATAGTGTGGAGACATGCATGCCGGGCAAAATATCAAAACGAATTAAAATAGTAACTATGGTTCGTGAGAACAGCCAAGATTACAAAACAAAATAAAGTTCTATAAAAATGGAGTAGACATTGCCAGAAGGACAGAAAATCATTGGACAAGCTCTTTTGATCAGTAGTGTCTGAGGTATGAAGCAATGATTAAATCAAGTTTGGCATATGTACATGACATTGTACTACCATAGACTGAGGAATATGGAGTCTGTTTGGAAAGAATTTCACCCAACAGTGGATTGAAGACGAATGCTGGTGATGAAGCTAATTGTTCCTTCCCTCTTCAATGCATTGGATTCTTTTTAAGATTGGTTGCAGTACCACAGATCTTTTTATACATAGGTATCATTCTAAATAAAATATTTTTATATAAAATTTAACCAATCATAATGGTACACATATTTTCAATTAAATATGGTGATTATTTATAGACAAAAATTATTTTTACATATTTATATTATTAACTATAAAGCATTTTTATCTATCATTTTTAACAAAAATTGACTAGTTGTGATAAAAGATTGAGCGAAATAAAAACAGTTATAATACTACTTTTCCAAATAAGTGACAGATTAAAATTACTTCAAATCGATTTAGCAAGTTAACTAATTTTTTGTAAATTGTTTACGTAAGATTTCATGTTTTTGGGAATGTGAAGCATAGAAAAATAACAAATATTTTTTACCATACACATTTTTCTATTTTTAGTTTGTTATTCAATTTGAATTAGGTTTTTCAAAGAACATAGAATCGTAATTTTAATATAAAATCCTTTTTATTTCTCAACAATTGTAATTAAATAAATAAAATTTCTTCACCAAATATTGACTATTAAACATTTTAATCAAGTCATTTTAGAAAATGTTCTCATTGTTTCTTCAATAACAATAATAATTGTGTTTATTTAAAAGTATACTTATAATATGAACAATTCTTCGAGTTAAATTACAACTATATACATAAATAAATATTAAATGCAGAAAATACTTTTTAGGCTTTGGCAACATTAATTATTATTCTATGATTGAACTATCTATAAAATAATTTATTTTGGCATGATTTATAATACTCGATGTAGAAATAATGTGTTGTTACACTTTGCAATAATTTGGCTACACACAGATATTATACCATAATTACTCTATCATTAGATAATATTTTCAATTAAATTTAATCCATATTATTTAAATAATCATAATTCATTCTTTTAGCCCGCTCTTAAAACCCTATATATTGACACCAATAATTATTGTATACTCTGCTTTTCTTTCAGTATTCTGAAAGAGATGGAGATATCTGTAATTGTAACAAGATTTACAATCATTCGGGAAAGGTAAGGTTAAGTTAGGTTAGATAAATTTCAATTCCTGATGGATGCTTATATTGATAAAATAAGTGAGAAGAATATATTCAAATTGACAGTTATTTATAACATAAATGATAACTTTTAAAAAATATTAGGTGCAATTAATTATAATAAAATTATTAATAAAATAAAACATCCATCTATCAGAGTTACGCTTTTTACTAATGAAGAAGATTTTTTCAATAAACGGTTTTAAAAGTTATTTCGTAACTCCTTGAAATTCGTTTTTGTCACTCATATATTGTGAAAATACAATAAATTGTTTTTATGTATCAACTACATTACACAATATATATATATTATATGGCATTACAATACATACTAGTGCTGAATGAAAACTTCTTCACTAGCTTGCTTGTCTACATGTTTTTATTGTATTAAATGTATTTTATTGACTTATGTCGATTCCAAATAAAGTGCAGTAGATATTACGCCCAAGAAGAAATGATTCTAAGAAAAATAAGAAGCAATATATAGATACATAATTTTTCAATTGTCAACACATTTTAAAACAATAAACAAATAAATTTTGAATTATTGTATTCCCTGATTTAATATTTTCGAAATCACAAATCATTTAAGAAGGGCTTGCTATCTTTAGGTTTGATGACTTCTATCTGACGATTAATAGTTAATTCATTTTGTTAGCATCTAAGCATCTATAACTTTATCTAGATATCTGTTGATGGGTTCCTTTTGACCAATTAACAGCATTCAATGAGATTTAAGTTGATAAATAGTTTAATAAATTATAAATTTAACAATCAAATTTTTTTTCAGTTTAGTTCTTATTCAAACTATATAATATGCCATAGAGTCATTTCGTCAGTGGTCGGCCAGTTAGGCGACAGGTGTACTTTCAAAAAGGATTTTGAGTCAATGAATGATAAATACATATTTTTTCGCTGTTATTCCATAAAACAGAGATTAAGTAATGTAACCAACTAAAAATAAAATAGTTAATATTGTACCAAGCATAAAATAATAGAAGTTTACAAAAAAAGTGCCAATTCTCCCAGTGGTCGGCCCCCAAAATCCAATGGTCAGCCTTTCGTTACCCAGTGTTCGGCCATAACTATGAAAATTCATAAATATCGAGAACGAATTTACTGAGAGTACACAGAACAATAAAAAACACAATGATGCAAAGCATAACGACATAAAGTATATTTTGTTAGCGATCCCCATACAACATGAATTTGTCGAAACTTACGAAGTAAAAATGTGCTTTTTTAAATTGCGTATTGCATCATTATAGTGCAGATATATATTGGCAAGTGGCAAGACTACCTACACGAATTAAAAAAAAATGTTTTTTTTAATGCATCCACTTATATTTAAGTTTTAAGCTCAAAAGGCCGGCCACTGACGACGGCTGACTTTAGAAACACTCGCTCTAGGAATGTATGTTCAGTTAGTTCAGGTTATAAATATTATTTAATATAATGATAGCCTATCAGAGAAACCTCAAATAATCGACAGTAATCTATTTCATTCCATCAAATTAAATTCCGTTTTATCTTTAACTGGAATATTTATATTTTGAAGTCTTGATCCTCATAAAAGCTTCCGTCGTCAATGTCGAACGCGGGGGACGCCATAGTTGACTGATCAGGTGGCACTTTTCCGCCATCATGATCTTCAGAAACTTCACACTGTTCCTTTTTCAACTGCACTCCCGAATCGACTCGCATCTCGATGATGACGTCTGTGAGGGCCGTGATGTAGTTCTTGGCGAGCGTGAGGGTTTCAATTTTCGAAAGTCTTCTTTCTTTTTTGACGTGCGGAATAACTTCCCGCAAGGACTGGAAAACATAATATTATGATTTTTTTTATATACATAGATTAAGTAGTTATATGAGCACGCCAAACTATCATTACATCGACATGAAACCAATTTCATTCAAAATCTTATAGTTGTTTGTATAAATAAGGGATTTACGATCGCAGAAACAAGGTTTAATCACATCAGAAAACATTTTTTACACAAATCAATGAACTATCGCTTACTCATCGTGGTTCGCGATATAAATATTATATTATCACCATGCCCCTTTCCTAATTAAATATGTAGGTACTATATGGTCAGTCTCGAGCTCAAAGCTCGTAGCTCAATTGACTACAACTTCACAGGAGAGGCTATAAACGTAATTACTGCACTATTGTGAAACTAAATAAAGTACAGCAGAGGCGTAGATAAAAAGATATTCTCTTAACCATAAAATCTACGCAAGTCTTTCAATATCCATTGAATTGGTGATTTAATACGACTGGTTAAGATAAAGAAACGTAAATATTGCAGTTCGTATTGGTCGACAGTCTTCGATAGAAGACGACATCGAAAAAGGAAGAAGAAACTAAATTTGGTAACGTGATAATTTATTATTTTAGTAATTGTGTGTCATATTATTTAGCTTACTTTTTATTTCAGAACGGTAATATATTAAAAGAATTTATATATGTATAGAGACGTAACGTAATCATTTCCGATCCTATCCATTTTAAGCCCTGGGTTCAATAATTGTTATAGAAATCGGCTGAAGTGTCATACGACTGAGTTTTACACCCAATAAATTATATGGCTGATTTTAAGCAAGTCTATATTTATAAATTATGAATTTGGTCAAATAATCTGAGTCAAAATAAATAATTTAAATCGTCAACTCAAACCTTAGTAAGCTTGTGAAAAAGTCACCCAGAGAATTTATCTCAAAAAATACGTAGCCGTCGTAAGTGAAAATTTGTCATACTACTGCATTGTACGATTTCAATAATTCTGGATCTAATAAAAACCGAGTCTAATAAAGAGTTGGGAATAGTAACCAATAAATGATTTTTTTAAATTAAAACTCTTTTTAAGGGCCATCCATATATTATATGTGACGTCACGCTACTAGGGGTAGAGGAATGTCTAACAAAATGTGAGGATTTGTGAAGAAGGGGCGTTTGGGGGGGAGTTTTTAAGAAATTTTACATCATAAACTAACATAATGCAAATTAATACATTATAATTTTCTAAAAAAAATATTTTTGCTCAGTATTTTAAAATACCGATATCACTGCTACTTTCGTCGTTGATCGATTCGATAATTGAAAAAGGATTCCAAAATGTGACGTCATTTAGACAGGGGGTCAAAGATTTCGTGATGAAATGTGACGATGGAAGGAAAGGGTGGTCAAAAATTGACTAAAATCGTGTGATATGATGCAGTATTCGCTCCCCACATGGAAATCGCGTTGTAAGTTATGTCAGAACCTCAAATAAACTAAAATCCTAACCTGGAACGCATCATTAAGACTGTGCATCCTCATTCTCTCCCTCTCGTTGCTTTCTAGTCTGCGCATGTTGCGTTCTCGGGCGCTCAGTACCGGTTTTCGTTTCCGGTTGGCCAAAGCTTGCTGGTGCTGAGTCCTAGTCCGTCTTTGCCCCTGAGAGCCGCTTGCTTCGTCACTCAAAGATGACCAGTCGGTTGGGTCTGGTTCAACGGATTGAAGCTAAAAATAACAGAAAAACATATATTATTTAAATGAAACGAGAAAATAATCAGCTATCAAATGTTTTTGATGGCCGTTCGTAAGATGGAACGTGTAACTTTGTATACATTTTTCAACAGAACATGCGTGGTCGTAATTCAGTTGTTCATATAATCTAGTATTAAAAGTAGTAAGTACTTAAATACTGTTTTTCAGACTTGGTAGGGTAAAAAGGGATGTCAGAATCACATACATTCATTCATTAGAACTTCGATACAAACCCAAAAATCGATTGAAAAGCCTTTATTATATAAGACAAGGTTTCCCAAACATTTCCCGCGATGGAACACTTAGCAATTCATTAAAAAAATTACGGAGCACCTTGTTTATTTTGTAGTGATATATAATATAATAAAAAACGTTAAAAACCAAGCAAATGCTTATTTAGTAATTGAATAAAGTTTTTAATGAATTCTATGATTTTGGGTCCTGAATTATTGCAAATTTTATTGATATTATATGCAATATTATGAATTTAAATTCTTATAACTGGTGTAGTATTAAGCTACTTCCAGGACTTCGGCTATGTTGTCGCATAGTAAGAGAATCCTACTTTGCATAAATATGTCTTTTTAAACTGAAATAAAACAGTAATCGATCTTTTGATTAAGTCAACTAGAAATCATTCAATGCCTGATCTTTTTGTTTTAAATTAGAGTCACTGATTAAATCAAGACTTTCATATTCTCTTGCACTTAAACTTAAGCCTACTGCATTTAAGTTGTCACGAAAATTTGATACCGAACACATAAATTATAGGTAATTACTAGTTTTCAGAAAATATTGAAAAATAGTTCCAGGTTTTCGCGGAACACTTATTCATGTTCCGTGGAACAGTGTTTGAGAAACCCTGATATAATTTATAAAGATCGGAAACCATCCAGAAATAAAACTTTGATTCAATTTAAGCATGAGTTGCTGTATGTATAAATTACTTTTTTTATTATCATTATATTATATATATCATAATATAACACATATTATCATAATATAACACTTGAATAAAATACATATAAATCATTATATTATATATATCATAATATTAACACATATTATCATAATATAACACTTGAATAAAATACATATAAATAATATGGAATAAGTGAGTGAAATCAAGTATCAAAAATTCTATAGGGCTTATTTTAAATTAGCGTATTTGTTACAATGTTTAAGTTATTCTATTTTGATTACGTATTTATTTTTTGCTTAACACCAAACGAATTTAGTAACTAGTTTTGTTTGTCATACGGTTCGTCATAAAGTTTAGTATACACTGTTTTTTGGTATGATGGCAGACATAACGAAGTAAATTTATTCTAAAAATCTTGATATTTTTGCTATAATGTGCTACGATTCTATGAACTGTAAGAAAAGTCAATCCGATAAACCTGAATTTAAGTTCATTAAAGGGAACTTATAGCATCAAAGGTAATCATTTATTAGGAAGCGACTTCGTTATCCGTGCTATATTATTTAAAACTATTGACCAAACTAAAATGATACTTATTTTAAGATAATCCTAAACGAACTCGAATGTAAAAAGCAACGATATCAGAAGTTGTAAACTTGCGATGTTATGATAATATATACAATTATATATATAATATCATATTACCTAGTCGTTCGGTTTCACTGCTCTATAGAAGCAGATATGAGATAGAATGGGACACTATGTGGTATTTAAACATGAGAAAAACGACAATTTAGGGAATTGATAATCTGTGATTAGTTTATTTTTTTAATCTCAAACGAACTCATAATTCATATTGATACAGCTGATCAGTTGAAAATTCTTGTGACGATCGAAACCGGAATCACTACAAAAGTACGTTTAATTTTATAAATAAAACTCATGATTGAGGGCGCGTCTATCGAATAAACAAAAATAGCACTTTATTTGAATCACGTAATTGATGTTCTTTTGTTTTTTGGTTTTTAACATTTTTCTCTTCCAATATTGTGTCGAATAACTTAATTGTTGTGCTGTGACTGTTTTGTTGAGAATATGCGAAGATTTTCCATAATCTTATTTTTCAAATATGATAGCACAAAATGAACCAGCACATATGGTTTTGTATTTTTGTAATACTAAAATGCAAATTATAAACGTGGCAAATGGAATTAGTAAACATATTTCAACATATTTTCGTAGTAATTTATCGAGCAGATCTTATAGAAAATTTCCGATCATAGTTATAACAATTATTCTATATTATTGAAGTATCTGAAAGATAAACCGTTTTCTACAAAACGAAATATCTGTATTAAACGTATCTAAATTTTTATAATGAATTAAATAATTACAATATTCTTCGTCTGTAGCTCACATCATAACACTGTGATTGAGCACGATACGTAATCAAATAGAGAAAATGTGAATGATGAGTAAATACTGACAGGTGATGCTGCCAACTGGTGTACAATATTACATGTTTAATAATACGCGAATAATCGATAATATATAACACATCGCTCAACTCTTTAGAGACTATTTTATATATATAAATGCTTGAGTACTTAAAAAAAGGTTGCGAATTCATATGCTTAGAATAAAAAGTATTATCTTGTGGACAAGATTACAAAATGTAAATGGCTGTCCAGATAAAAAGGTCGGAAGTAAATAGCGTTCTAAAAATAATAATGAAGTATTTTAGTTTTCGAATACAATAGGATCAAATTTTACAGTGAGGCGTATTAGGGATGTATTTTGAGGTATTTTAATATTTTTTAAAGCCGTTTATAATTATTTTCTATTTACAGTATGTATGTATTATTTAAAAATGTACATTATATTAACCTAATTCATTTATCAAATTAACCGCATGCTGTGTTTGAGTTTTTATTGATTGACAAAAAAAACAAAAAACTTACACCACTATCACAAAAAAGTTGTCATAGAAAAATAATATTTGAAGAAACGTGTTGTGGTTTTTTTCAGTCAAATAGTTAAAAATCTAATAAAAAGAATTGTTTTATTATTTAATAATAAATAAAGGTAGCTGTAAGGTACACTGTCGTTTGATTATAGATAAAAAATGTGAAAATCTTCTTTGATATCACTGATAATTACATTTCACTATTAATGTATCAATATTCCGCACAATTAGTCATTACTTTATTATGTAACTGCACTGTGTTATACTATATAGAGGCTATCACTCACGGCTGAAATCCGGTTGGAAACTCTTCGTGTCCTGGAGCGGAGCCTTCCCATGATGTCCTCGTTGACGCCTTCGGGCCAGACCTCGTCTCTGTTGCCGGGCAAGTCTGTCTCCATCGTCACCTGGCCACCGCTTTCTTCGCACGGCTCCGAACGCATTTCGAAGAGCTCGGCCCAAAGCCCAACGATAATTGTAAACAACTATTCACTTTATCACTTAAATATTGTATTTCAATAATAATAATTACAAGCCAGTTGAAAAGCACAGCAATTATTCATTAAAATTGTCAAGATTATACACTTTCATCAATACGATATACTAAAGTTTATCTGGGAATATAATATGAAGTCGAGAATAATCATCGAGTCTTTGATACGTAATAGTTTCCGTGAAAATTGTATCTTCTATGGTAGCAAAGTAATTACTTAATAGCCAGATGAATTACTAGCTCATACCTACTCTAATGTTGAAACTTATAACACGAAAATAACTTTAATGTTACCTAAAATTAGATTGAATATCGACTGCATTTGAAATTTGTTGTAAGCTTTATGACTTAGTTGCATTTTATGTACATATTAATACAAAAGTATACAAATTAAATTTCATCTTTGAAGTATTTAAATTAAATTCTCATTACGCTGAGCGAAGAACTTAATTGTGATATTTTTTTACATCTCGGGGCTCATCAGATGCCGACTGAAAAAGCTCTTCATGTTGATTAATTATTTTTGGCAGGATTTGAAGATATAAAGAGATTTATTTTTCAAATGAAGCCGTAGGTTGTCGCTTGGTTATCTGAAAATGAAAGAAAAAACGTGTTTGTCAATTTAATTGTATGAATTTAAGAGCAAAGTAAACAAGGATTTAAGGGGAAATAAAATTGTATATTTAGAAATTTAAATATTGGTGATTGAAGCTTTGATTCATATCTAAAAGCGAAAATGTATTTACATAAAAAAAATGTTTACGATATTGTATTTCAAACTTTAATATGAATCTAGAAAGCTATCGACATTTGGATACTGTTTTTAAGTTATTTAGGTGGCATTTAAATTTACATTCCAATAATGTAAAAGTTTTGTGAATTTAATTCAAATGTATCGTGGCTAGTGATGCAAGGTCAGGAAAAACTCGATTTTTACACGGGAAAAACCCTCGTTTAAGTCCGGGAATAAACTAATATTGTGAAAACATGGGAAAAGACAATTGTAATATTAATGATAATAGTATACTATTTTAGTATTCGGTAACACTTATTTTAAAAGCGTAGCATTTTTACGTTTGTCATCATTGTAACAACAAATTTGAGGTTACGGCGTGTGAAGTAAAGAACTTTATTCAATATCGGATTACCTTATGAAATCTATGTATATTTGAAACCAACACAAAATACTTACGGAAACGTTCCTGTTTTTTTGCAACACTAATCCTGGCACAGTATTCTTTATTATTTCCATCCTAAATTACTCTCTGCACGGCCGATGACGAAATGAAGATTTGACTGTTTAAATTTTTATAATTTTAAATGTTAGATAATTTTCCAATCAATATTTTGATTTTTTAGAAATTTTACGATTGGCATGAAAAGCTATTATTTGTGACATTTATATTATAACATATTTATAGTCACTAAGAAAGTTCAACACAGATTGAGTTGTTATGACGACATGACGGTTTATTTTAGTATGGAGCGGTTGCGAAGAAACTATTTGCTATTATTTTTTATATTACTTTTCATTGAGATATCAAAAATATAGCGTTTTCAGTTTGAGGTTAAATGTTAAAAGTTGTGAGTTTAGAGTTGGAATTAGCACAGTTTATCTAGAAATGTCAGCCAGAATGACGTGTGAAGATTTTACGTCTATAATATATACCGTTTGGGAGGAGTTCTTGTGACCTACAGACATAAATACTTACAAACATACAGATTTCTACATGTATTTTGTGTTATATAGTAGAAATATTTATATGTACTATTTTTCCAAAGTAATCAAGCAGAGAGCACGAATGAAAACCACAACTATCGATAGTTGGATGAGCCATCCATTATTTGTTAACTCATTGTCAGCGCAACACGTGCCCAATACCTGGGCGCATTCGTCTATCTATAAATCGATTATATGTTTTGAAATGTTGACAGGCACGTTTGGGTGTGTTTACACGCAACATAATTACGGCCATGCACAAAATCAATAATGTATTTTGGATTGCATAGTATTATATTTCATAATACATATCAACCCGGGCTACTATTTAGAGGAGAAGAACATAATATTAAAAAAACGTTTTTTACAAACTAGATATTTTATACAATTTACAAACATGAACTTCGTGAAATTTAAAACAAAATGCAGTTTACAGGGTAAAAAAATATTTTAATTAAATCATGACTTGTCTCTGACGCAGTGTCTGTCAAACTTTTTACCTCACGGCACACAGGGGTAGGAGGATTTGTACAGCGGCACACCAAATAAAAATTATTCAAAAATATAATGTACATTACTTAAACATATTATAAAATATTATGGCAGGAAAATATTCATTATAATGATGTTTTGTATGCAAGTACAGTTATTTTATGCAGCTGTAAAACACATTAATGTAGATTGAAATCATTTTTCATCAAGGAAAGCGTCAATACTAAACTGAAAGCTTACACTTATTCCAATAAATTATAACGTATACACTAAATACAATAATAAGTACAGATTTAATATACAAGATGGTAGTGAATTTGTTATGAAATTCATTTTATTACAAATATGTAATGTAAATTCAAGTAAATAATTGAATGACTGGAAAGGCGGAATTATTAATATCTAAAGGTTATGTATTTACTTTAAATGAAAAATTCTTTTCCGTTATTTATTTTAATATAAATCTGACAGCAATTACTAAAGACGTATTCCTTGCGATAAAATTGTGTATTAAACGTAGGTACTTAAAAAAATAATTTAAGCAAGAGTAATGAAAAGCAAAAATATAATTGTCGTCATAAAAAATCTATCGCGTGTACTGTATTTCGGAACACCTACGAATTTACATTTTGTTAATTGATATTATGCAGTTTGTATTACATATTTATCTTTTCATCGTAGTTTTCTTGTACGGTAGTTTGTTGAATTGATGTATGTTTTCGATGCAGAGAAAAAGAAACGAAAGAGCTTGTTTTTCAGTATCTCCACATGTTTTATAAGAGTATCTATTCTATTATGTAAAACAAAAATTTAACTTATGACTTGTAAATATCTCTTTTATGTGTTCTAGTCTAAATAAGTTAAAGAAGTAATACACGTGCCAGCTAATAGTAACATAAAACTAAGGGTTTCTGAATAAATTGAAAATAAATAATAAAAGACGGCTGTTGAATCTGTTTACAATAAAATATACTTTATTATTTCGTAGAACTTTTTAAGTTTCCGACTGATGAAATATAAAATATTACGTAATTTTTATTATCTGTACCTATTTTTACTCATACGACTATTTTTTGTCCTACCCCTATGGACCAAAAAGTGATAAACAATTCAAACATGTACCTTAAATAATTGTCAGTTATAAAAATTCCACATAAGAAAACAGTACACCAGAACACACAAGTATTCCCATCTACAGACCTTTAAAATGAAATACATGATGCGACAAACAGTCTTTAAATTAAAGTCATTATTCATAATCTAGAACACCAGTAACCAACCTTTCGGATCTTAGGGACCACTAAACTGAAAATTTTGAATTTCAAGATCAATGAGAAAATATAAGACAATGTTCATCAATTACAGTTAATGTAAACGAGTAAATATGTACATTTGTTTAAATATAAAAAAAATAATTAAAGCCTTATGTTTTGCTGAGTGTTCGAAATAAATTTCTTGATCCTTGACTCCGATTACGTTACTATAAAAACTTTGCGGAACAGTGAAATTGTCTAGTGTACCACCTGTGGTCCACGGATCACCGATTGGGGACCGTTGAACATATTCGCGTATTCAGAGAGAAGTTAACCGAAGAATTGTGTGAGACGATGTCTATTAAATAATATATTTTTTGAATTGGAATGAAAATAAGTATATAATGATTGAGTCTTTATATCCCTTTCCTGTTTGATGTTTTGTTAATTAAGTTATATTTAAAGCTTCTGTCAGTTGAATGAACTTCTTATATTTCGTTTAATTATAATGACGATAATGTATTTCGTTTTTTTTTTTTTATATTCTAGCTATTTAAACTATTTTCAGTATGTATTCAAAAATAGTGTACAATTCTTTACATTTCACTTTAATATATTCAAATATACAGCATCGTAATGATTACGTTCAATTATTTATGCAAATTCATTTTAATTGAAACAAATGAAAGATCGTTTGTTTTCAGAAAAAAGAATGCGTAGGATGTCCGACCGAAATAGCTGAAAGTAACAAGATTACTGTTTGTAATAAATCGTTTTTTAAATTAAAATTTTATTTTAAAACTTTCACCATCTACAATTATCATTAATTAATAACTTTATATTGGTCTTTTATATTTTTAAAGTACTGGTGACATTGGCAACTAAATTTCCTTCGTACCTTCTTCAACGATGCCTATAGCATTTTTTGATCATTGTTGTTTAGCATTTACTTTAATATCATTCTCCAAGAGAATTGTAGATTAATTTAAACGATAAATTTAAAAATAAGGAAAATGGAGTAAGTATTTTTTAGAAGATTATTATTTGAAAAAGAAAAATCGCACAGAAAACATACATATTAAAGTTTACAAAATTCCAATACGTTAAATAATATAATTATTACAATATCTTTTATTGGCTTTCGTTTGAAACCGATGTTGCCTCCGGCATTAGTAACACTTCTAGTAGCCGAAGAAACTTTTGAAAGCAACAGGTAAATATTCATTCAAATAAGAAAATGTTTGGTATTAATTTTAAAGTTAGTAATTTAAATTAAAATTGTCTTCGATTTATGATTAGTCTATCTACAGAAAGCTTATCACTGTAATAAAACATGCAGTTAAAAGTTTTACGCCGTATGCTTTAAAATTCGAAAACCTTTCTGTTATTTATTTAAGAAACAATTATACACTACTTTGATGAGATAATTTCTACTTAAATATTCAAATTATGCAATTTGATTATTTAATTAGAATGTTAGGAATTTCGAGTTGATTGATTAATGGATCTTATTAATAGCATTTGATTAAATCTTAACAATGGACGCACGTGAATAAATGAGACTGTAAAAAATAAAACAGATACAATAATTGACGTAGAGCTTATTAAATTATACCCATGTATCTTATATATTATATTCCATATTCCAAAGAAGATAAAAATAATGTACACTATGATTCAACAATAGAAGCTGCAATAAAATTGAATAGAACTTTGTTGGATGCCTATTGAATGTAATTTAAAAGTATTGCTATTTGATCTATGAACAAATAACGTTAAAACAGCAATTTCTTAGAGCCCATACATTTAAACCATTCAGGTGCACGCAACGCATTCGTCATAAATGTTCGACAATCGCACGAACGCAGCAGACGACATACGCCATGTTGTTTTAATGGAACAGTTTTTTCAATTATCATACTAATGGTGACCTCTGTGGACGAATTTTAATATTAAAACATCGGTATGTCAAATATAATGCCGGAATAATTGAATTATCTTCTAGGTATATAGTTACCATGTAAAACTAATATTGTTCACCTTGAATTAAAATTTACCTTACTTCACCAAGATTTTTCGTGCTAAGTCTAAAGCATAATGAAATAAGAATGTTTTTCAATTGAATGTAATATTACTTTCTCTCATAAAGTATGTATATTTATTATTTCAAAATGCATATCGTTGTCACAGCCGTAATTTTTATAAATATTTTTTATTCATGATTTATATCATGTTTCATGAAATTGCTAAGGAAACCATAAATTATTTATGCCACGAATATGCCAGTTTTTTTGCAAATAATTCCACTGTTTTTTTGTTTAATTCTTTTGCCATCGACAATATAGCTTGACACACCCTGGTTTTTCTTAAGTATAAGTGTCATTAATGTCCCGAACTGAAATCGGCCTGCGGCAAAGAGCAATAATTCGCAGAAAACGCTCTTTCATGTTGTCAGGCTTAAGAAGCCCCCGGGCTTCGGCCGCTGGACGAGTCCATTTTTTACGGAAAGGGGTAGCTCCAACTTGGCACGGAGTTTTTTTGAATTTTTGTAGACAGTCGATGACGAGCTGCCGAGTCGGACGAACGAGGTCTCGTCGCGACGAAAGTGATGTGACGATGTGAACTGTTTGTTTGTTTTTGTGTTTTGATTTGCGTTGGATTTAATTTAAATTCGTTGTGTCATTTGTATTAAAACATAAAGTAAATTCAGTTGCTAAGTAAATGTAAATGTAGAATCAATTTTATGTGTTAAGATTTTTATATTTGTGTAATGTGAAACCACTGCATCTTGAATGGATAATAAATAAGTTTTTAACCGGATCTGAAATGGTGTTTGTCTGAGATCAGCCCTTCCAGGACTCCGGATAACCAGCCGCTCGCCTCTCTTCGATCCGGGGGAATTCTCATTTTGTCGCCCAACTTAGTGGCCATTGACGGTTTGTGACACCTCAGGATTCACCCCTGAGGACTCATGCTCTGAAGATGCAGTGGCTTTGAACTGTGGTTCATGGCGCCCAACCGAATTTTAACGTAACTTCAAGAATTTCAAATCGCCGAACGCACACTAAGAATCCGGACCCTGCCCTGAAGGTGGACTTCAAGATCGGGACCAGACAACCAGTCAGCTTCCCGGCGTCTTACTACGAAACCCCAGCTTCAAAGGCGAAACTGGCGGGAGTCGTCGGTGAAAGGTGCCTGGCCTCTGTTACTTTTCACGAAGCCCTATTTCTCGACTGGCCGCTCTTGACGTCGTTCGTGCTGACCTAGGAGGCCTGCTGGGCCTGTTGTGTTTTCAACCAGTGAGGCCTACTGTGGCTGTTTGTTTGCAATCCGTGAGGCCCGCTGTGCCTGTTAGAGTTGCAGCCTGTGAGGCCTGCTGTGTCTGTTTTGTTGTCAACGAGTGACGCCTACTGTGGCTGTTTGTTTGCAATCCGTGAGGCCTGCTGTGCCTGTTATATTTGCAACCTGTGAGGCCTGCTGTGCCTGTTTTGTCTTCAACGAGTGAGGCCTACTGTGGCTGGTAGATTTGCGACCCGGGAGGCCGTTTTGCCTGCCAAGCTGCCTGTTAAGACGAGAAGACGCTAATAAACCTGCCCTGCCGAGCGAGGACGCTGCGGATGCCTTCTCGGGAGAAGATGAGGCCGTCTGCCTGTGAAGAGGAGATGCCGCCGACACACCTGCCCTGCCGAGCGAGGATGCTGCGGATGCCTTCTCGGGAGAAGATGAGGCCGTCTGCCTGTGAAGAGGAGATGCTGCCGACACACCTGCCCGCCGAGCGAGGATGCTGCGGATGCCTTCTCGGGAGAAGATGAGGCCGTCTGCCTGTGAAGAGGAGATGCTGCCGACACACCTGCCCCGCCGAGCGAGGATGCTGCGGATGCCTTCTCGGGAGAAGATGAGGCCGTCTGCCTGTGAAGAGGAGATGCTGCCGACACACCTGCGTCTGCCTGTGAAGAGGAGATGCTGCCGACACACCTGCCCCGCCGAGCGAGGACGCTGCGGATGCCTTCTCGGGAGAAGATGAGGCCGTCTGCCTGTGAAGAGGAGATGCTGCCGACACACCTGCCCCGCCGAGCGAGGACGCTGCGGATGCCTTCCTGGGATAGGAACAGGACGCCTGTTGGCGTAGGAAAATTTATACCACCGCCCGTTGTGATGCCGATCGCGACATGACCTGTGTTGTGGCCTCGTGTGTGACGACCGACGCGCTGCCACGCGTGTGTTTTAAGACTTGATTTTTTTGTGTTCTTTATTGTATATTGTATCTTGTTTTTCTGTGATTATTGCTACGCTGTCCGAACTCAGTTCATGGACACTAGAAGTATGGGGGTTTGACACACCCTGGTTTTTCTTAAGTATAAGTGTCATTAATGTCCCGAACTGAAATCGGCCTGCGGCAAAGAGCAATAATTCGCAGAAAACGCTCTTTCATGTTGTCAGGCTTAAGAAGCCCCGGGCTTCGGCCGCTGGACGAGTCCATTTTTACGGAAAAGGGTAGCTCCAACTTGGCACGGAGTTTTTTTGAATTTTTGTAGACAGTCGATGACGAGCTGCCGAGTCGGACGAACGAGGTCTCGTCGCGACGAAAGTGATGTGACGATGTGAACTGTTTGTTTGTTTTTGTGTTTTGATTTGCGTTGGATTTAATTTAAATTCGTTGTGTCATTTGTATTAAAACATAAAGTAAATTCAGTTGCTAAGTAAATGTAAATGTAGAATCAATTTTATGTGTTAAGATTTTTATATTTGTGTAATGTGAAACCACTGCATCTTGAATGGATAATAAATAAGTTTTTAACCGGATCTGAAATGGTGTTTGTCTGAGATCAGCCCTTCCAGGACTCCGGATAACCAGCCGCTCGCCTCTCTTCGATCCGGGGGAATTCTCAAGCTTAGACTGGGCTGCTAAGAGGTTTTAAGGTGTTAACTGTCAATTATTGGTGGAAAGACACTATACTTTAAAAAATAAACCATAACCCGGTAGGACTGGTTTCGCTCATCATTATAAATATGTGGAAGTGGTACAAATGAACTGTTTTTTTTTTTTTTTTTTTTTTTAAATGTTAAGAGGTTAATATAAAACTGCGTTATATTTACAATGCGTGTAAACAGACAGTACAATATATATACGTTCTTACAGATTTTACTCAATACTATCAACTCTATGGTTGCAATAAAGAAAAAGTAATAAAATACTCTATGAAAAGTCAATTCATTAGAAATTATGAACTACTCAGAACGAGTTCATTTTGTTCTACAACAATATCGGGAAAAGAAAGTCCCAAGCTTACGTCGTGTATTATGTGATTATCTCTAGACAATATTTCCGATAAAAGAATGTAACGGGAATCTCTTGCGTCGATCTGTTTGTTTTCCCGGGTTTTTATTAAAAATGGAAAGTAGCGGGGGATACCAGAATTGCGCTTCTGTTTGTCTATGGTACGCATAGGTAGAGAGTGTAAGGTTGGTAGGTATTCTTTGATCTGAGAAATAAGAACCTTTCTCAAAAATATTCTAAGCAAACAACTTTTTATACGTAACGGAGGAATAGTAAATAATCCCTTATAGTCGGACTATTTTATGCGAAAAAATCTCTGCTTATTATCAAAGGTCCCTGGGCAGTTTTATTTTTGGATTATTGTTTGTTTACGCTTAATAAATATTTCATAATATCATTCAGAATGGGTAATGGGCATTATTTAGAAGATTAATTTTAACGACGAAGATGAAAGAAAGTACGTTAAATTGTCTAAATATTTTTTACAATTGATCCTTGGTGGAACAATATACCTACATATTATATTGATTGAATTGGCAATTACTTAATAAGGTGAAATTTTCTATTTCCACAAGAATTATAAGAATTGATTGATAAAAAAGAAAACAGAATCTCAATTCGTGAACCGCCTCTTAAAAGATTTCCTCAATATAGTTAATAATTTAGTGTCCCGTATGCCTACACTTTTGTAATAAAAGCCCGACACTTAATGCACTCGAAAAACTAGAAATAAGTAGATAATAAACATGCCTCGTTATAATGACTATAATTATTTATTAAATATTTTATCGGATCACAAATATTGAAAACGTTGTAATTCTATTTAATTTAAAAAATTCGTTCCTAGAAATAATATCTGGACGTTCCGAAATTTTATTTTAAAATTCGAATAGATGTTGAAAATTCAATACGTTGACAGTGAAAATGTGTATTGCAGAAACGAATGTATGCCGAATAGTTTGTACACCAAGCGTCGTGTATATATCAAATGAAAAACATTACATGGATTTCATATTTGAAGAGAATAAAATTCGCTCCGACGTTCTATTAATAAAAAAATCATTAATCAAATATCCGGTATCTCATTTATACCAAGTTTAGCTGTCTTTTAATGCAAACGAATTATATGATTTATTTATCTATTTTTTTCGTCTTTGATTATAATAATCATAAAATTAATAATAAATGTATTAACAATACCGAAGAGTAATATTTGTCGAAGAATTAAAAATATTTTCTAAAAAGAAAATTTTGAACTTATCTTATTTAATTTTGTTAGAATTCTAATGGAGTTACATCATTAGAACTTATTTTACGAGAACTGGTTTTTTGTTTTATGGTGAGGGTAGAACGATTGAGCTTAAAATAAGTAGTAGGCCTTTTTTATTGCTATAGATTTGACTGAATAACATTGGAGATCATGTCTCCTCAATGATACATTAAGTCTACAATAAATATTTATAATACACAGTGACAACGAGGAATATTAAAATAACAATTAAAGTAATATGATGAGTACATAAAATATTAATGTCATCAAATAACGGTTAATTTGAATAAACAAAATGGCTATGGTGAGGTAATAGTTATGGATTAATTGGTGAGGGGCAGGCAAGGTTGACTTTTCTCCAAAGTAGGCCGCACATTTTTTGAAATGATAAAAGTGATCTGGGGAAGAACCAGATCTCCCGTGGTCCAGTAGTAGTATGTTTATCTTTATCGTGGGGCCAAGTTTTTTCGATCAGATAAATAAGAGCAATGAAAGCATCACAAGCATTCAAACCAATGAATACCTCAATGAAAAGACCGAATGCCTGAACGCATACTATTTGGCTACATGACCCGCAAACAACCGACAAGATTGACACTTTTTTAAGAATGCACGTTTTCGAATGTCAAAATGTTGCTTAATAATAATAATTCATTATTGTACTAATAATTCGAAGTTCAAAAAGGGTGACAGCAATTACATAAATATGTACTGTTATTTAAAAATGAGTTGCGCTTTTAATAATAATTACCTATTAATCAATAATCTTCAAATTAATTATCAATTCGAATGTATTCAATTTGGAATAAAAATCCTTTAATTTTGTTTTATAGAATTCAATAAAATGATTTAAGTGTACCGTTTTTTCCTGACGTATTGCGGTGTTGGAAGTAATTTTGAAAATAGAATTCTTTAAAAAGCATAGACAAAAAACTCTCAGTAATGCTATACGAATGTAAATTCGCGTTCTGATGAAAAGCATACGAGAGATATTTAATACGTCAGTGCATTTTGTAAAATATGATGTCATTTTTGTTGAATGTTTTCCGTACAATGCAATAATTCCATTCGCAAATTCCAGAAATCATTGCTTTGTTATATTTGCTGCATTTTAAATTCCTTCTAGCGGAACGCAATAAAACTCGAAAAACCACTCCGGCACATACATATTATGCCAATTAATTTTTAATTAAACTGGCGGTACAGTGAATACAATGCAGTATAAATGATGATATTTTTTATATGTTTGTTGTCATATCATAATAACTAGCTGTCCTGTATTGCTTTCTACGGGATCACGGGACACCGTAAAGCTATTCATATTTTTTTGTTAATCATAGCCAAACTGGAACCTTTCAGCTTCGGAACTAGACTTGAAGATCTCTATCATGCACTGATGACGTCGTTTTTAGAAGTCAAACTATGTTTAAGTCGCTGCTTTCTACTATACTATGGTAATGATTTGGAGATCACTGTAAGATGACTGAACGTTGATTCATATATTAGGAAAACCACTAGGGGTATACCTCCAGGACACATATCCTTAAGTCATTGTGGAAAAATTATAAGTGAGCTGGATTGTTATTTTTGTAAAATATGTGACGTCACAATGTTGTAAGCATAGTAAATACTAAATTGTAATTCAATAAGCACGCGATGACGTCAACAAATAAAATAATGTCGTTTGTCTTTTTTTATCCACCTCGCCTATTATACTTCTTGCATCATGCCTTTAAGTTACATTATCTGACATCTGTGATGTTATCAAAGCAACGCAAATTATTTTGAATGCCATATATAATATTGTTACTCGATACAAAATATGGAGTCACAAATAACACATCTTTTAAAATAAAAATAATTAAAACGGTCAAAACTTCACAGAGAAAATAAGAAATAGCATGCTTGACGTTACATACACTATGATTTAAAAATATATGACTAGTTGTTAGATAATGCTCCTGGCGGGATTATTACATATAGCTACATGACTACATCCTGCTGCCCATTGAGCACAGCAGCCTGCAATCTTTTTATTTCAATCGTTTTGCATTTTTATTTTTGTACCTTATTAGCTGTTATTGCTAATCAAATACAAACTGAAAACTGGAAATGGAAATACTGTCATATAACTGGAGGAAATAACTGGAAAGGATGGATAACTGGAATCATGTTAAGAAAATCTGATCACACAAAGGGAATTATATGTATTATCTGCAGCCGTTTTTCATTGTAAATGCCCATCTAAGAATAATAAGAAGTAATACCAATTTTACGATTCAATTAGACTGAAGAAGTTTTTCAAAGAAGAGAAACTTTTGTCATTTAAAGTAACATTTAAATTGGTATACACAAAATAATCGATTTATATTGGTAATAATGTAGTGGATATAACAGTGATGGTTATCCTATGACACGCGTTTCAGAGGTGACACGAAAAGACATTTTGGGTGACACGCATCGTTTACGGACGATATTCGCCAAAGAACAGTCAAAAAGAAAGATTTAATAAATTTAAAAGCCTGGAGAAGACAATTAGAATAATTAATGTAGTAGTACATAGTAATTTGAAATTAAATAGTCTCAAGTGGGTGCAATTTGAAAATTTGAAGATGCAATTTCAAGACAACATCTGGGCTCAAGAGTTCGTTATCTTGAGGTGCAAACTCATGAATCTAGAAAAAAAAACGTTCGGAGAATGAAGAAGAGTATCACTACGAACAAGAAATTTGAAGTGCTTGATACACATTACCGTTTTTTTGAAAAAAACTAGTCTTTCATTCACTAGGTGTGACATTGCACGCAAGTTAACAGTGCTGAGCCCGCGTGACGCTTGTGGTCAGCAATTCGTAGCAACTGTTTGGAAACCAGTACGGCATTAATATCTAGGTAATTAGTTCTGCAGCGAACGAGTTAAGCTAAGTTTTTTCAGAATTTTGAGACGCCGAGCTAAAAAGGTTAGCCATCCCTATGATATGGCATACAAGGTAGAAAATCGTGCTGTAAACAATTTGAAAAATATCCAAAAAGCGTCGGCGACTGAAAATTTGACATGTTACACCCATACCCGAAATGTAGCATTTCACACGGTAGATTTTTATACCCACTTACTAAATATTTGGTAAGTGGGTAGGTACTTACGATAGTAGCTCAAAGTTATTAAATCGTTACGGCAGAAATTTGAAGAACGTTTTATTTGGTTGAATTTTCCGTCGTGCCTAAAATGTGAAGCGATAATTTTATTAAGATGTATTTTAAATGAAGCACTTTTCTTTCCGTATAAAATTGTTTGTAATTTAATACTTCGTAGAAATGTTTGGTCATTAATCATTTTGGAGAAGAAGAGAAGTATTGATCACTTACAAAAAATGTAACCGATTTATTAATTAAACAAAACAAGGAGCAAAATAATAATAAGTTTCAATAATTCAATAATTACATTGAATAATTCTTCACGAAGAATATAATTTTACCAACTGTTTCGTCCTCTCATAACGTGCGCGATATTATTTAAAAGCAACCAGCTACCTGAAAGTTATAGAATTTTACGGTGTGTTATTAATGCGTTGATTTTATTGTTTTTCTAATAATATATCCATATAGTTTTTGTTTGTTTTCAAGCTATTATTATTTTTAAAGACTTCATAATCACACTATATCAAAGATTTAATAGTCACTATATCGATGCATAATGCATAGTAGGTTATAGGTTATTGAGTGCGGTCTTTTGAATAAATCCTGTTTGCAAAAGCAACTCTTTTATTTATATCAATATTAGTATTTGTTATACAGCTTCGTCTGGGATAGAGGGCAGTAATATTTAGTCGTTGGCGTTATTTTTATGCAAGCTAATGTTTAAAAATAAAAATATCACCCCGTACCTTACCTCATTTAAAACCGACAAAATATAGTCCGTTAATTAATAATAATGTTTAAATTTGAAAGTTAAAAATAGCCCGGTTGACCTATAAATGGTAGCCAGAATGACGATGTGAAAATTTCTCATCGCTACTACTCACGGTTTGGGAGGAGCTCTTGTTACAGATGGACAGACAGATTGATGTCTTTTCTGATTTGTAGTGTTCACGCTTCACCTTTGATAATTGTGTCAAAAATAAATATTATTTTTTTCGACTTTTAAAGTTGGTTTGGATAGATACGTAAGACGAAAATAGAGAACATTTTGAAGTGCATCTAATTCCATTTTTATCCCAAAACTAAATGGTTCCATAACCCTTCTCTCGATGAATGTGAACGAAGGCAGCGATTTTTCGTAATTTAATTGTTTTTGGGACATCCTACAGTGATATAAATATACCTCTTAGTAAAATTTCTTTGATAAGGAAAATCTTTGGAAAACTCAGTTGTTGGGTTAATATTTATTTATCACAAAGATAATTGAAAATATGACATAAAAGAAAAAGTGATAACAAATGTTAAATTGACCCCGTAATTAACAAGTTAACCGGATAATGACACCTAATTTGATTTATGTTGTTTCTCAAAAATAGGTACTCAGTATCGAATACTACTTTACGTATTTATACGTAAAAATCTGTTTTTTAAGTGTTCTGAAAATATAACGACATAAGAAAAGATGTTATAAATTTACTTTAGATGAAACACTATCAAATGATCCTTGGTAATTGTTGCTTATTAATTAAAACTTATTCAAAATTAATTACAATTCAAGGAGAAATTAATTGCTTTATCCTTGAACTAGTGTCGGAAAAGGCGTAGCAAACAAATCGAGCGAAGGCTCTCTCGTATTTTATTTATTGTTTACGACACCAGGGCAGAATGAATTTTCCTTGAACTGATGTGCATTGTGTTTACAGTGAAAAACCAATACGTGATGTCGACCTTATTATGTAGCTTGTGAATACAAAAAAACAAAATAAGCTGCTTTTATCGACTTTCAAGTTAACTTTGGTGGGTGAGGCTAATTTTTTAACGATCAAAGCTTTCCTTTTCAAGATTAAGCTCAATATAAATTTACACGTAAGAAAATACAGTATTAGATTTTTTGATTACACATCTGGGATAATAGTAAATAATTTAAAAGACAAGATAGATAGATAGGTTATGTGGTCACATATTCGAATTCTTAACTGGTAATATATTTATTATTCAATTGACTTATGGACTTTTAACCAAAAAGCATGAATGTTATTGATGTTTAATTTACTGTCAACGTGTTTTTTCTGATCTAGAAGATGGGATATAAAAATAGTGATTTACTGAAAAAATAATATTGAAGAAATAATTAAAGTCGCTTAAAAAGCATAATGAAAAGCGACGATGGACCTGATTTGAACTTGTTCTGGTAATTTCACAGAGAAGTCTGAATCCTATTTTATCAACCGGATAGATTTCGTCACCTTGAAAGGCCGCTGATGACCATTCATCGGATGTACTCGGTGTAGCTACGGGACGCTGGGATAACCTGGGAGGAAGCAAGGAGACAGGTGGGGGACAGAGACTCTGGAGGCAAGATGGTATAAAAATAACACTAAAATAATTTTTGAACTCAATCAATAATGCTTGAATCCACTTTGAGTTTTTCTCAAGTGATTTGAAATATTATAAACTATTTGACAATATTGTAAATATTTTTTTATAAACCGATTATTAAAACAATTTTCTCTCCACAAAGACTATTTTAGCTTATTCGTTTATAGAAATAAAAATAATGCGATAATTAAAAAAAATGTGTTGTAATCCTCTGTGGTAAAGCATTAATTATATGATATATTATTATATCACGAAAAACTAAAACTCCTACAAATTGATTTTAAAAATTCAAAAATAAAGCAGGACTGGGTTCTTTTGACCAAATGTAATAATTGATATTGTAGAATATCTAAGAATGTTCGTTTTTCGTTATGTGTCTTTTGAAATTATATATTATCAAAACTGTTAGAGATTATTATATTTTGTATCAACGGTTATGTCTGGAAAATCAAATTAACCCACATTAAAATCGTTATTGAAGCATTTTCTTATGTACCAGAAACACTTTAGTAATATGTTTATTTTTTCAGGCAGTAAATACTAAATACTTTAACTAATATATTTTACATTGAATAAAACTAAATAGTTTTAAATGTAGGTTTTGTTATGTTAATATATTTCTTTTCTCCTATACTTATGCGAAGGTAGCTTTCCTAATTTGACTGGCGTAGCTTTGAAGTTAGCGCGTCGTAGAGCGTTCGTACCCAATGCAGCTGCACCGGGCGAAGTCATTACACGATTCGATGGCATAGCAACAAGTAAGTTACGTCACTGCCATGGCAACGCGTTTGTAAAATACCTCTTTCCTGCCAGTCGCCATAGGAATATCGCTTGCAATCTGTTACGGGAAATTCAAGTTCAAGTAATTTGCAATAAACCGACAAATCGTTACGTCGACGGAGTGAGACAGTCGTAGAAATATAGAAATATTATTTAAAGTAGCCTTTTTGCTTTTGTTTCAACATTATTTGGCAAAATGATGAAAACTAAGATGATTCCCATTGATAAAATAGTTGGAACTTTTCAAAACAACTGTTATACTTATAATACTAACTGTTATACTATAATATAAGCAGTATTTCATACATTATTTGAGAAGACCCGGATCGAATAGAGGCAAATGGCTGGTTATAGAACGCCCTGGAAGGGTTGTGATCTCAAACAAACACCATTTCAAATCCGGTTCAAAACTTATTTATTATCCATTGAAGATGCAGTGGTTTACATCACACAGAAATATAATTCCTAACACATAAAATTGATTCTACATTTACATTTACTTAGCAACTGAATTTGCTCTAAGTTATAATACAAATGACACGACAAACGATTTTAAATTAAGTCCAACGCAAATCAAACACAAACAATTCACATCGTCGCCTACGCCGCGACGAGGCCGCAACTCGCCCGGCTCGACAGATCGTAATCGACTGTCTACATAAAATTCAAAAAATTGCCTGCATCGTCGGAGCTACCCCTTTCCGTCAAAAATGGACTCGTCCAGCGAGCGTGCCCGGCGGCTATTGAACGGCTTGGTAACAAGAGTGGGCCGATTCTGCGAATTATTGCCGTTGCTACTGGGTGACTTCAGTTCTGGACAGTAATGAAACTTATACTTAACAAAAACCAGGGCGTGTCATATTATATCGCAATGGAAAAAAAATAAAAATGTCAAATCTTTAACAACAGTTTCGACAAAATTCATTCGTAATATAGAAACATAATTGAAAAATTCGTTATTCCACATATAGTATAACTTTAATGATTCTTTTTATTTCAAACTTTGACGTCGATTAAATGCAATAGGCTACGAAAAATAAGAACTATTGTCAATTACCTACTAAAGACAAGACGAACATTAATGAACCATTTCATTTTAAACCATTCTTACACTTTAACAATTTCTGTCATTATTTTTATTGATTTTTCTCTCGAACACAATTCCCACAAATTCATTTATCAAGTTAATATATTGTTCCGCTCTTTAAGAATAATCTATGTCTAGGGCATAATGCTAAAGGTGCACATGTCAAATTTTGACCATATTGACTTAAGTATCAGAAAGAATTTCTAAATGTTTATTGTTTTAATAGTAGAAATTCCTATGACAGCCGATTTAAAATGTATGAAATAAGAGAAAGTCAAAAATGTATGTAAAAAATAATGTGTCGGCTTATTTTTCACCACGAAACGCCTATATAGACATAAGCGATTCAGGAGTTGGGATTTACTAATACAAGAAGTGTCTATGTTCACTTTGGCAACTAGCTCTAGCACAACAAATCACCATAGTATTTATCAACAGTGCTGTGAAAGATAATAATATATATTGTTATTGAGAAAATCACAATCACCTGTACTAAACAATTGATAAATTTGACAACCCTTGTAGAACTAAATTATACTTTTTAGTTGCCAGAGTGTACAATTTACATATTTTTTACGATAAGTTTATTGCGAAATGTGTATGTAATTACCTGAAAACGACGAGAACATTGTATCATGCAAAAGCAAATATATATGTAGATGTCTTTGATATATAATAAAATGACCTTTTCCCGAATGCAAACTGTATATATACGCACACAAATTAGTTACATGTATTATTTTACAATCACATGTCTGAGTTTTTTAATGTAAAAAAGGTTTTCAAGAATACATTTAAGCATCTAAGATGCATTCTTAAGCAAGCATTCTTGAACAACGAATAAATTTATAAACGAGTCATTGAGAACTATTGAACCAATTTTGAGTTTTATTCATTCCAAATGACGATAGTGTGACTGATAGTAGTGGTAATAAAGTCCCGCAATTTTACCGTTGTCCATTCAGTGTTGATACCTCTTGACTCTATGCAGACTTCAAGGCGAGAAAAATTCAAAATACTTGAAAACAGCTCTCTATAATAACAAATTTTCTTTAGCGCTTCTGTAAGGAATTTTAAATGGAGAAATTCTTTGAACGTCTCAGTACAGTCTACATTGTAATATTATGAGAAAGTGAGAATTATTTTTATTTAAAAGACTATTAAGTTTGTCAAAGTCTTAAGTTATTTCTCACAACTGACATGTTACATTAATAGTGAAAAATTATTATCAGTGGAAATCATTTCAAAAATCGGATGTGTAGCCAATCGGTTTTAGTCGTTGGCTGTTGAGGTTATCATGGAATGAAATATGATGATAAAATGGTTTATAGATTTGTATTGGAAGGCATGGATGTTTGTGATGTTTAAATTCCATATGACATATGACATATGACATATGACTTATCGAATCTTACGGAAACGGGAAGTAGCGTACTTACTCTCTCCCTATGAAAGAGGTTCAGAGTAATAATCAGTCCTCGTAGAACAACTTCTGTTGAGTTGAGGTCCACTAGGAATATATAAACTTCAAAACGAGAGTGGATATTGTTTCAAATAAAATATAATTAACAAAGGAAAGTTTAGTTTATAGTTATACACTCTCTGTCCCTGTTTTAGCTATACACGCTTTACCCTAGCGATCAGATGGTTCCAGTTTCAAGTCTCAGCAAGATCAATATAAAATTAATATTTCATAAATTCACATTTTAGTTGAGATCTTGAGCATGGGCGTTTGGGATGTCATTTCCTTCCGAGCTAATCTCGAGTTACTGAAAACCTCAACAAAATTTAAATATTTTCAAAATATCTATCATATTGGCGCAAATTATTAGCCCGTAATACCAAATTATTTTCATTTTCTGGCTTAAAGAGAAAACGATAAGTTATTTACATGGTTAGGTATATAATCAAGTAAGTGAAAATAATTTCAACCTATTTTTTATTCCAAACAATCAAAACAGAAAAAATATTACTAGTAAATATTATTAGTATTTTATACTGTCATTATGAAACGCTACGTAACGCAAATTAATCTATCAAGCTGAGATGAAAAAAAGCAAAAATAATTAATTAGTTGATATCAAATTACCTAATTTAAATAACACGAAACTCGTTTAACGTTTTTCCCGTGAAGCCTATTGTATCGGAAAACTTCAATTTGATTTAATTAAAAGAAAAGCACAGCCTTTTACGTTTTCGTTTTGCGAGCGAACAACTAAATAATCAATGCTGTTGGTCAGAATCAGGTATCTAAAGATATTTACTTCAAAGAATTTTAAGTATATTTATAGTAGACCAATTAATTTTTCAAATGGTATACCATGGACATATCTTGTGCCAGTAAATAATCAGCCACAATTTGATATTGCAATAACAGTATTATAAAAAAAATCAATTAGAATTCAATAAAACGATTTGTTCAATATAAGACGTCACAGACTAAATTTAATAAGATTAACATACTACGCAAGTTTTTCAAGGGAGATAAGCAAAAGGGAACCAACTGACGTTTCTAGGTATTTTGAGTTATGAATGGGAACTGGTCAGAAAAAGTCCAAAGATCTATATGCTAAAGAGATTAAAGTTAGATTCGGGCTAGTTTTCATTTTATTTACATTATTTCCCTTTTACTTATCAAACCAAATATATTAACACGTCAAATTATCTGTCACAATAAAAGAACCAACTGAAAAGTATCTGTTATGCATAATAAGTGATGTAAGGCTCCACAATATTTTACATTTTGAATTGATTTTTTATTGATTATTGAAAAGAACCACGCACACGTTGATTTTAATCTTGAGCAGGAATAAAAATATTATAACATAAAATTCATAACTTTATAATATAAAATATTTCGTTATAATCAGTAATTATTCATAGAGTATCCAAAACATAAAAATGTTTATTTGCACTTGGTTACCTTATGATAAATACATTATTCATGGTTTAGCATAGTGAAAGGAATTATGTAAATGGGAACCAACTGACAGTCTGAAGATATTTTAAAAAATAAAACACAATTCATTTGTACTACTTCCACATATTTATAATGATCAGGACCGGTTTCGCTCATCACGAGCATTATCAGCTGATTAATTTGATGAGCGAACCGGTCCTGATCATTATAAATATGTGGAAGTAGTACAAATGAATTGTGTTTAATTTTTTAAAATATAATGTTTTTCCGCCAAGAATTGACAGCTAACACCTTAAAAGTGAATAGTCTGAAGATACTTCTTTAAGAGGTGAAACGCGTCACGTTAGTGATAAAACAAGTGGAATAACTGAGTCATCAATTTTAATTTTATATTAAAAATTTACTTCCACAAAGTTACTGCCGAATCCATAGAAAATAAGGAACTAAATGTTGAATCCTTTATGCAAAACGATTGCAACTGCTGTCTGTATGTAAATTGTCATTAAATAAAAGTGAAACAAGTGAATTATTGATTATCTTAAAATATATGAATCTTTTCTATTTAATTTTAGGTATTAATAGAGTTGTATTAATAATATCCATAATATTCAATAGTTTTCACATTCACAAAATTAATCAAAAGCATTTAAAAACATGTGAAAACTTAGAGGCTTAATATCTCCATTTGGCAAACTTGCAGTTCGTTCCCTTATGTTTATCTTTATCCAATCATTGATGAAGTTAAAACAAAAAACAGTATTTTAAGCTAAGATATTAGTACCAGGTGACAATGGCAATGATGATTTGACCAATGTGCCTGATGCGCCCGATACGTAGGCAGACATAGAGGTGGTAATGCTGTGCATACTTAAAGAATTGGTGTTACACTTAGAGATACACACTAAAGAATCCAATCCTGGACCGGGTGATTCCGGGATTAACATTTTCTCAATCCACCGATACCGAGATTGGCCATTGAGTGTAATTGCATGTTTGTAATTGTATGCTTCAAATTTAATTTGTGTCCATTATTACTTCAATTGGAATGTACCTACCTATGTTACTATAAACGATTTAATATTTTTTCGAGCATTGGAATGTTTTTTTTTTATTTATCGGGAATCAGACGAATTTTACGAAAAAGAGAAAAAAAGGTGGTGTAATAAAATACCTTAGGTGCTAGCTAATTTAATTGAAGTTGAATGTAAAAAATATCACTTTGACCCGTCACTCATGTAACAACCATACAATAAATTTCATAAATTAATAATAATTTTAAAAAGTGACAGTTGAAAGTTAAAGGTTGAAGATAGTTACCTTCCCTAACGGAACACGCGCAAAATATAGTGTATCAAGTTATAATAATTTTAAAAGTTGAAAGTTGAAAATGTCATCGTGGACCGTACCTCATAAAACATCCACAAAATATAGTCCATCAGTCAATAATAATGAGAAAAGTAGAAAATATCACGATGAACCTTACCTTTTGTAGCACCCACAAAATACAGTAGGTATATCAATTAATATTAATGTCAAAAGTTGAAAATATCACGATAGACTTTACCTTACGTAAGACCAACAAAGTATAGTCAATCAATTAATAATAGCGTAAATATTAAATGTTGAAAATAGTACAGTTGACTTTAAAATGGCTGCCAGAATGACATAATTTAATTTCACGTCGCTACCGTATACAGTTTGGGAGGAGTTCTTGTAACAGACAGATAAACATATGCATTTTCTGCTTTAAAGTATAGAGTATGTTTTAAAGTAACCATTAGCTGCAAATACTTTCAAATTAATAATGAAGTAAAAAAAGCTAACCTAAATTGAGCATCTTAGCTAAACGACTGTGTGATGTCATTAGAGTGGTGTATGTAGGGGTCTGTATTGGGGGTAGTGGCAATGATCATAAACAGGCATCGTTATTCTCCTATGTGAACAGTAATGGACACAATAAAATAGCCGTAAAGCTCTATGAAGAACTTCCACAGAAATACGCAGGTCTCTACCTCTTTAAAAGGCCACAAAAAAACACTTAGCCCAGTCGTTAACGCGTTGAATGTGGATCGGGGGAGTCGAGTTCACAGACTGGATTTATTTTTTTTAGTTCGTTTTGATATTATTTTTGTACGAATATCATTTTGTGCAGATGTTTATTTTTTAACCGTGTTCGCTCCAATGTGGAGCATATTGACTTCGAATTTAATTTATCTCAACAGAAGTTTTCTGTAAGAACAGCTTATTTTAAAGATCAGATGGGTGGGAGAGAATTTTAGACATCATAGACATCAGACATCCATAACTGCGAAAAAAAATCTATAAATCGGGAATCGAGCTCGTGTACTCACTGATACCGAAGTCAGCGACGTTGATCACAGGTGCGGCAAAACTACTAGCTCTCTGCTAACCCCATATTGAATTCTTATGCCAGAATTAATTTAACCGATTCTTAGTATACGGCATATTATTTAACCTATTGAAGTGCTTTCGTACTTCTTGGTCGCAATCGAGGCAAATAGTGGTTTCGTAACCGAGTACTATCCTCTTTCTCAGTTGCGTAGTTAAAGACTCTAACTAATGTTACCATTCAGTAGCATGGATGCTAGTGTGAGGTTTTTCATTCCTTTTCTAACCACCATATCTGATTTTGAAAACGGAGCACACTGAAAAAAAATACCCAAAAACTGCTCCTAACTACCTCACCACTCTATTCGTTCCATATCAGTAAAGAGTTTTCAAATGCTTGACTTACAACTTATAACCAACACCTGCTTTTGAAATGCTCGTAATTTTATATATTAGAAACGTACATAGTTTACAAAATTCCACAAAACATTATAATCTTTTGAAGATGTTTTATTTAAAACATTTTTTTATCTCATTTTGTACTTTAAATCGTTTGTGTTAATGTGATTTAATAATATTTGTATTTTTTGTTTGTATTTACAGAACTTTCAAGCAAAGAAAGTCAAGAATCAAACATGCGAGTAGCGTAAACATATGCGAAAAAAATATCCAATTAAAGTCAAATATTTAAGAGATAATGAGCTTAGAGTTTGTATGAATGTATTATTCATTAAAGCATAATTCAAATAACAAAGAAACAAAAACATTTATATATTTGTATATATATTTATAAACACTGTAAGCAAATTCAAATAAGTTGGTTCAATTCCTTTGATCTAGTGAAATTTAATCGAATCAAAAATAATAAATTTAATGATTTGATAACAAAACATCGAAAACTTCTTATCGATTTGAAATTCTATCGCAATTCGTTAACGATATTTTAAGATACTTAAGCGAAAGGCTTAAGGGTAGTGGCGCAATGCTAATTTAAGGGTGAAGGGAATGCTGACATATTTTCAACCATGAAATCTACTGATAAGAAAACGATTTTTTCTTCTTTTCGAAACCGTTTTGGTTGATTTTGGTATTTTTTATTACACTATTCCACTGTCTGCTGAATTAATCAGTTTTACTCAACTAAAACTGCACATTTTATTAATATAATTATAGAAATTAAACAACTTAAAACTATCAGTATTTTAAATTAAACAACCTCACTTAGTAATTGTTACTGTTTTGTCACCTTTACTGACAAATGAAAGCTGAAAAAATCAAAAAAGAGATCGTTGTTTTTGCTAGCTTTTTATTTTCATTACTGTTTTAATTTATATGGCTATCAACGCATAATAATATATTGCGTTTTAGTTTAGAAGCACTAATTTATTGTAAAAAAATGCTTTTTAATTCTACATTTAGCTAGAGTTTTGACATCCAAAGTTGGTTCAGAAATTAATTAATACAACAACATTTTGAATTAAAATAAATTATAATTCAATAATTTTAAAAGTTAAATTAAAAGAAATAAAGTAAGATTAAGTTCCAGAATTGTCAACTTATGCAGTCAATCAGCTGCGTCTAGGCTTAAGTCCCGGCAAAGTCTATATTAGATTCTGCTTTTTCAATCTAATTTTGAGTATAGTGGTTGTAATGTTTTTGATGATCTTGAATGGCATAAAGCTTTATAATGGAATTGATGTAATGGAATATAAAAAAATCGAAATATCTGTCACCTTGGCTACTATTAGCTGAAATGACTTTTTATATAAAAGAAATAAAAGGTCATTTTTCTTTTATAGCTCAGGTCATATATAAACATGGTCGTGTTTTACCTAATTCCAGTTCAAATGCAAAACGGTACGATGTATTATATAGCTTAAATATTTGACCTCTCTTATAGAGTTCATTTAAGTGAAAAAAACAAGAAAAACATTATCCCGGACAAAATACGAGACACGATCACATAAGGGTTGCACCGGATTTGTAGGGGCACGTGACTTTCTTAGGCGGACACTATAATTTGTCTTGCTTATCGCATTGAATGTCTTCACAGTATCTACCGCCCCCTTAAATCATATATAATATACACATATATATGTATAATGTATAGTTTCATCATCATCAAATAAAAATAAGATTTTCATTCCCCTAACAAAATCTTAAACAGTCTAGTGATATAATTTACAAATAAATAAATAATTTAATAAAAAAAAAGTTAAAATTGTTATGAAAGTAACACATAGAAAAAGCAACGCAAAGGTTGTACAACTTACCTGTTATCAGAATAATTGATGTATTTTTTTAAGGAACCAAATCCTGAAAATTTAAAATAATGGCAATTTTCTGATCTCATTGATAAATTTTAAACTCGCTGCAAACGAAAATTATCTATTAAATAAAATTTGAAAGTTAACGTTTACTGATGAAATGAACATCTATTGATAAAAAAACCGAATTTGATTTTCCAAATTTGAAGACGCTTATGATATTCATTTTATGTATCATTTTAAAATCAAGAACATACTTAATGTTCCAAATTTGAAAAATCGTTTCATAGTGGAGATATTAAAAATATGTATCCTTTTTGAAAGCAATTATTTGTAAAATTAGAAACTTTCATGAAACATATACTGTATGGTTTGTGATTTGTGACGCACGCAGTGTTTTTGCTAAGCATGTTCCACTTTGATCATCTATTTTTAGCAAAAAGATGGCTATGGGAGTCGCCAAACAGTAATTTAGCAAAATTAATATGGGATGTGTTTCATCGGCCGACAAATACGATTATTTTATATATTATTTAGTAATATTGGAGACATTTTATGTGATAACAGAATGTGCTTTAAAGTTAAAGGAAATAATCTAATGTAGAAAACGATAAACGTATAAATAGCTTTTTTTAGGAATTATAGCAATTATTTGATGAACTATTATAAATGTACGATACAATATATGTAGTGAGTTATTATTTTAGTGCATCGGTGTCCAACGTTTAGACTCTCTTGTTTTCGTCTCTCGAAAAGAAATTGTTTTCTGCCACAATTTGAATATTAGATACAGATAATGAATATTAATTAATTACAAAGCTTTTATAATTTAAGACATCGAATGAGAATGGTTGATGATATTTCAATATCAAACATGTATTTTGTCACTAACGACCCGGATTTTGCATTTCGGCATCTTCAGGCATTCGAGCACACGAGTGAACTCTAACTGACAGTCAGTTCAAGTTTGAGTCAAACTGTCAATTCGAGTTCGCTCATGTGCTCGAATGCCTGAAGATGCCGAAAGACGAAACCCGGGTCGTTAGTGAACTGTACAAAACCTCAACAATTCAAATTTAATGAAGTTTTGTTTGTTTGTATTAAGTTTTTATTATGAAATTCAAAGCGGGCAATACAAAACTAATGGGATATTTGAATATCAATTGAAGTGGTTAAATTTGACAGTGAATTCGCGAATCGCTAATCAGAAATTTTGTTTCTAATAAAGTCTACTTTTTGTGTGACTTTTTCTAGAAAATAACTCCTTACAAATAACGTGGGTAGCAGGGTATTTTTCTTTTACAAAGAACGCTCAATGTCTGATTTAAAATCTGTATATTGTATTTGTAATTTTTGATGTAACGTAATTTTATCGACTGAAAATGGAGTAGAAAATATTGATGATTGCTTGGGTCTCATTACTTTCTGTCTAAGGCAGCATGCGGTCCAAGGGGCACGGATTGGACACGTCTGTTTTAGCGGATATTATAACTATACAAATTGTAAACAGGTAAGGCCTCTGATAGATAAAAATCATACACCATCCCTGCGCTCAAAATACATGCTATCATATTGTTCTGGCAAAAAAGTCATTTCGAAAATACATGTTTTAAGTAAGTTTATGTTTATGTATTTATATTGTATACGATTAAATTACATAATATTTAAGGGTTGAACGTTGGACATATGCGATACCAGTTATATAATTGAAATTCACATTTTCTTGTATCCCCGAAAATCGAAAATTGTTCACAAAGTGGTGCTTAAAGAGAATTTTAATTTGAATATATTTTATATTTTTCTGGAATAATTTGACACACGGCTTTTTGAATGGATGCAGTTTTGTTAGAACAGTAATCCTGCATTAAATATTACAGCATGAATACGATAAAAATAAAGGGGATTTTTAGAAATAAGTAAATTTGTTCATTGAGACTTTGACTCTTATGTTTAATACATATAACGTTTTACATGACTATTTTTTAATTACTTTTAAAGTTACTTTACATTATTTTTTGGAATAAATCTATTTTAAATCCTGGTCAAATTTGGATTATTGAGATTTTGAACACTTCCATGTATTTTGTCACTAACGACTCGGGTTTCGCCTTTCGCCATCTTTCAGGCATTCGAGCTCACGAATGGACTCGAACTGACAGACAGTAAACAATGTCTAACGTTTATATAGAAGATACAAATACGACAAATATTATTTACGAGGTAAAATATTATACGTCTGAGAGCCACACTGATACCTGAGTTAACATTTCGAGAATCGCCTTAATCCTTATTTTGTAAACAACACATTAACAGAGTAGCGAATTGCCGCTTTCTAACTTCTTTTAGAATTACCAGTGATTTTACAATTATAATAGCATTGTGGGTTTCGACGGGATGCAATTCGACGAAAGGGTAAATATATATACAAAATCTCAATAATCCAATTTTGATATTGAAATTCCATCAAGCACCCTCAGTCAATGTCTTAAATTAAATCCTTATATTTGTACATTATAAAAATATCACTTTTCCTTCAGAAAATTGGTTGTTAAGTTTCATTTATGTATAGGGGTTGAAGTCTACAAGCATTGTCTGTCTTCTTTATTTTATTAATAGTGGTACGCCCTTCATAGATGACGGTATTGAAATTGAAATACTGAATGTCTAAAGTAGCTTATAATAAATAAGTGTATTGCTGTGTGTGCATTGCATAATACGCCTACATGTGATATGTGATAATAATAAAACGCCTACAGACCGGTCTGGGCTATTATATTAATGATTTTCTGTTTCAATTAAATGATAGTGTATTTTGAGCGCGTGGATTTGATGGAAAATATGCATACATACGGGATTGAATCGACGTCATTATAAACGTTTGCTGCGATGTTTCACTAGGTGAAGCAACATAAGCGCACACGCATGCAAACTTGCCACACTACGCAGTATAAGATAAACGAATTTCGTTACGCGATCATTCTTTTTTACGTCGAAAAAGGTTTTGGAGTCTGTATATTTTTAAACGACTCTACAACCCTGCTGGGTCGTCTCATACAATCATAAAAAAAATATATATTATTATAGCTAATGTCCTGACACCATATTTAATACATATCAACGGTGTTTTGGCCAATTGATTGAAATTGTTCAGAAGAGAGTAAAAACTGTTTTTGTCGAAAGCATTATGTAGCGAGTTGCGTTATGAATCTTTGAAATGCACTTCTGTAAATTTTCATGTTTCGAGATACGGGATAATACGTAGGGAGTGTTGATATAATAATAGCTTACATCAAGTGACCGGATCAGAATTATTAAATCTAAAATCAATGTAAAATAATGTTTCCTTTCCAAAAGATGGTCAATTTATTTTTCTAATTTATATCATTTGGCTGAGACATACTCTGTCGTCTTTAAAATGAGGTCATACTAATCATTTTCGTATTTTTTGAGAGTTACATTTGTTGGCCCTAATACAGTTGATTATATAGCTTTGCTCAGTGAATGTACTCTTGGTGATATGTACTCTTGGTGAATCTTAATTAATATTCTGGTTTGAAAAGAATTTTCAGTGTATATCCTGGTGTCATAATTTTTCAAACCAGAAAAGCTGGTTAAAACTTTGGGAAAGTAAAAAAAGAACGGGCTACTTAATATGTAAAGCTTCGCTGCGATTTAACATTTCCATACTTTGTCACAGGCCTTCCTCTTGCGTAACTTGTTTTCAATTTATAGAGGCAAAATTGCGTTACACACAAACATCTGCGGGTCGCTGAAATCTATTAACATTTTGTGTATGTATTATGTATACAGGTGCCCAGTGACAGCGCAGTCCATCTAGAGTAAAAAAAAACCAATACGGATAATATAGAGCAAGATAGGATTAAGTCGCAAGTAGGGAATGCAATAACAGACCCACCCATAAAACGATGTTTAATAGAAAATTTGGATTATTGAGATTTTGTACACTTCCATGTATTTTGTCACTAACGACCCGGGTTTCGCCTTTCGGCATCTTCAGGCATTCGAGCTCACGAATGGACTCGAACTGACAGACAGTAAATAGTGTCTAACGTTTATATAGAAGATAAAAATACGACAAATATTATTTACGAGGTAAAATATTATACATCTGAGAGCCACACTGATACCTGAGTTAACATTTCGAGAGTTAAAACGAACTAAACATTATTAAACAAATTGCCATTAATAATGGCTATGAGGCGTCTCTTATAGATAGTCTTGTATCAAAAAAACAACGTAAATTATCAGAAAAGATGCTATATTTCGGGAACTTGTCTAAAGATATAGACCAACCTAGGAACTGGCATAGAAGTAGTTATTTAGGTTGCACAAGTTTTAAAATTAAAAAACAACTCGCTGATAGTGTCAGACCGGCGTTCTATTGCAAAAATTCTCTAGGCAAATTACTTATTAACAATAAAGATAGAGTCCATTTTAAGAACAAATCTGGTATTTATAAATTACAATGCAGTGATTGCCAACATTTCTATGTGGGTAAAACCACACGTACATTAGATATAAGGGTATCAGAACATTTAGCTGCCTTTAGATTAAAAAAAGAAACTTCGACATTCGCAAATCATTTGCTAATGGAGAACCATACGTTTAATGCGGATGATGGGGTTAAACTGTTGCATAAAAACATGGGGCATCATAAATTATTTATAGTGACAAAATACATGGAAGTGTACAAAATCTCAATAATCCAAATTTGTAAAAATATATATTGAATCATAAAATGCCGTGCATAATATTCGCAGTAACTACTGTTTACAATAAATTAGAATGAAACGGTGCACAGCGTATAACGGATTAATGTCGTCATGACTATAATAGCTTATCATATATTTTATAACCAGTATTGCCATTTTTGTTTAACAAGTTTGTGTACGTCACTGCATATATCCCTGTATACTTCTCTGAGAACTTGGTAATTGAGAAACACCTGATCCTTGTAAATTTTATAAAATATAATCAATCTTTCTTTTAAAATGTCCTACGAATCCTTTGACGCTGCAGACTCGTCGAAAATGAGATCAAAATTGAATCTTTTTTTTTTATATACAAAGACAATTTCTATAATTAGTATCCGTGCAAGAAATTTTAATACTCAAAGCGGATATTTATAACTCAAGATGAAAACGATTTTTGTAAATGTCCCTGATTAAAAATTCGTAAATGATGAATTTGATTAGAATAAACTGGAAAGTCTCTTTTGCAATATTTTTTCTTATAATATAATTTGGAATAAAATTACTCCTTCTATAAGAAAAACTCTTATACCTTTATTGAAGTGGTCGGAAACCTGAGTTCGCGGAACTCTAGTACCCGCAAAACAATAATATTGAACATCACGTGAAGTCTGTTAAAATTTATTTAACTACTTTAGACTTGACGTGTGGTGACTCTTAAGTGGATAGTTATATATAAATCAAGGCGTAAATTGTTGTTACTTTTTTCCGCATTGAAATCAATCGAACAATATTGATTTCTTGCTTAAGAAGACTAACCAAGGAGTGTATGCATGCGTTTTGAATGATCAATTGCGTTTTGATTTCACATTAAGCTCCAAACTCCCCTGTCCAGCAATTGAGATTAAGTGTCATAAGCAAGTCATTTATAGTATACGTCTTAGTAAAAAGATCTGCCGATCACTACATTATTGTATTTATGAATATTTGGTTAGCTAATAACGACAAAAGATTTAAATAATACGACTTAAATAAGTCAATACATAATGATTTAGTTCGTAAAGATGTACCAAATTAACGTTACTATTGATATAAACACACCCAAGCGATTAACGGATATTTAGCAATTACTTTTTTCCATCGAATTTAAAATTTATACTTTTCTTTATTTCATGGAGTTTTTTTAATCAATACAATGTTATCAATGATGATGTTCTTTTTATAAAATATCCGCAAAATAATAGCATACAAACATGTTTGGAGTTCATTCATTTGTAATGAATCAAAATCGCAATACAAAATAAAACGTTTCCATTTGTATTATGTCATTGGCTACAGCTACGGAAGTCTTGGTTTCAATTCCCGGTACAGACAGTGTCATAAATTGATTTTTGAATCGATTTATGGATTTTATGTTATGTTTGTGATGTCTAAAATTCCCTCCCACTAATGCGACCCTAAAAACGGGGCGTAGCCAGATCGATTAGCTAAATAATAGTCCTGTCTTAGCACCATCCTTATATCCGTACTCTCTTGGAAAAAAGACGTTGAGTTACTGAGTAACAAGCAGTTTTTGTAGAAAAATTCTGTTGAAAAACCTCCATTAGGAGACCATATGCCACATTGAAAGCGGACATTGTAAAAAAAAATAGTCTGATTTTAAGAACTGCAAAATATAGATGGGCGACGCGTCTAAACTTTACATTGTATCTTTAAACAAAATAATATAATAATGTGAAATGGAAATTATTTTTACAGAGTTTATTAGAATAGAATCCTTCTTTTGGTAATTCAATGTTATGTAATTTCTAACAACGTTGATTATAAATCACTTTTTATTTGACTTAAAAATAGTAACAAATCATTCATATTCAAATCGTTTAATTGAAAATAGATCTATTTTTATAAAGTAATACGCCACAAATAAATTTGGTTTTTATAACGTTATTTTTGTTATCAAGAAAATCTTTAATATACATATCAAGTATTATATTATCTTGAATAGATAGTTCACGCCTTATAGCAATATGACAGTTTGTTCAATATTAGGTGACAAAAAGATTTCTAGATCAAAACACTTACGTAAACCAGAATATATTGGCAAATCCAAATAAAACTGGTTAAAACTGGTTGGACTATATTATTATTGTCAATAGTATGATGGATGTATATTATACAACAGTTTTTGTGAAGCCACATACTTAGAATGGGTTTTCATAGAAATTATTTAGTATTTTCATAAATATCAAATGACAGCAAAAATACCAAGTAAGAATAATAACATACGTAGAATAATCAATAACAAACAAAATTGCCTTATTTTATAATTCAGTCACAAAATGAAATTATAATTTTACTCAATATTAAAGCTTTTTTTAAAATATTAAATTAATTAAACCCCGTGAGATGGAATGAACACTGCAAGGAGATATACACTTAAGGATCGTAGTTTGATTTGTGGATTTTGCGAATTACGGGATCCCGGAATTGTAAAAGAATGATTATTCCTTGTCAGGCCTGTAACTGAGCGGTCAACCTCGTTGGCTTCAGCTATGGTGCTCACGGGTTCATATATTTAATTGATTTACGGATTTTTATTCAAAGGGAAGAAAGCATGTTATGTTTAGATTCTCTTCTACGCCTCCGATACTAAAAACGAGGCATAACAAGTGCAATTATCTAATCAATAGTCCTATTCTAGCAACATCATTATGTACTTATTTCCTTCGAAAACGAGAGGTTGAGCAACTGAGTAACACGCAGCTCTCGCAGAATAACTCATCGTGAGATAGGCTTAATATATACTTCACATTGGGAGCAGACATGGTAAAAAATTCATTTATATTTTGCAGTGTATATTGATGTCGGGTCCGTGGTCAACGTCATTGGCTTCGGTCTCGTATCTAATAGGTTAAAATCCCAGTACGGAAAATTTCCTATACTTAATCGATTTATGGATTTCTATTTGAGGGTATAGGTGTTTGTAATGTCTAAAATACCTTACTACCCATCCAATACTAAAAGCGGGACGTATCGATTGTGATTAGTTAGCCACTAGTTCTGTCCTATCCTTACTCTCTTCGAAAAAGACATTTCTATTACAAAAACGTCTGTTAATATCTCCATTATGAGTTCATATGCTTCACACTGGGAGCAGATATGGTTGAAAAAGTGTATATATATATATAAATGTATTTATTAATAAAAAAATACAGTGAATACAAAAACACAGATCATGCTGTCATAAATTATTTAATTTTGTTTAAATTTGATTTTTAAACAAAAAACTCCTAAAATATTAGAAATATTTTTCATATATTTTAAGTAGTATTTAATACGGTTTTCCACGAGGCGATTTTCTTGAAAATTCTGGGATATTAGGTTAAAGTTCCAGGTATTTCAAAAAAGAAAAACAGCAAAGTTCCTGTTTCTTGTCAATACCTTGTCAAATAATAATAAATAATCAAAAAACCAGAAAAAATGTTCATGAATGTCAATATAGGTTATTCAATTTCATTATTCAGTTTTATTTATTATTGTTTTTAATAAATATTCTATCTGTTAACTTTCCAATAGTACAATAGTTTCGTTTATAAAGAGAAAATCTTTTTTTGTTTTTTGTTCGAATAGGAATAATTCTCCAATTAAACTGATGGCGTATAAAAAAACCATTAATATCAACTTGTGTCAATGGCGATACAAATCGTTCTATTATGTAATTAATAAAATACTTACAGCAAGTTTCAAGACTACACTGTATTTTTTTATTATTAAATATGCTATAAGAATAAAGCCAAAAATAAATTAATAATAATACTTAACTAGAAAAACTCGAATGTTCCAATACTACAAATCTATTTACCGTTTAAAAATGATATGACGTGTGCGCGAGGCGCTTCCAGCATACAAATATGAAAAAGCTCATTGTAAAGTGCACATAATATGAAACAACCAGCGGTCTCAATATTTAATTTATTGATAATGTCATTTGAAAGTTTGAATTATTCTAATTGTGAATGGTTGAAATTTTGTACATTTCCATGTATTTCGTCACTAACGACCTGGGTTTCGTTTTTCAGCATCTTCAGGTATTCGAGCACATGAATGAACTTGAACTGACTCGTGTCGTTAGTGACGAAAATACATGGAAATGTACAAAATTTCAACCATTCACATGTGATATGGAAATTCCATTAAGCACCCTCAGTCGATATCTTAGATTATTAAATAATATCATTTGCAATGTTCTATAGCCTGCAAAGCTCAGTTACATTTTTAATTTGTTTATTTTAGCCTAAAAATATTTTGTGGCCAGGTTTTTAACAATACGATTACTAGCTTTATAAGTGTTTTGTAAGGCTAATTTGTGGCTTCTTTATAGTACTGACAAGAGACTTAAAATATCTCATTTATATATAATAATGTATAAAAATGAATGTTTGTTTGTTTCTTTGTCCCTTATGTGTTTCTATACCGTCCATCCGACTTCGATAAATGTTTGGCAAGTTGTTTTGCACACACCCGTGAAATTTTGAAGGTGAAAAACAAAAATTATTAAGTATCCATAAGCACTTTAATAAACAGAATTAAAACACCAACACTTTCTTTCTTTGAGTGGTACTGTAAGGCGTGCCTGGTACTAGTTAGTATATTACAGTAATACCAACATTAAAACCGAATAAAGAAATATATTTTTTAGACCCAAATATGTTGTTGTTTCAATTAAGTCTTGTAAAACTGGCTGTATACTGAGACAACAAAAATAGTCTCATAATTCAGTCTGGATTTTTAATTAAATATCCAAGTTAAAAGGAAGCTTTAAATATTTAATTAAAATATTCATGAAAAATTCACTGGACGAGGTGTTGATTAATAAGTTACTTTCGATATTTAGTTCTTAGGCCACCTGACTCTCAAAAAATTGAAGCTTTTTTGCGTCGATTTTTTGTTGTTGAATAATTTGATTTAAATTTTAAGAGAGGTCATTAAAACGGTATACTTGTAAGGATAGGGTCGAATTTAATTGAGATAATTAATAACAACAAAATTCTGATAAAAGCTGTGTTATTATACAATAATAATGCTTCTCAAACAATGCGTTTGTATATAACTGTTTTGCATATAAAAAATAAACAGTTAATATTCATTTTATATATAAATACAAGCAATTAAAATATACATTTCACACCTGCATTTGTTGGGTCAGTAACAATTAAAATTTTTGGTCAGTAATTAATCAACATAGTCAGTAAAAAATTCGATATATGGTCAGTTAATAAAATAAACGGTAAATAATTTACATAAAATGGTTAGTTATTAAATTAAATGGTCAGTTTTTTTAATCAAACCTAACTTAACAATAATCTATTTGGCAATTATTTACTGACCAAACTGACCATTTACCGAATTAGTTATTGACCAAAAATTAGTTGCATTCACAAAATATTATAGTCGATTCCGCTTAATTGGTACACCAGCTAATTGAGAAAGCCGGATATTGGGGGCAAATTACAAGGAACAGAAACCAAATGAAGAAAATAATTGTAATTTACTTCGGTTATAGGGGACCTAACATAACCATTATTTATTTGGAAGTTATTTACTCGACCACAATACAATACATTGTTACATATATGACAGCTTTATCAAAACTTGACTGGGTGTCAAAGGCCACAATGTCATCGCCTTAATAGTTTTATACCTCTCAAATAACACTGGATTACCTATTTAATTATACCTAATTCCTATGACACACAGATAATTTTGATATTTGTTAAAAATATTATATTAAAATATGTTTTATTTGTTGTACGTACCTCTTAAGAGTTTTTATTTCATAGTCATTAAAATGAAATTATATTAAAATAAGATCCATATAAAATAAAGTATAGGCTATAAATTTTCTTGTTTAGAATTAACAATAGGTTCATATTAATATTTAAAAAAAACAGTATTTTTTTATAGAGAAGAAGAAGAAGACTAAAATTTATAAATTGTAGATATAAATTTTTGTTTTTAGATACTTCAAATGAAGAGCTCGATGAACGCGCTGGGCATGATTAAATGTACAAAGCTTTATCTCTCAAACTAAAAGGACACATTTGTAGATATATGCTTTAAAAATATTTATAGACAAATTGGGTAACACATCGTGTAAATGTCAAGTAGAACAAAAGGAAATATATTTTTGAAAATAACTCTCGATATTCAGTAAAAATAAATTAGTGCGAAAACGACTCGTGCTGTAAGGGTTGATGGTCTATTCACACTGATAATGATTATTGGAATACATATTTATTTAAAAGCAATGATTTGAGAATACTTTCTTATTAATGAAAATTAGTGCATGCTTTATAATGTAATATATAAGTCCAGAATGAAATAATAACATTCAAGAAAACTTGCGCATTCATTATTATTTATACGTTGGTATTATGTTAGTTTGTAGTGAAGATGTAGCAATCTTTAAGCTACCCCCAATGTCACTTTGTATTCATTTGTCTGCTCTATTTGCAAAGCTCGCTTTGTTTGGTTCACTATGCACTTGCTAAGAGAAATTACTGACAATACGTAAAGATTACTTATAAAGCTTTCGTATTTGTCTGATCATTTAACAAAAGCTTTGAACTTTTTGCATAATAAGTCAACATAAAAATGTACGTTTTACTTTTTTTTCAAAAACTGAAGTATGTAGATTACTTGATTCATATTTCTTGTTTTTCAACGATAAATGATTATTTATAAATTGTCTTCCCCGTAATTTCAAATGGGTGGTTTTATAAATAAAATTGATTGTACATTTCACGGGAAAACAGTTGGAAATAATTGGCATTTAAAATTTTACCCTAAAATTTTTGATACACTTTGAAACTCGAAGCTTAATTTTTTACTACTACCTTTTGTGATATATATAAAACGATAGAACGTGTACAGTCAAATTGTCCCAAAATATCTTAATGTTATATTTTAACTAATATCTTAATTGTTAAATTAACCAAAATAACTAAATAAATATTATCTAAATTATTTTTAATTCATTTTGAACGTGTTGGCAACAAGTATAACAATTAAGTTGCTAATTTTATTGTTATAATAAAAATATATTTCATCAAAGAAACCAATGAATTCACAGAAGAGATTTCTTTATAATAAGTTTGTAAAGGCTATTCGTTGAAACAAGCATATTTATATACATATTTATTAAAGTACATAGATCAGGAGTACTTGATAACAACAGAATAATTAAACCTGAATCAACAATAGATTTATCCACGTCTTTTATGGCTGTCAGCATATATTTTTATTTTCATTATCAATGACAGATATCTATTTTTAAACCGATATTTTTATTGTATTTTTAATAAACGTTTACAAATATGACTTACTTTTAAAACTTTACACTACCACTTTGTGGTCATCGTCATTGTCAACGCTAATTTGTGTTACTATTCTAGATTTAATAATCAAACACTATTACAGTATTAATTCAATATTTTCAGAAATGAATTTAAGTGACGTACAATTTTTTAAAAAATTTTGAATTAAAATGTATATTTTATTTTCTTTTATCTGTCAGTCTGTTAGTTTGACTGACGCACAGCACAACACAGCACTCACACACAGGCACATACACGCATGCACTCTCTCTGTATGACTATTGTGCTCATTCAGCACATTGAGCTAATGGTGGCACAGCTACCTGGTATGAATTTACAATTATTTTTAATATGTTTTCTGTTAATTCTTATAAGAATGTTATTATATTTTTGAAAGGAAAACTTTTTTTTGTACTAATTTGACTATTTTATATTATGATCAGGTTTGTTCGTTGCGAGCATTTTCAACTGACCACAACTTATTTCCAACAAGTTGACACATTAAAAGTGAATGATGAAGCCAGTACAGTAAAACTAATTGGCTAATACACAAGTAATCTCAAAATATCTTCTGAACACGCTGTTTATTTAACTGTAAATAAATGTTAAAATTTTATCCAAAAAGAAAATATTGTATTCTATAAATTGACATTTTCAATTTTAACGACTCTTTCAAATCAAGGACAGAGTTAAGTTTGGAAAAAATACAAAGCCACTGAATGTTACTATGCCGTGGAATTTTATAGGATTTATTTTGTCCTATGTCCAGAGCATTATATAAAACCTTCTTTAGGATAACCATTATCCGGTACAGCCCATCCATGGGCCAACTTTACTTCAATCCTATTAGGTCAGCGTATAGCTTTCGCCTAATGAAATGGTAAATTCTGAATACTTATATTGTATCAAAAAGCTTTAGGGTATTTTTTTTATAAAAAACCATTTCAAGTATTATGTACAATTAAAATGTTTTCAATAAAAAAAAATAAAGTCAGATTCTCTGCAGATAATGAAACTAAAAAAATTTCAAATTATATATTAATTTGAATTTAAGCAATAATCGATACACATTTAATTTTAAATCTGAAGGCTCTAGTATCATAACTCAGAATCTCCATCAATACATGTTTTTGGCAAACCAAGAAAAACTGTTTTCATGTTACTGTTACAAATGCATAGTTTGATACAAATACAACTGTGAAACAGCCGCTTACACCATGATATGTAAAAAGACACTGGTGGCCATGAAAATCAAATGCCGCACTCTTATTGGCTGGAATGGAGATTATTAGCTTAGTTTTAAAAATGAACAACCTTTTCACATTCATTTTTGATAGGCGATTAGAAACATATTTTATAATTTAAATAGTAGGTGTGACAAATAAAAATGATGAATTAATAAATAAGTTTTGATACTAGAACATTCATACATAATTTTAAAGCATGAAATTACGCCTTATGACCTCCTAATCATTAAGGGGGTCCGGGATTAGATGCCATACGTGGAATGTTATTACGAAACACATATATTTATATGCGGACGACGTGAAATAGCGTGTACGGATTATGTGAATCAACAAGTAAACCCAGACAGTATTTGCATAGCCTATTTACGCGTTTGTCAGAAAAAATATTCTTTTTATAGCCAATTTACTTTCCGTTTCATTTTGAATAGTACTTTATAAAAGCCTTAAAAAGTAATCTGCTTAAATTTATGATCTTTTTGAAGGGGAGTAGCTTTAAAAATGTGAAGGTATACATAAAATAAAACAAAGTTTGGTTTACGTTTAAAAAATACTCATAAAAAATGGTATCTGACAAAACGAGAAGCTTGTAAAAAACTGCCACAAAAAATGATCGTAACCCTTTACACTTTGCACGATGAAGTGTTTCGAAGTACACGTTTGAAAAGGCTTTATTACAAGAAAGAATGCAATCTTAATTACTCTTTGATCAGTTCATGCTCTTATGTATTTACCACGCTTATTCTCATTTTTTATTTATTTTTAAACTAAACTGTATAAAAATCCGACAAATATGAAATCTCCAACCATTTTATTGATTTAGTTAGAATTTATTTAGTAAAACTTTATTATAACAATGAAAAAATATCAAAGTATTAAGTTTCGCTAAAAATTTATAGCTGTGAAGTGAAACTAAAATAGTTATAGACCAACTCATACAATCTTTACCTTATTATATATCAAACTTTTTACACAGTGAAGTGTTTGAGGCTGATTTGTTTTTATTCTCGTTGAGCATTTGAGACACCTGTTGTAACAGCTTTGCGACTTCACAATTAATTTCCGTTATAGTTTTGTTCCTTATTAGTATATTTGCTTGTAAAATTTTCTAAAAACAAAATATCATCAGACTCTGTATACACAATTTATTATTATACATACTTGTTTTTCAAATTGTCTTCGCTGAAGCAAACTTTTGTGACTATTTTTTTTCTTTTGACTTATATCTGTTGCTTTAACAGCAAGAAAAAAAATGTGTTCCGAGTTTCTTTATATTTGATACTTAATCTTGTGACTTTGAAATTGTCATGTCGGATCTGCCCGTGTAATATGGCTGTGAGGCGGCTGGTGGCGAATCGACCGCCCGCGCCGCGACGCCCACCGTAGCGATGCGGGGGCGTCGGGAGGCTTCGGAGGCGCCGGCGCCCGATCGGCGGCCGTCTCTGCGGAGGCGACGCGCTCCCATAAATAATATTCACCCCGCCGTTTGACCGTTAATGGACAAAGGGTCTCGGATTGCGCGCGTAGGGTCCAATTAACGCGCGACGGAAACTGGCTGTTAGCTGACCGACTGACAGCCATTGACCTAATATTAGTATAAGAAACAGATAAACAATTTTGTCAGTATATTTTCGATATATAATTGATATAACGATCGTCATTAGATAAAGAGTTTTGATCATAACGCTACCACATAAATAAAAAGTTATCAGTCTGTGGCAGTTGCTTGGAACGTTTTTTTTCTTTATTACTCATTAATCCAAAATAACTATAATTTGCAGCGTTTTAGTTTCTTAGCGTAGAGTTTGAAAACACTGTAAGCTATGGGGTTAATGATATTAATTTCCAAGGTGTTTACTGTCAATTCTTTTGAAAAGGTTTTATATTTTAAAAATAAAACACAATTTTTTGTACTACTTCCACATGTCAATAATCATCAGAACCGCTTCCACTCATCATGAGCATTATCAACTGACAAAAAAAAAAGAATCATGACAGAGCTATTTATATAGAATTGAATGTAAACAATTACAAAGTGTATGAAACAGTTGGTTCAAGAACTTTGACAATAATTTACTGGTAATCAAGCAAATTATGTATATACGAAATTAAGTCTACAATTAAAATGTTAAGGACCACTTACAAAATCAATAAATACTAAACTAAAAAAGAAAAATGAAGTCACATTATAAATTAATTATCTGAGCAAAATATACATAATAATTTGAAAATATTCAAATTCGATCAGTGGTTAACGTTGTTGGATTTAGTTACGGTACTCACAAGTTCCAAATCCAATACGGAGAGTTTCATATATTGATTCTTCAATCAATTTATGCATTTCTGTTCGAAGACATGGATTTCTGTGATGTTTAAATCTGACATAGTTTTATCTTTCTATCCATAGTCTCTTTGAAGAAGAGAAGTTTATCTCTCGAGATAAACTCCATTAAGAGGCCATGCGCTCTACATTGGGCATCGTTAAAAAGAACTTACCTGGAACTTTCAGTCGATAAAATTAATAACAAGTACCTTTGATGGATTCAGACCTTTGAGCAAATTGGTGTCAAAATTTGAGTACATGGGTGTCAAATAAGCCATCTACGAAAATGTACAGCAGAGGTGATTTTTATTTCCATATATATTCCACACTGCATCAAGCCCGTCAGCCATGACATTTTAAAGTAAATTCTAACTCTGTGATTGTTTAATGTGTAAACTCCACTGATATCTCGAAGATGGATGTTAAGTATCCACTTTTGAAACTATAGACTTAATAACTTAAATCTTATAAAATTAAAGCGCAAGAATCTATATGAAACCGTCGGATTCTGATAATTTTTATGTGTTTTTGGAAAATAGCATCACTTGCACTACCACAAACAATAAAAACATGACTTTCATAAGATGTGGTGTTTGTCTGACTTTGATACCAATTTACTCCTTTATTCCTCTAAGTTCACTAATTATTGTTGAAATAGATTAGTTAACTATTCTTGTTAACATCATACTTCTTTCATAACCTTTTATGAAAACGAACTTAAGCGATTGATATAAAAATCCTCGCTTAAAACTTTTTTTTCTGTAGCGGAAATATGAACATGAGTCATTAAAAAAGTGCTGTTTATGAATTCGTTTTTAGTTGAAACAAATGAAGGGTGAGTGTAAACGTTTTCAACTGCATTATTTTATTCAATCTTTGAATTGAATTTTGACGGAGTAAAGACGAAATTCTTTTCAGTCCACAGTTTGTGAAAATCAATGATTTCACATAATATGTAATGATATATAAAATGCAAAACCTGACAAAAACATACGAAAAATAATGTTTAAAATTTTCCGGAAATGTCAAATGCAGAATCCGATCAATTCAATGTCTAATTTTATTTCGCTTATATTTATTGCAGTTAGTGGTTGAAAGGTTTATAAAAACAAGAATATCGTTCTTAATTAGAAATTGAAAACGACGAAAAAAAATCTATTGATAAAACTAATAATTTAATCATGAAATACAAAAACGTCTTTTACAACTACAATTGAAAAGTGGACTAATATCTAAAAGTATGTACTCAATTGACTATAATGTTTATTATGATATTATAATTTTAGTATCAATTAAAATTTTCTTCTATGCACTTGCTACACATGCCTACGGTTGAAAACCTCTTGTCATTTAATGTCTATTCGTAGTCATAAATAAATTTGGGAATCCTACCCCTTTATGAAAGGACACAAATAATCTTTATAATACAAACAATTTAAAGCTTGATACATACTTTTTGACAAATAGTTATTGCAGTCTACTAAATACACAATATTACTCAATTTGCTTTAAGTATGTTTTTGTTAAGTTCGTCATATGTATTGTAAAATAAAGCAATTTAAATAGTTTTATCAAGCAAGCGGCCACGGAGTACTATTTTATTAAATGAGGAACAAATTCGTTTTATTGTGGCGCTTAAAGATTTCGTAATTTATTTGATCGTGTTAAAATATTCATTAATATTATTTAAATTATTTAGCATAAATCATATTTGCGGTATTTCCTGGAGGCAAATAAAACCAACAAGTGGTTGTTTTACATTCTATTTAATACACGGAAGTCTTTGGAACAAGTCCATTACCAATATAGAATTATGGCCTATGGTCTGCTCAGTGAATATTTAAACAGAGTTTGTTTTTCAATAGTTTTTTTAGTCAATTGCGCCATGTTTATTTTCAGAATGTGAGTGATTTGTTAATTGCATTCTCGCGTTTTAACGGGATCAAGAATATGGGAAAAGTTAAATTATCACACAGATATTCTTGTATTTAGATATTAAATCCATAAACTGATTAGAAAATAAACATTCAAACGCATGATTATGCCACTGAATAAGACAACAGAGTGTTGCCACACGGCTAAACGACCGCAAAAACCAGTTTATTAACTTTGACAGTTAAAAATAAACAATATAAATTCTTAGAGAAATTTGGTAGATGTTTTATTTTGGTCATAAAATTAGAATCGCAATGACAATCACAGAAATAATAATGAACGCAGAACCAGTCATGTTTGGGTGGCATTCTGAAAGTAGAAGCTTAAAATTCTAGGAATGTGCAATATATTCAAACTAACAGTCACAGTTATCAGTTAACGTATATTGTGAACACGAGACACCTCACCAAGTTGTCTTATTTTGACTTCCTTGCGCCTCAGATAGAAGGGATCTAGTTTCATTTGGTATACAGCTTAAGGTGTTGCACGTAATTGAGAGTAATGAAATTTTAAAATGGAGATGGACTCGCAAGTTGTCTGAATGTAGAAACATAGATGTGACAAGTGTTGACATTGATATCGAAAAAGTAATAACGTCTAATTCAAAACAATAGAATAGGAATCGTTAAGTATGCGAGAAAAGAGATGAAAGCAGAGAAATTTGGGATGTGTGGAAGGGAAAGTGAAGGTATACGTATTGTATGTTGGTACAAGCGCACGGTGGTTTGATCTCGTCAGAAATTTGGAGATGAGAGCGAACTACCCAGCTCTTTATTACATTCAAAATTATAAAGTCGTGATTGAAGATGTGCTGCGGATGCCCCAACTGATGAACTTGTTTGTATCACACCGAAGATCATATTTCCTCAATGATACATTTAAAGGATATATTTATAATAAAGAGTGACACGTCACAGCTTTTTTTTTTTCAACCAGATGTATTCTGGCATCCTCAAAAGCCACTGATGACCATCCGTAGGGCGTATTTAGCGGAGCTGTGGAACGTTGATAACTTGTAAAGAAATAAAGAGACTGTTGGGGGACAGAGAATCTTTAAGGCTATATACTCCAAATAAGGAGTGGAAATGGATAAATAAGTAGAAAAAGAGACATTGACATGTGAGTATAAATTAATGATTAATATAACTATGGTATTTTATACGCTGTTAAAGTATTATGCAAAGAGATAACGTTATAGAAAGAAAATACTTCGTAATTTTTTGTTTTTTATCGGAATTATTTTTAACACTTTATTTTTAAAAGGTTTTATTTATAATGGTGTTTGTCTACGATGTGGTTATTGTTCTCGATAATGGAATAAGCTTTTAAAAAACTATGCTCATCTGATTTTTTACATTTAAACTAATTTATATGTCGTACTTATTCAAAGCAATTATTTGAACAGTGTTATGGGCGAAACAAAGAAAAGAATTGATTTATGTACGAAATTTTAAAATTACTTGTCTATGTCAATAAGCTTTTAAGATTTTTGTTTAATTTTTATGCGAATAAATTTGACCTATATACACACAAAAAATGCGCAGAAAAACAAATTCGCCTCGAATTAGCAGTAAGTAAAAAATACGATAGCAAGAACGTTTTTTAAAGCAATAATAATTCATATACGAGAATAAAGACTTTAAATTTACTGGAGTAAATATTATAAATTATTTATGTTTTTTTTTTATAAACTTGACAGAATGCTATTTGTGTATAAATGTTTTTCTTAAAAATTGTATTTATTTCTGCGACGCAGGAATATTTTTCAATGACAAAGACATACATAGTTTTAACATGTTTCTTTGTTGTTGTTAGATTTTCACAACTACACGTAAATTTCGCCACTGTATTAACAAACAAAATATTCGATATATATCCATTTGTGATAGGTAAATGGATTCAATAATGAGCACAACACGCAACATGCATACTTTGATATATTATTGAACTCCATTGTTTATTTAATATTTGGTTAGAAAGATAATTTGTTATAACCATGTTACGTTTGGTAAAAATAAGTGTCACGCAAATTTGGATTGCCGGTAATTTTATTTTGCAACCATACTTACTCTCAACGGAATTTTAATGAAGCTCATCTCAACAATAGTGACTAGATATAAATAATAATATTTTCCTTTCATAATGTGAATAATCACTACAGAAATTATTTAATTTTTATAACTCAGTCGTTCAACCTCTCTTTTACGCAGAGAGTAAGAATATATGAATAGTGCTATGACAGAACTTTTTTTTTTTATCATGTCCTCTCCCAATGTGGAGCATATTGACTCCTAATGGAAGTAGCTCAATAGAATTTTATCTACTATAACTGCTTGTTACTCAGTTGTTTAACCTATCTTTTCCATAAAGAGTAGGTATATAAGGATAGGGCTAAGACAGGATTAGTGGTTAGTTAATCACTTACACTACGCCCCTTTTTTAGAAAGGATGGGTGAGAGGCAATATTAGATGTCATAAATATTCATTCCTTCATAGAAATCTATAAATTAATTTATGGATCTTGCTGTCACGGGATTCAAACCGAAGACAACGACGTTGACCACTGTACCACAGACCTGACAGAGCTTGTGGTTAGCTAATCGTATACGTTACACCCCGTTTTTTTAGGATAGGATAGGTATAGTATTACCAACATTACTTGGCCGCCGCCGAATTTGGAACTAGAATTGTCAGTCTAGCATTAATTTTTCCAATTGTCTTTTTATGCAAAATAAATATCTCGTCTACTTTTAATAGCCGTCGCTAAAATTCTTAACGTGACGGTGGCACTAAATTGGTGGCACCAAGTTAAATTGGTTCATCTACAGTACGCAACTTTACGTCCATGCCTTCGAACATAAATCTATTGAAAAATCAATTCATAAAACTCTCAGTACTGGGATTCAATCCCGTAAACACCGCAAACAAAGCCAACGACGTTGACCACTCAGTAACGAGTCTATTAGCAAAAGCTAACCATCTTACAATTTTTATCGACTTTCAATAGACTATTAGACGTGGTATTGTAATTAGTTGATTGAACTGAATGTTTGAAAACATATACTTTTTGAAATGGTTTTGAATTTTTATTACTGGTGTAAATAATTAATGTAGCAAAAGGTAAAAGTTGGCCTTTGTAGTCTAGTAGTAAGAAATTTACCCTTGCGATCAGTTGGGTCTGGGTCCCAGCAAAATCAAATTAAGTTTTATTCAATTTGAATTTAAGATCTTGGACATGGGTGTTTGTGATGTTTCTCTTCGACTCGATCTCGAGCAGGTCTGGGCAAACTTTTTGGCTGATGAGCCACATTAAAATTTAAAAATGAACGACGGGCCTCAAGTAAAATACTATTTTTAGATTTCATACATTTTTATCATGAAAAAGGAACATAAGCTTAGAAAATAAGTGATTCGATTAATTGAAATAAACAACTGAATAAGACGAATGGAACCGTTTTACGTTTCTCGTAAATCAATTCTCGTAAATAAAAATCAATAAAACCTCAAATATAGATTGGATTGGCATTTACTTGGTAGGACTCCATTATATAAGGGTAAAATATCAAAGTATTCAATTTATAATTTAGCACATAATTTGAAATAAACATTATGATGTTTGAATACGTGAGGTGACATAATATTGTCTATCTCTCCTAACCAGTATATATAGCAAAGATAAAATAAGTTTAAGTATAGTTCTGACGATGGATTTAAGCTGAAATAGCTATCAACTACCTAATGAAATTTAGTAGAACCAAATACTTTCATGTTTTACCTTATTAAAATCTCAAGTGCTAATTTTGTATTTGAGATTTGCAAAACTGCTTATAAATGTTCATCGGTGATGCTTGATCAAAGAGTTTTTAACAAGGTTCATGATGGAGAAGGTTTATTCACATAATATGTAATCTGATCCAAATACAATTATAGCTCGTGGGCCAAATAAGTTTTCCCAGGCCCGATCTTGAGTGACCTAAAAAATATTGCCATTTAAGTTAATTTCATGTGATTCAAAAATATCTGGCGCCTTGTTAGCAGTAACGCTACATATTTTTCTTTAAAGCGCATATTAAAAAAACCACTTAATTAATACAGATTCATCAGTTTACAGAGATTGTCCACAGATGTCACTATTACTATCTTTTCCTTCACGAGCGCGTGATTATTGAGCGTTCATAATGAATTCTTTTCATCACGGGATAATTTTGTAAATCTCAAAATGAAAATATAAACGAAACATTCGTAAATGCTGTGTTATCGAAATAGTTTGCTTAAATCTTTTATTGCTCAATCAAATGTGTTAAAAATAATTTGGGAATATTAATAAGGAGCAGAAAAACAATTCATGTCGTTTTATACTTTTTTTTTTCTAAAACAACAGCACTAATGACAAAAGACAAATATGGGACACATTTTCGAATAATATTTCTACACGGATTGACAAGTGTTTTTGTATGCTAATTCACTATCTGTGTAGGACGGCCATTCCGCTCTGTATGATGTCATACGAGAAGCGTAGCATACCAAATGGGTATGGACATAATAAAATTTATGTAAGCATAATGTTTATTTTATGGATCGCCAAAAAATCTGATGAGTATAGGGGCTGTTCTGAAAATTAAACAGACCATCAAATTAATATTTACCTAGACCATGTTGTTGAATGAATTGACCTTTCAATTTATAAAGACAAACCAAATTGGTTTTTCATGCATTACAAAGACATTTATGCGCTTTGAATTTGTAAAATGTGAGATATTTATTTACGTTTGGGGCCGTTAATATATATGCTATTTTTTAACCCGCCACCCATCGTCACATAGCATTTTAACCCCTGTCTATATTACGTCACATTTTTCACACCCCTCCCTAAATTATTATTAGTTATTTTAGTTCTTTCAGCAACTTAAAATGATTGATTTCAATGAATTTTTCTCACAGAATATTGTATTTTCAAATTCACATTTTTTGTTTAATTTAAGACATCACTACGTCTTTCACCCCTTCCACCTTCATCACATTACATCAGACATCAAGTCCTCCCCTAGAGCGTGCCTTCATGTAAATGGACAGCTACTAATCAAAACCAATTTTAAGGAAGGCACTCTTATGTAAGTCAGTGGAAGTTTAAGGATTTGTAATGATTATTTAAAAAAATAGGCGTTTAAGAAAGGATAATCGGTAACGTCTCACGTTTCATTTTCATGATCTGTACGAATGTTGGTTGAAAAATTAAAAAAAAAAAAATTGTCATTTTATATAAATTTATAAATCGATTAATTTTTCGAAAATCTTGGTTCAAGGTTTCTAATCTTCAACAGTGCATCTGCCTCACTCTGCTACAAGACCAGACCAATAAATTAATATGCTTACTTTTAATCTAATTTCAATATTTTAAGTTATCGACCGAGCGTGCTTATTAGAATTTCAATACCGAATTCGAATAGAAGCAGTTCTACAAAATTTTAGTTGATAGCTATTTCGGATTAATGCCATAGTCAGAACTATGCTTAAACTTATTTTAATTTATCTATATATACTGTTATAGAAGAGCTAGAAAATATTATCTCACTTATTCCAACATCATAATTTTTATTTAAAATAAAAATATTTAACGTGCTAAATGTGTTTTTGGAAAAGGAACATACGTCATATTATTAACTAATCGTTAAAGTAAATGCCGTGAAATTTTATTGATTATGCGAGATACATGAGCTTCTTGTAATGGCTTCGATAAGGGGGTGAATTAATGTTTGTTTGGTGATTAAGGATTTATTGCCTTGATTATGTCTATTTCATCCTATTATAATTGAGTACTACCAAGTAAATTCCAATGAAATCATTTAAATATTGATCATTTATATATTTTTTGTCACCAACGGAACGGATGTCGCCTTTCAGCATCTTCAGGCACTTTGCCAGGTTGAGTTGATCAATGTACTATAGATTTATAGATTTTTCAAGGATGCTTCGCAGGAGTCTTAGCGTAGTATTCTAGATTGTCAAGAATATCGTCGGGTTTCATATTTATCCTATATCTGTGCGGGACAGGCATATAAATATGATTCTATAATATCATATTTCTTGTGCGATCTCACACTAATTGCCGGCCTTTAATTAAAATGAAAAATTATTAAAACTAATTTTAACATGTTTATGCCAATCAAATTTGAACAGTGTTCGACAAAAATCGTTCATTGTATAAATCAGTAATTAAAACATTTTTAAATGCTTACTGTTGTATTCAGTGGAAATGACGGATGTGGCATGGTGGCTATATGCTCCACAAAGGGATCTACTATCGTCTAAGACGAATTATTTTTGTAACTTACCACATATATTTGTAGTATTTTTTTTCCAACGCCCCCTACCCAGAAAATCAAATTAATTTAGTAATCAAAATCATAATTTGATATTATGTATAACATACTTATACATACATCTACATTCTACAATCGCTTCAAAGACAAAATTTTAATAAAATCACGAATGATGTGTTCTTATATATACGTATTATGTAAAGGAAAAAAAATATTGGGGAATTTTGCGGCACCACGCAGAAGTCCTACGGTCCATAGGTTGGGAAGCACTGCCCTAGTGTAATCAACGTTGTTCCCACCACAACCCATTACGGTTTCACACTATTCTTACAGGGTGTATTCCACAGAGTAACAAAACGTTATGTGTGTTTTTGGTGGAATGTCTGAGGTGAAATTTCTCAAGATTTGGTTGCATGCAATCTAGTGTGCAAGAAAATAAGAAATAATATTAATATTTAAAAAAATAGTTGACGTTTTGTTTTGTAGTTAAGTATTAATAAATAAAATATTTCTTGTAAAATAACCGTAATGGATACACTATTGCAAATATGATAATCCAGAATACGTAGGTATATTTCGCCGAAAAATAATCATTGAGCGATATGTCTATTCCGCATTCGTAACAAATTGAAATGGCGGCCATTTTATCCTATTGACAACATGGCGGTAATTTGGAGACGCTTTAATCAACACGTTTTCATCCAATGATATAATATACGCGCCCGTCTTTCATTAGGCCCTCTCCCAGTCGACGGGACGACGGCATGTACGTCACGGAACAGTCGCGGTGGTCAATCTACGGCGGAACTTGTTTTTAAAATAATTGTTTCCTCTTCTAGTTATTTGACATGTTTTCTTTTAAAACATAATTAGCAATATGAATTTGTATTCTGAAAGTATTATTTACACTCTGTTCCCTTATATTAAAGAGGCTGTTAACGAATAACTTTTTACGGAAATATGCTGCCGATCATACGCCGATTTTACTTGCCGTGAAATTGCCGAATTGACTGGATAATATTTTGAATATCGAACGCAATCGATATTAAGGCAATATTGACATGATAAATCTATTACCTTCTCGCTTTACTCGGTATGTACGTCTCATTTCGAGAAATGTCAAATTTTGTAGGTCCGTCGACAGACACGGATATATTCTTGATATCACGTTGTGTTGTTATTTTCATATTTTATTACATTTTCAATCACTTTACGATGAATTTATACCATATATGAACATTAAACTTCTGTTTGAGTAGTTTGTTTATTGCAGTACGCAGATAGCGAAAACTGTGTTCCGTTGTATTGTAAAACTAATCAAAACCGTATACAACATAAAACATGGCTCTCAGCGGTTTTATAATATTATTTAATTTGTTTATAATTGTAACTTTCTAAAAATCGTATGTAAGTACCATCATTCATCTTAAAATGTATGTAATTTAAAGTAAATAGAGTTGTAGGCGTCCGTGGCGCAGTTGGTAGCGTCGTGAGCTACGGCTAAGGATGTCTCGGGTTCAATTCATAAGTAAATTCATATTCCGGTGCAGACAGTTTTCGTAAATTGATATTTCAATCGATTTATGGATTAATCTTCACCCACCCATCCATCCTCACAGGGCGTAGCGAGAGCGATTAGCTAACCGCTAGTCCTGCCCTATCCTTTTATCTCTACTCTCTTCGATAAAGAGAGGTTGAGCAACTGAGTAACAAACTTTTCTCATACCTCCATTAGGAGACCATATGGGGAGCGTACATGGATTTTTTTAAAGCGAATTTTGAATATTTCAGACGTGGATTGCGGGAAATAAAAGTGTAAGTGCCGGTATTAAATGCACTCTGAATGAAACGTCACTGCCGAAATTCCTTTCAAATAACGGGAAAACCTGAATTCCGCGCATGTTAAATCAGAGTTACGTACGCTGCGGAAAAATTGACAGCTGTCAAAAAGCGACGAATGTCGGCCATGTTGTTTTAGCTCACTTCACATATCCTCACAAAATAATCTATTATACAGCAATAGTATTGCCGGGAACGTTGTCGCTTCATCTACTCAAAAATCTCCCGACCATGTACAATATTTGATGCTCGTTACATCCCCCTTTAGGAGTCTAGAATATAACTCCCCTATATTTATATAATAGAATCTCAACAACATAATACATATGAAAATTTCTTTATCTTTTAATGGAATGATCTTATTTGTTATCTCATAGTTTTTAATTGCAAAGGAAATTATAGTTTTAAATAAACATAAAAAAATATAGCTGAAAAATATTTACGAGTATTTTGCAAACATCAAGAAGACAATATTAAGGATTTTTTGCTTCTGCTTCATACTTTAAATGGAAAGAGTGCGTCAAAATTCTTTTTGTAAGCCATCAAAAGAAAATAAAGTACTTAAAGATAAAATACAATGACTATTTTTTTAAAAATACACAGTGTAAACACGAAAATTATAATATTTGATGCACATTAACTGGGTGTATTCATTTGTTAGAACATCTTTTTTGTTATAATAAATTAAAACCGACAAAATCAGGTTTTTAAATAATATTTGATATTGTCAACAGAGAGCTGCGTTATTGCGTTATTATTGACACGTTTTTAAAATTTAATATTTTATTCAACATTTCGATTAAAATTTAAAGCGTCGCCATTAAATCACGATAAATTGTAAAAAGACTAAATCTTCAAAACAATAGATATAATAATTTAAAACATCGATTGAGGGTTCTTGATGGAATTTCAGTATAAAATTTGAATTGCTGAGATTTTCCCTTCGTGTACTTGAATGCCTGAAGATGTCGTAAGGCGAAACCCGGGTCGTTAGATTCAAAACACATGGAAATGTACAAAATATCAACAATCCAAAAAACAAATAGATTTAATTTAAGACATCGACTGAGGGTGCTTGATGGAATTTCAATATCAAATTTGGATTATTGAGATTTTGTACACTTGTACCATGTATTTGTGCAGTTCGAGTCCATTCGTGTGCTCGAATGCCTGAAGATGCCGAAAGGCGAAACCCGGGTCGTTAGTGACAAAATACATGGAAATAGATTTAATGTTTGGCACTTTTATTACGTTTCTATAAACTAGTCAACAATTTTGATTATACAAATATAATTAATTACGTATCAGTGATTTTATTATTTTTATCCGCTCAAAATGTTTCAATCAATATATTTAGCTGTTAAAATATAAATTGCGAAATATACACTATTTCCAGTTTTGCAGTATATTTTGTAATAACGTTTTCTACAACAGATTAACAGTATGTATCGAATATTAAATCTATTTGAAATGAGTGAACCATTTTGAATTTAATTTGAAAGCTTCAAATAACTGTGAATTTACGTTTCAATTGTACTCAGAATTCATTAGTTTTTGATTTATATATTAACTATTTCACAGGAATTTTTTGTGCTGGCTATTTTCTGCATACCATTAAATAGCCATATTCGCGGATTTTAAAAATAATGTACTTCTTCCCAGTTTTCCATCACATATATTTGTTATATTTTACGCAATATAATACTCAACGATATTTAAATCATTTCACAGAACCTCAAATCAAAGTTAAGCTTTATGAGTAAACAGGAGTATGCAAAACAAAGCTTAACTAAGAGAATTAGTTATTTGACATTTTGTTAAGTTAAATTAAGCAAAGAAAATAGTTTTACAATTACTTACTAATTTTATTCGACTGTGATTTTATTTGAAATTCCGTTGAAAATAATTACGCATTACGGTGTTTGTTCTAAAACGCATTACTTGTCCATTAGATTACGGCATTAATCTGTAAGCAAAGTTTATCGTGAAAACTAAACTCAGTTCATGATTTTGTTAGGTTTGAGTTGGCTGCTATGACACACCCCCATGTTTTAAGTAGAGATGTCTCTTGAAGATATCCGTATACAATAATTCGATTATAGTAATGAATACTTCTCAGTATTTTCCGAATCATAATACACCCGATTATCTTTTTGCACGAAGGATACGTTTCAGAGACTAGCGTGCAAAAAAACTAGTAAAAAAAGATAAGATACCCATATAAAAATGGTGGATAGGTTCTCAAACTTAAGAATAATTCGAATTAATTTTTTATTTATATATAAAAATGGTTTCATAAGATACGAATTCACTAAGCCGTAAAAAATTCGTAACATGTCAGGAAAAACAATGTTGGAAATAACTTTATTTATTCAATTCGTTAAACAGACATTAAGCAAAAATTAGAAAGATAATAAAATCGAAACATAACATGAGTCAAAATAAAAATAAACCATTCACGAGTCATGAATACCTGCATTTTAAAATTCGCCAAATGGCAAAAATGACGAGTGCAATTTCCACGAAGTGTTTTTAAATTTATAAATATCGACTTTGTTTTGGCCAATTGATGTAACCCTAAAAAATACGAAAATGAGTAAATGATTGGATCTCATTTTAAAGACGACAGAGCAGGTCTCGACAAAATGATGTAAATGAGAAAAACAAATTGACCACTTTTTGGAAGAGAAACATTATTTTACATTGGTTGTAGATTTAAAAATTCTGTCACTTGATGTAAACCACTTCTTACGTATAATCTCGTATCGGCAAACAAGAGAATTTATATGCACGTAGTGCATTTAAAAAAATCATAACGCAATACTCTCCTGAACAATTTAAATTTTGAGGGTTACATCAATTCGCCAAAACACTGTCAATTATTGTGAAGTAAGTATGATACATACAGTATTTTTTATTTTTATATAAAAAGATTCGGACCCAGTTTTCGTTTAAAACTTTTTATTGATTGCTCCATTAAAAGTTCGTATATTCTATATTAGAATGCTATAAACAGATAATACAACATAACTAATAAATACGACCAGCACGAGGGAAAGAATTTAATCAGCATTGAATGAGATAAGTTGCCCTACTTCCACTCGTTATGTGCGTGCAGCCGCTTTCCATAACGAAATAGTGATCAAGAATAGAATCGAATTTACACATTATTTTAATGGCCCGATACATAACTGCACGGGATCTATCTTTTAACCATGCGCTAAGAAAAGAAAAAATAGAGAGAGATAGACAAAAAAGAAAATGTGACTTGTTCAACCACTTTGTTAAACTGATGTTCTGTGTATCCTTACAGGTACTGTTAATCCGCCGTAGCGCTAATCTTTCATCTATTCCACGTTGAATCTTAAGAAGAATCAAGATTATCCCGATCCGATATGTTGTTGTAAATTTATGTTTGCTTAGTAACGACACAAGTATCGATACTTAGTATAGGTACGTCTCTATTCGTGATTTCGTTAGTCTGGAGTTAGGCTGGCGCTAGGCTGGCATTTTAAACTTTGGTGCGTGGCTTTCAAAGTGTTTCATATAATTTGTTATTTAATTTGAAGAGCTGCGGATAAGATCCTGTCTCTATGAAAGAAGAATATCATTCGGTTTAGATAACGATCAAAGAGAATAATATGACCTTAAAGTAATTATTTATCTACAAAGGATGAACGTTTTTTTAATCGAGCACACTTTGTAAGAACGAATGATAAGCTTTTAAATGATTAGGTTAGTAAATATATAGATATAACGATTGAATTAATAATATTAAGTTTTACTTTTAACTAGCATTAGAGTTCGCAGAAAAGTTTAAATTATCTATTAAACGTATAACTGAATGCTTTTTTGTTAATTATTTTTGCACGGTATTTACATTACTAACAGATAAGTAAACTGACTGAAATATCCGATGAAGCCAAAAAAGCGGATGAGACAATTTATTGGAAGTGTGTTATTTGGTCTGATGGATTAATACGAATATCCTTTTCAAGTTGTCAGAAGGGCGAAAACTGTTAGGGGGCAAGCGTCTTAATATATAGATCGTCCAATTCGTTTTCTCAGATATCTTCAAATAACTCACATTGAGATAATGGGAAAAGCAATATTCAAATGGTCAGCATAAATCAAATATTTTCGATTTTTATCTGAGTTTTATACATTTTATAAACAGGTGTTTTGCAATTAGGCGCTTTCCGAGTATAATCAGTTGAAGGATATTTAGAAATGTGTCGCTACTTTTCAAAAGCAGCTATATCCATATTCCATGCTTAGATATTTTCGCTTTTTTTATAAATTGCTATCGACCTATTTGCCTTAAATATTTCTGTATTTAAAAAATGGCCCAAATGCCAATTCTAAGTAAATCAGTATTTATATAATCTTCCAACATTGTGACTGTGTCCACGAAGAAACAAAAAAGCGGTTTTTCTCTAGTTCATCCATTTTGGATCTGGCTGCTTTTGAAAAGTAACGACACAAATGAGTACCTTGGTATCAAAATCGGACAAACGCCACATCCCATGAAAGTCATGTTTTTATTGTTTGTGGCAGTGCAAGTGATGATCTTTTCAAAAAACTCATTAAAAATATCAGAATCCAACGGTTTCATGTAGATTTTTGAGTTTAAAGTTCGTAGATAGTTTAAAAAGTGGACACTAAGCATCCATTTTTGCAAAATCAGTGAAAGTTTACACATTAAACAATCACAGAGTTAGAATTTACTTTAAAATGTCATGGCTGACGGGCTTGATGCAGTGTGGAATATGTATGAAAAGAAAAATCACCTCTGCTGTACATTTTCATAGATGGCTTATGTGCGTTTTTGATACCAAAGTACACAAATATCCTTTTACTGACCAAGAAATATTTTGTGCAATTCTTCCAATTTGTTAAATAAAATAAGTAAATATCCAATCCATGAAGTTTTTTCCAATAAAAATTGAAAAGCGGTCGACAAAATATCATTGTTACCCACTTTTTCCGCAAATAAAATTTGCGAATCAGCAAATTATTAAGTGTTCCGAATCACCCTCACATTTAACAAATTTTTATTACCTATTCTGTTGGAATCTGAGGCAAAAGACAGTTTATTTAAAGAAAGCTATTTTATAATATAATGATAAATACATGAATCTTTATCATTCAAAAATCATCTAGCAGAAAAAAACACTTAAAAAATGAGAAATGACAAAGTAAAACAGTTTTTTACTTTTGATTTTTGACTGAGCACTAGGTTAGAATCGATATGTATTATATTCATCATAAAACAAAATATGGCCATTTTTCCTGTACGTTTTTTACTGAAAGCTTTATATCCATTAAAACGGACATGTCTATACATTTAATATTAAAACGCAATGTTTCGAAAAGCTAAATAATAGTCTACTCTATTTTTCGCCAAAGCTTGACATCACGTCTAGTGACCAAAAACGGCATGATTAATTTCTCAGTTCATTGAAGATTGATAGGTTTCAATGTTTGTCTGTAAATAAATCTGTTGTGTTGTATATTGTGGGTTGTAAAAAAATTGCCTTTTCAAACCATATTGTTGAAGCTATTTGGATGACTTTTTTATTTAATTAAAATTGATGAGCGATAGACGTATACCGTAAATGATTAGTCTTTTCCAAACGGCTCCATCTATTTAACAGATTCTTTCAGTATTCCTATAGTAGTGTCATCTAAAGATCATAATAAAAGATCGTTATACCGTATTCGTCCAAATATAGACTGACACATTTATTCAGAATAAGATTAAAAGAAAAAATTAAAATACAAGTTATTGCTTCAGCTTACTACTCACTGCCACTGTCACTTTGAAGGTCATGTGTATAATCTCGTATTTTCAAACATGACATTTTACAGGAGAGCGTCTCAAACATTTAAAACGCAGTTGCAAAATAACTGCTGGATCTATCATCTTCAAAGTAAAAACAGTGCTGTTATTTTAAATCTTGTTTCTTATTTTACGTAAAGGTTTACTCAAAAGTTTACAGTATTTGAGATATTACAGATGTGACATTGTAATTCGAATTTTAAGTAATGATCTTTCATACAAGTATAAGGTTATGTGTTTATACTTTACGAGAAAAAGGTGAAGTAGGTACGTTTCTCAATGTTGTTTGATGCCTACCTGTAACTGAGTGCGTTCTCAACGAAAATACATAAGTCGTATAATCACGTATGTAGCACGTGATTATACGTAAGGAGTGTCAATATCGTGTCTTCTTTGAATACCTTTATTGACTTGAGTGTAAGTAAGATGATCCTTTCTTTTCCACATGACCAACAATTTCTTTAAAATATGTATATTATGTTGCATATTTTGCTTTTATTACAATACACTTTACCCAAATGCTTCAGAAACATCTTGTTATAAACAAGTTACGATATGTCGGAAAATAAATAAGGCACATTTTAAAAATGTGTACATGTAATTATGTTCACCAGACCTCGAATACGAAGCATATGCTTTTTAAAAAATAAATATTTTGGATAAAAAAACATCACGCTTTATTTTTTTTATTAAAAACAACTATTTTCGGCATTAAATTTTATTCGGTGTTATCTTAAATTAGTACATTAAAAAACCTTAGGTCGAGCCTTAAGCGATTCCATAATAGCCGGCCGTCATGATCTAATGCTGTTTTTTTTTCTTGGATCTTTAGTCTAGGGCAGGGCTCGGCAACCTCTTGGTCAAATGTCAAATGAGCCAAATGTGTGTTGCAAAACGGCTTAGAACTCTTTGGGGAGCCAATAATGGCTTATTTATATTAATTCATTACATTTTATTATATATTTTTAATTAATTAAATGAAGAAGATTTACTGAATAAAACTATTACATATATTACCAATCCATAAGTGCTAAAATTGTGATTTTCTGTTTTAAATGCAAAAATTTCTCTAGGATTTCAATAATTGTAGTGTAAAAACATCACAACTTTTAGTCACTCTTATTCATTTTTGATGATTAGTATATTTAAATTTTTTTAAATATTTACAATTAAAAAACAACACATCTTGCGATTCAGATATTTTTGTTGAAATCAGTTTAAAACATACTATTTTACTGTGGAAACAAAACAAAATATCTTCATACCTGAGAAATTTGATCTGAAAAAAGTATTTTAAATGAGTTAAAAACTTCAAATGTCATTTTCTCAAAACCATAAATTTGTAGTTATGGTGGTTTTATAGTGGATAGGCGGTATATTTAGGGGTTTTTTTTACTGTTAAAATTTTAATTGTAGAGGAAAATCGTGATATAACTGACTGATCTGGGTGAGGGGGTGTCTGTTTAAGCCAAATGTTTTTTTACTAAGAAGATAAACGGTAAAATACATGACAATTTAAGCAATGACAATCTAGGTATGAACATTTTAATTCACAATAAAATTTTCTGTTATCAAATACAATAGAAATAGATAAACATACCTTTGTCGAAAATACACTTTATTTGTATAAGGCACGAAGTTGAACAATTATGAAAAACATTTTTTTTGTAAAAATGGTGAATTGTTGCTCGTGAACTACAGGTTACCGACCCCAGGTTTAGGAATATTAAAAATCTAAATACATGCATTTTTGTCACCCATACTTTTCATTAAGCTATCGATCGTCCATTTCATTAGTCAACTCCAAAATTTGATTTAAATATGCAGCTAAATATATGTGAAATTTTCAGTTCTATCAGAGTCTGTACTCAGAGAACTGCGAAATGAGAAATGCCAGCAAAAATAACCAGATAACACATTGCTCACATTTCTGGGTCAGTAAAAAGGTATTAATCCCTATGCTTCTGCTGACTATACTCCTAACCTAAGTACCTAATTGTTAAACACCTGTTTATAAAATATATAAAACATGGGTACGAATCAATAATATTTGATTTATGGTGACCGTTTGAATATTGCTTTTCTGGGTCATTTGGAGATGTCTGAACTGGACTGGGATTTAATCATAAAAAGGTATCGCAGCTTAGGACATCAATATTATGAATTATCAGTAAATTTTTGCATTGCATAACGGAAAGTACCAAAAAATATTTTGTCTACATTGATAGAATTTTTAATGATCAATAAAAGTTTATCAAATCAATAAGTCAACAAGATTATAGTAAATATAATCGCATGATTTTCAATTATTTGTCATCACGATCGAGTTTATAATTGGAACTTCAAAAGAAGTTAATAATTGCATCTGTACTTTTAATTAAAATGCCATCTGGTTTTAAGTCAAATACGACGCTGTTTTTTTAATCGGCTGTCTAGACTTAATTCTTTACACACTGTGTTAAAAAGCATAGTGAAACATGTAATGATTTATATCTATAATAATCAAAGCTAAAATATAATATATAAATATTTTATATAAGAATGTTAAATATAACTATAATATAAAATTAATCGTGGTGTGTTTCGTTTCAAATCACAGTAACGACACAAATTATATTTGTTGTTCCCGGCTTCACCCGGAATAGATTCACACACATTCTTCATTCATTACGAGTACATACCACGCTCATTTTCTACCAAATCACAAACATGTAATTCTTTCCTGGAATACCAAGCCTTTATAACGCCTTCAAAATATAACGTTGAGTTCTATAAATAGAATAGGTAGCCGTACTGCTGGGGTTCGCCCTGTTTGTGTTCAATTTCCAAACGCAGACACTGGAAATACTAATATTTGCGCCGGCATTAATATGGCGTTATTTTGGTACTACCGTATATCATGTAACACCCACAAAATAATTATTTATATATTTCCATGTTAGCTCCTAACGTGGAGCATATGGTCATCCTAATGGAGGTATATCAACAGAATTTTTCTATGAGAACTGTTTATTACTCAGTTGCTTTTTTTTTTTTTTTTAAGAGAGTAGGGATAGAAGGATAGGGCTATGACAGGACTAGTGGTTAGCTAATCGCTCTCGCTACGCCACGTGAGGATCGGATAGGTAGCTGAGGAGGGAGTATTAGTCATCACAAACACAACGAACAGAAATCCATAAATCGATTGAAAGATAAATTATGAAAACTGTCCGCACCGGGAATTGAGCCCGAGACGTCCGTAACCGTAGCCAACGACGCTAGCAACTGCGCCAACCTTAATGATCATTAGTATGTAATAACGTTAAAACTTGACAATAGAACAGTTGATCTAGATATGGATGTCAGAATAACATGTGAAAATTTCTCGTCGTTACCATTCACCGTTTGGGAGGAATTCTAGTGTCAGACGGACACATTTATTTTCTGAATTATAGTACAGATATTTCTGTTAAAATAAGTATTATATGTCTGATGGAGTCAGTTAAAGAAAACTTGCATTTAGTAACGTAGTGATTTTTACTACGTATTATTGCCGGTAGTAGTTATAGGGAGGATGTTATGTAGTCCATGAAAGACTTAATTAACTGAACGAAAAAATCTTATCGATCTTCTTCTTCGATTATATTCAATCCTTGTGTGCAGCATATGGCTATCACGCGGTACCTCCATGATTCCCTGTCACCCGTCAATCGCTTTGCTTCCTCTCGTGACATGTTAAAGTGCCTCAGATCCGTCGAGTACATCCTGTGGATAGTACCCGATGGTCTTCCAGGACGCTGGAATCCCACCAGTTGGAAGAAGACGCAAGCAGGATTGACGCTCTCAGGAGGCATATACGGCCAGCGTCTCCCAGCCAGTTCCAACGTCTCTTCGTGACCATATCGATAATCGAGCATAATTTTATAGAAAATGTTAAACTAAAAGAAGGCTTTTTATGTATTAATTAATACTATGTTATAAGCAAAAAAAATTAATAGTGTTTTTAACGCCCTGTAGTTGATATTTATATGAGAGATATTTTCAAAAAAGGAAACATCACGACTGTGCTGGGTAGGGGTCAACAAGTTGATTTTCTCGAAGAAAAGCATATCAAATACTTTGAATGGCATTTAATGCACGCGTTAGATAATTTCCTAGATTTGTGAACGTGAAATGGCATTGGTGTGCCAAAATAGAAAGCTTAATCTGACGTAAATAAATGTTATTTAACAATATCACAAGATATAATTTAAGACATCGACTGAGGGTGCTTGATGGAATTTCAATATCAAATTTGGATTATTGAGATTTCGTACACTTCCATGTATTTTGTCACTAACGACCCGGGTTTCGCCTTTCGGCATCTTTAGGCATTCGAGCTCACGAATGGACTCAAACTGACAGACAGTAAACAGTGTCTAACGTATATATAGAAGATACAAATACGACAAATATTATTTACGAGGTAAAATATTACACATCTGAGAGCCACACTGATACCTGAGTTAACGTTTCGAGAATCGCCTTAATCCTTATTTTGTAAACAACACATTAACACAGTGGCGAATTGCCGCTTTCCAACTTCTTTTAGAATTACCAGTGATTTTACAATTATAATAGCATTGTGGGTTTCGACGGGATGCAATTCGACGAAAGGGTAAATATATACAATCATTCCACATTTAGTGACATCGGTTAGGTGTTTCAACGTATAGGATATAATAACGGATAATTAGGAAGGTTCAGCTGCTCATTCAAAATTGGCAAGGAATTTAGATGTTTGATAGTTTTAAGGGAAAATAGATAAGTCATAATATTTTACCTCGTAAATAATATTTGTTGTATTTGTATCTTCTATATAAACGTTAGACACTGTTTAATGACTGTCAGTTCGAGTCCATTCGTGAGCTCGAATGCCTGAAGATGCCGAAAGGCGAAACCCGGGTCGTTAGTGACAAAATACATGGAAGTGTACAAAATCTCAATAATCCAAATTTAATATCACAAGAGTATAAAAATGTTCCAGTAAAATTTATTTCTCTCCCTCCTCACAAATAAACAAACAGTTTGTAAAATAAACTTCTTTGTAGTTAATAACTTTTTATAACCAAAATTTTTAATTCTTTTAATACCTTTTTAGTACACGATTTTCGCACCCCTAAAATTAAAATTAAAAAAAAAAACACACAAATTTTTTGACCGTATAGAAAACCCTCGTTAAGAAACACTGATATAAGCCTCCGCTTGAAATATTGATTGCACGACACTGGATATCGCAATTGATGGCGCTCTTTCATTACTCGTATAGATAGGACAGGCTTAACGCGACTGAAATCATTGAAACATGAAAATCCGTTGAAATATTTTATCGCAAATAATGTTTTAATTGAAAACAGGATGTTTAGCATCCACCACTAGATCCACGAAATGTTTTTTTTTGTTTCTTGAAGAAGGTATTTCACAATTATTTTTACTTTACAACGCATTCCCGAAGGAATTAAAAATAACGATTCGATAATGTTTATAAAATATACTATATACAATCATCATCTAATTACTGAAACACAGTATATCCAAAATACATTATAAATGACTGCTGTATATTTGCTATTGCTGTACCTACGCCTATATTTAAAGATAGTAATATGACATATAAAATATATCATTGAGTATTTTTATAAATGCTTCCGCCTTCCTACGCCAATCGCCAACCTCCAGCTTTCGTTTGTCGTGTGACACTAGGGATTCCAACTCGAATATTCGAACATTCAATATCCGAATATATTCGGCCGCTTTTTAACCATTCGATATTCGAACATTTTGGGAACTCTTCGAATACTATTCGTAATAATTTTTAATAAACTATTTTACGAAATTGACGAAAGATCACACCACAATTTCTCTAGATTCCATGAACAATATTGATTGCCCCAGGTAGTGGTTTATTTTTGTTTTCACCCAACTCTGGCGCTTGCCGTATTTTGTCATGAATCATAATACTTGATTTAAATTTGGATTATTTAGATTTTGTACACTTCCATGTATTTTGTCACTAACGACCCGGGTTTCGCCTTTCGGCATCTTCAGGCATTCGAGCACACGAATGGACTCGAACCTGAGTGACAGTAAACAGTGTCTAACGCTTATATAGAAGATACTCTGGTATCGCCACTCTGGTAATCTAACTCTATCGCCACTCTGGTAATGTGGTGTTTACAAAATAAGGATTAGGGCGATTTCCGAAATTTTAACTCAGGTATCGGTGTGGCTCTCAGACGTATAATGTATTGCCTCGTAAATGATATTTGTCGCATTTGTATCTTCTATATAAGCGTTAGACACTGTTTACTGTCTCTCAGTTCGAGTCCATTCGTGTGCTCGAATGCCTGAAGATGCCGAAAGGCGAAACCCGGGTTGTTAGTGACAAAATACATGGAAGTGTACAAAATCTCAATAATCCAAATTTAATATTGAAATTCCATCAAGCACCCTCAGTCGATGTCTTAAATCTTAAATTACATAATACTTGAGTTTGACGAATGACTCGGGGCTAAAAAAACATTTAAACATGCCGTAATTTCAGTAATTGAAAAAAATACAGTTGGAGTAATCCGACACATCTGCGAATTTTAAATATTGTAATACAACGGAGCGGTATTAGAATGAGTATTTATATTTTCTCTATCTGGTATTTGAGAGAATCGGGAAAAGATTTAGCCGTAAATTATTATAAGATGTACGTATCTCATCCAGAAAATATTATATGTAAATCAGTGATTAAAAATTTGAGTAAATGTGACTTTACAAATTTTAATGTACTTTTAAATTATTGTTTTAAAACTGAAACTATTCAAATATTCAAATAGTTTCAGTTTTACTATTCGATATTCAAATAGTTGATAATGACGAATAGTTGGAATCCCTAGTACTGTGACACCCCGTCTATCCAGTAAATTCACAGTCCAACAATGTTCCGTCTTCACTCAGAAGTAGTAAATTTGAGGTGTTTTGTAGGTTTCCACTCAACCATGTGTGATTTATGTCCGGCCCAACGGAGGCGTTGAGTTTTAAGAAAATTGACAATGTCTGGCTCACCGTAGAGGTTATTAAGGTCATAAATTTGCCGACGTGGTCAAATGCCATTCTATTTGTTTCTAAAAAATAATAATAAACACTCGTATTTGTCGGTCAGACAAAGATTTTGAAACGGTGACCCCTCTTATCGTGGGCACTGACTTTATCGCGCAGTACAACCCGAATTTAAGCGAGTGCAATCTTAATCCGCCAATAGTAGCGGGTAAAATAAGATTATTTTTTATTTTTGACTGCTCATTAATAGATTTTATTACCTAAGATAACTTTTCTGCCAAAATTACATTACGATTGGAAAAAATAATAACAATATAAAGTAAATTGGAATTCTTAAGAAGAATCCCTAATAATATTTAAATTTGTCTTTATAAACATGCGTGTGTTTTGAACTGTTTATATGTATGAATGTTTGCCTCATTTTGTGTTGTGTAAGATTTTGTTTAAAATTTTTGCTATGCAATATTGTAATTTTCAGGAAACAATGGACAGGCTGCAGAGCAACTTGTATAGCATTGGCCTCAAAGTCAATGTGACTAACACCAAAGTGCTCTGCAACAGTTTCTGTTCGGACCCAGACTACCCTCTGATGAGCGCGAGGCAAGACATCGAGAGAGTCGACGGCTTCAGACACTTAGGGGTACACATCACGGGAAATGGCAATCCGCGTAAAGAGCTCGCAATCCGATTAGGGATAGCTGAAGCAACCTTTAACTCAATGCGGAAAGTCTGCGACTCACGGCTGTTCACAGTCAGAACCAAGTGCCACCTATTTAATACGTGCATTCTGACCATGCTACTTTACGTTGCGAGCCATCTCACGTTACCAAGGCACAGGGTAACCGTATACTGCTCTTTGAAAACAGATTCTTGCGTTGAATACTAGGGGTACGGTGGTTTGATTTTTTCATGAACTCGAAGGTAAGAGAGCGGATGGACAAGCCTTTAATTACGTCTAAAATAAAAAGCGAGCATTGCCTTGACGTGAACACGTGTCATGGATGCCCCAGCGGAGCCTAAATCCAGCTTGTCTCTTCTACTAACCAGATGAATTCCATCGCCCTGGAAAGTCACTGATGGCTATCCTAGGATGTATTCGGTGGAGCTATAGGACGCTGGGATGACCTGGGAGGAAACGAAAACACTGACGGGGGACAGAGAAACTTGGAGGAACCACGAGATGGCCATATTCTCCGAATATTGAGCGGATATGGTTAAAAAAATGTAATTTTAATTTGTGTTTTTATTCAATTTTTATAAAAGTGTTTTATGATTCTTTTTTTATGTACTTACGTGTTTTTAGTTTTTTAATATAATTATTTTCTATTTTTTTATTAAATATAACAATGATAAATAACGTGCTTTCGTCAGTGGGCTCACATCCACGCACTTAAGTCACCATACCGTCGTCGTAAAATATACACAGCTTACAAACAGATTTATCAAAAGAAATGTTGTTGAAATTTCCACATGCGCCACGTGACACTAAATTGATCTTTCAAATCAGGTGTTGGCGGGGCAGTAAATAGTCCTTCACATTGAAATTACTCGATAAAACTTGTAAAAATGATCATAATTATCAAATATCGTAATAGTAGGGGTTGATTTCCTTTATGTTAGATTCTCCTTTATTACCGATGCTTAGCGAAAGATTACTGTGAATTGTCTTTAGTAAACTACATTGTGTTTGTACGTGATCCGAGTTGTCTATGGCCAGCTATTGTCTTGGCTAAGGATTAATGCTACGACAATGAAATTTAGTAAAAGCTTGTCTAAGAGATTATAGTTATACATAATATATACATACTCATTTTGTATTTAACGAATAGGGTGGGATGTTTTCCTGGAAAAAATATTTGACAAAAAAAATGCAGAAAATATGTCAATTTACAATACGAAAAATAACACATAACATTGTAATAGAGTTGACAGCTATGTCAGCATCACGTTATCGTCGGCTTATTCTGTATTAAGTAGTTCTGACAATGTGAACAATATATAAATAAAAGAATGTATCTTAAAAAAATTAAGATTACTTTTGTGACATCTTATATATAATAGCCCAGAGAACTATGTAAACGCTTTAGTGCTCGGCTAGAGTCAACGCGCGACGGCGGGGCGGGCACAGTGTTCAAAACTGAAATGTAAAACAGCCCAAGACGCGCAAAATTCCAGTCCCTGCGCATTAACTACGGAAATTGCTAAAGCATGCTATGCATTTCCGTTTTGAGCGCCGCGCCCGCCCCGCCGTCGCGCGTTGATTCTGGCCAAACAATTGTTATTATCGCATATCACATGTAGTTATGAAATTTTCTCATGACCTAAGCGTCACGATTCGTGGTTTATAATATCAAATAAAATGTTGCGCAAATTTAAATTGGTGAAATTTTCTACATTTCCATGTATTTTGTTACTAGTGACCCGGGTTTCACCTTTCGGCATCTTCAGGCATTAGAGCACACGAATGGACTCTAACTGAAAAATTACATGGAAATGTACAAAATCGCAACAATTTAAAATTGATATTGAAATTCCACCAAGAACCCTTAGTCGATGTCTCAAAATGTTATGCAATTGACACACAGTTCCGGCGTACTAGCTACTTTAGACATTCAGTATTTCAATTTCAATACAGTCATCTATGACGGGTACGGTTATACTAGTGTTTCAAATAAACAGAGTCAATTAAATAATTGAGTTTTAACATCTACTAATTTTATCGCTGGTCGTCAAAATCTATTGGTAAGACTTTCATCTTAGTCGGTTGCGTGTTCAAAGACTTGAATTTCCAACAGGATGCTTTTATATATTTACTATTTGTATGTGACACCATCGATGTGTGTGTTGTTTTCAATTTTTCCTACCCATCCCCTATCTGATCATAAAAATCAGTGTAAATAGATAATTTTATAAATCCATTCTTTCAATACTAAACTAAGTGTTCTTCTAAAATTCCCTGAAAACCATAGCTAGTAGTCTTGTTGTAGCCCTATCCTTATATTTATTTAATTAATTGGTATTCACTTAGTAGAATTCCATTATAATAAGATAAAAACAACAATCTATTCAGTTCTCCAAAATTCTATATATGTATATATATATATTTCCTTCTATCAGCAGTCTCTTTGAATAAGTGAGTTTGAGCAACTGAGTAACAAACAGTTCTCGTAAAAGACATTTTTTTGAGAGAGTTTCCACAAGCTCCACATTGGGATCGGACATGGGATGAAATTTTTATTACCAGTTCTCGCCAAACATCTTCTGTTATAATAAAATAAAATATCAAAGTATTTAGTTATACGATTTTTTATTATTAGTTGATAGCTATATCGGCTTAACGGCATCGTCAGAACTATACTTAAACTTATTTAATTTAATTTAATCGCATTTATTTAATTTTAGATAAGTATGACATTTGAATATGTGAGATGACGTTCTGACGATGTCGTTAAGCCGAAATAACTATCAACTACCTATTAAATTTTTTTGTAAAACCAAATACTTTGATACTTTAACCTATTATACTGGAGTTCTACCAAGTAAATGCTAATTCAGTCAATATCTTCTGTTATTTCAACAAATGCTAAATGATAAGTACGCTACACATTTGAAGCGGACACGGCTAAAAACATGAATGATACATTAAGAAGATACTTGTGTATTATAATAAATATATATCCCACTTATTTTGAAACAAAATCATATTTCCACTGCGATTCTTGGTGAAATTTTTCACTTGTCCATATTATGTCTCGAAATGGAAATATTTCAGTACGAATGCTCGAATCCCGAAGCAATAAACTGTATTCATATATTTTTAAAACGATTTCAAAATTTCTTTTCCTTTTCTACTGTAATATTTACATTTATGCCAGAAAATAGCCCATTTACGGTGTGTTTAATTTTATCGACGGTTTTCTAGCTAAAAAAATATCGAATTCTTGTTCTTGAACAGCTGGCAACAAGAACCATCTATCTCTACTATATAGCACATAATACATGTAGAAATCTGTATGTTTGTATGGCTGTCGGTCACAACAACTCTTCCCAAACGGCGAACATTAGCGACGTGAAATTTTCACACGTCATTCTGGCTGCAATTGTTAGTTCAACTTCGCTATTTTCAACTATCAACTGTCAAAATTTAACTTTTCACCTAAAACTGAAAACGCTATATTTTTGAGGTTTCAATGCGGGATTAAAATAGTAATAATAATAGTCACCTAGCAACAGCTCAATACTAATATATTCTGCAAGTGACAGTTAAGATAGTAACACAAACGGAAATAATTGTGAGTTTCATGTTTGTGATTTAGTAAATTCGTACAGCTTGGTGTGCATCTCTAATCGTCATCGAGAATTAGCGTATGACTCTGATCATATGTTTAATTTGTAGCGCTGCATGAGCTATTATTAAATTCAGATCAACAAGCGGTCTATAGGGAAGTCCTGCGGCGCCATAACAAGAGTGCAGGTGGCTAAATTGTCATCTTTTATTTAAGCTGGTTTCAACTTATAACATTATTATTACTTGATAGACTATATTTCGTGGTGTAACAAAAGAGGTATGGTTGATGGTAATGTTTTCAAATTTTAATATTAGCCAGCCGACGTCTAAATTTAATAACCTAATATAAGCGTTCACCATCTTGGGCCAAGCTGGGTAAACAATACTAGTATAAGATAAAATATAATTACATAATGTGTAACTTTAGGCAATCAGCTTTATTGTTTTAATTGTCAATTATTTAGGCTTAGTAGTTAAGTATAATATTTTTATAATGTCGGATCCGTGGTGCTGTGGTCAACCTCTATAGATTCGGTTACAGATCTCACGGGCTAAAATCCCAGTACAGACAGTTTCATAAGTTGAGTTTTCAATTGATTTAAGGATTTCCATTCGTATGTATGAATGTTTGTGATGTCTAAAATTAACTCTCACTCATCAGATCATAAAAAACGGTGCAGCGAGAGCGATAAGCTGACTACTGGTACTGTCGTATCCCTTTCCTTCTATCCTTACTCTCTTCGAAAGAGATAAGATGAGCTACTGAGTAACCAGTAGTTCTTGTGAATAGATAACCTTTTTTTTTTATAATTTAAGACATCGACTGAGGGTGCTTGATGGAATTTCAATATTAAATTTGGATTATTGAGATTTTGTACACTTCCATGTATTTTGTCACTAACGACCCGGGTTTCGCCTTTCGGCATCTTCAGGCATTCGAGCACACGAATGGACTCGAACTGAGTTCTCAATAATCCAAAGATAACCTTTTGTTGTGATACCTAAATTAGGATACCTTTTGCTCCACATTAGAAGTGGAAATGACTAGTAATAATATTTACAATAATCAGTTGAGCAAATAATCAATGGAAAATGTTTTCGATGAGCAAACCCGGTCTTGATAATCTGATAAAATTGTGGAATCAGGTGTGGCTAATTTTTATAAATATCTTTTATTCTCATATTTCATACTTAATTTTCTATCGTGGAAGCCTACTTTGTTTTTTCGTTTCAAAAGTTCTGGATTGGAAGTAACAAAAATGTAAATTTGTTGTAATTCTTCTTTTTCAAATCGTTTAATTTGAAACGTAGAAGACTATTTTTTTTATAATAGTGTTATTATAGTATGACACATAAAAGAAATTCTCGCTGGAATGAATATTTTTAACGCTCGGACTGAATAAAAATTGTTGAAAATATAAAGATTTATATGTAAATATTTTTATACGAACGTGGAAAAATAAAAATATAGCGTGCTATAATTAGATCCATCAATTCCTAATAAATTTCAATAGCTGGCATATTTCGAGAAAGTGTTAACGAGCCAGACGATGCCATTATCATTCTTGCAAATATCATTAACGGGTATAATTACTGCTAAAATTTGTAAAGAGAAGCCTCCCGCAGGTTGTATATTAGAGCCTAGAAATTGGTCGTCTGCGAAGTTTTTTTTGGTTTCCAAGTTATTTATTAATAACTGTATTTATAGCGATAGTTTGAAAATAAAATTGATTGTATTTGGGCGAAAAATATTAACCGCATTGTGGAACAAAGAAACAATTACTTAAGATTGATCAAGCTTAATAAATTAGTATTATTTAGTGTTGCTATACGGTGAAATGATATTGGATGATAGTCTATCGTCAGTAAATTTAACTCGTTTTCTTAAACATATAATATAAGCGACATGTAGAGCTTAAAAATGTGTTATTTTCAACTATTTGAATATCGAATAGTAGAACTGAAACTATTAAAATATATTCAAATAGTATCTGTAGTATAAAAATAATGTGAATAATTTTATTAGAATAATTATTAATATAACATTATATAAACTAAAATAATAATTTAAAATAGTACTTTAAAATTTGTAAGAAGATGAGCTCATTTATAATAAAAATAATATTTTATTCATATTTTAAATCACTGACAAACATTTAATATTTTCAAGAATGAGATACTTACATTTTATAATAATTTACAGATAAATCTTTTCCCACTTCTGTCAAATTCCAGATAGAGACAATAAATACACATTTCAATACCATTCCGGTGTAATATAAAATGTAAAACTTGCAACTGCGTCGGATTACTCCAACGGTATTTTTTCATTACTGAAATTACAGAATGTTTAAAGGGTTTTTTAGCGTCCAGTAATTCGTCAAACTCAAATATTATGATTTATGACAAGATACTGAAAACGCCCGAGTTGGGCGAAGACAAAAAAATCACTACCTTTATAATGTAAATATAATTCATTCAACCAAGAATTCAATGCTTATTATATATCTTACTTAGAAAATTCAATATTATATTGTTGAACACAAATCGGTTGAAGTGTAGAATAAAGTAGTAGGCAATGAAACCATCAAATGGGCGATAACAGTAAGTACTTGCAAAGTTGTGATATTCCAGCTTTGCTAAGCGTATATCTTCTTTTTAAAAGATATGAAAGTTTTCACAGTTGTTACGATATATTCATGTAGAGTTACTTGAATATATCCAGCCATTTTTACGATTGCCTTAACAGATGAATAGATGGTAACTGTCAATGAATAAATGTGAATAATTGAAAGTGTAGTGATAAAAAAACAAAGGCTTGTAAGTCAGTTATCATGAAAATCTGCATACTCCACTTGGCCAACTTTTTCAGGGCACAGAAAAAAATTAATCAAACAATCAAGCAGAATTCAAAAATACCAAATATACATTTCGTTTCTTTTTTACTTAAAAATTAAATAGACGAGGTGTAAAGCATTTTAGAATTGTTAAATTCTGCTTGATTGTTAAATCATTAAATTTTTTCTACGACTTAAAAATGCCCAATGCGGGTTTGAAAATTAAACAGTTGATATGTATTCATTGTAACTTTTTAAAAGCTTATAATGTACTGAATATTATGTACTTTATTAACATCGATAGAATAATATAATTTTCATTAGCTGATCTTTACCAATAAAAACAATGAAATGTCTGGGGTCATGTCCCGGCAAGTAAGTGTCCAATTTAGATTTTTTCAGTAAAATATATGAAATCATGACCATGGGTGTTGTTATGTTTTTTTATTAACTACTAACGAGTACCTGGCATGCGTTGCAATGCCACTCTAAGATAGAAAGTGTTTTAATTCTGTTTATTAAACTGCTTTTGGATGCAAAATATTTATTTTCCTTCAGGTACGTGCACGAATAAATCAGAATGTTTTCCGAGGTGTCGCTGTGTGTACGAATTTGATTTTTTTTTAGATTTTCTTTTTAAGAAACCTTTACGGGTGTGCGCACAACAACTCACCAAAGTTTCATTGAAATCGGATGAATGGTATCGGAACGCATAAGAGACAAACAAACAAACATTCATTTATATATATATATATCTTTACCATAGAATAAAATATTGTTAAAATAACGCCATCGTCAGAATTATTTCTGTTCTAGTCTAGTTCTGACGATGGTGTTAATTCGAAATAGCTATTAATTACCTAATAAAATTTTGTAGAACTGAATACTTTAATATTTTATCCTATTATGATGGAGTTTTACAAAGTAAATGCCAATTCAATCAATATATCTTTACTCTTAACGAAAACGAGAGTTCGAAGTACGGAATAAATTTCTGCTTTAGTATCACAATTTCTATTGAGATTGAGTTTCATAGGTAATATGCTTCACGTTGTCAGTGAGCATGGTTAAAAATATCTGTAACTACTTGTAAACTTCATTTAAAATTAAAGTTATGATTACCTATAATCAAATGTAAATTGTATTTTAAACTTTCGATGCAACGTCAAATTCAATTCAAAATAATTACCGCAATCCACTGCGCCGCCAAAACTTAAATTCAGAAATTCACAATAAGTTGGCCCAAGTCGTTAGATAATAATTTTGAATTGCTTCACTTACTTACCTGAGAAATTAATTTGAGTTTCGTAGAACTGTTTTATTCAAGCGAAAAACTTCTAAATATTATTTTTCAAAAAAATTACCACCCCATTGTAACGTGTACATAATTCAATTCCACGAATTCTTAACCTCAATTTTAGTATGATTGGTATTAAAGTTGCAAAAGTTGGATGAGTTTAAACAAAAACGATTGATTGAATTGGAGCTTAATTCGTATAACTCCATAAATATCATTAAAAAAGTATTTAGTTTTATAAGAAATCTATTGTAATGTTGACAGCTTTTTCAGCACCACGCCATCATAAGAACTATTGACATGATTAAATGGCGCTAAGTGAGTATTGAATTGTCTGTGATTTCTAGAACTCCTTCCCACACATCCGATCTTAATAACGTGGCTTAGCGAAAGTGATCAACTAAACACTGGTCCTGCCCTAGTCCTATCCTTCTATCTCTACTCTCTTAAAAAAAAGGTTGAACAACTGAGTAACAACCAGTTTTCGTAGAAAAACTTGTGTTAATATACCTCTATTAGGACTGCATATGCTTCACGAAGCGGACATGGTAAAAAAGAAAAAAATGTAAAACTATTTAAACTAAATATTGTCAATAGATATGAATTCTTAGTCTTATTTTTTAATTTCATTGTTTTAGTAGTACATCTACATCATTGAAGTTTATTGAACCTGGCCTTATTTGATTACAGATAAATGAATGCAGCTTTCCGGTATGAAAACGTTCCCTACCCCTCGACTAACAAAGCATGACGATTCTTTCTATTATTACAGCAAGACGAGTGAAGTGATTAAGTAAACCTGGCGAGTTACATTACGAAATTATTTATTTACAATCTACTATACTTATGACACTGTTTCATTTCAATGAAAATACAAATTTGATTAGTCAAAATGACTTCACATATTTTACAAAAACATCAACTCCTTTCATCATGGCTTGTGTCTATCTATTATTGAATTGAAATTATTTTAGTTGACCTCTAGGTATTATTTTACGAACAAAATCTTTGCTTTGCATTATATAACATTACATAAAACGCAAAAAGAGAAAATATTCAAACAGTGGGACAATGAACCGAATTTAATGTTAAAAATGTCAAAATGAACATGGCAGTTTAAGGTTACATTGCGACAATTTCCCAACAGATGGCAGTCCAATCAGTAATCGTTGCGTTCTATTTTCAAATATCCGTTTCACTAGCAGATGGGTATCCTACGCCAATTGCATACGGTTCGCATTAATGGAACCAGCATTATTCCAATATGGCGGCACAATATAGAAAGTGCTGACAAAAAACAAATGTCTTACAAAGAAAGCCGTATAGATTAATAACTGTTTTTGTGAAGAGGAACTGGTTTTGTATTTCCCTACAATATTTTTTTTCTGATTGCCTCCTATTGGAGATATATCAATAGGAGTTTTTTTCTTCGAGAACTACTATTATTCAATCTCATGTTTCGAACAGTGTAAGACCTGAAGCATAAGGTTAGGGCAGGATTAGTGATTAACTATTTATTCTCGCTGAGCCTCGTTTTTAGGATGAGATGGGTGGGAGAGAATTTTAGACAACACAGACATCCATGTCTTCGCAGAAAAATTCAATAATCGACTTAAAAATGAATTTACGAAACTTTCCGACTGAGATTCGAGACCGTGAGATCCGTAACCGATACCATCGACATTGACCACTGCACCACGAACTTGGTGATATGAAAAGCACCGAAAAAGAGTACAAAATCTTCTTCGTCGTCAAGCAAATCGTTGTTGAGAAACCGTAAGCACTGCAACTGAAGTCAGCGATGTTGACCTCTCGACAACTGAATGATTGCAATTGTAGTTTTACAATTATTATATAAATTTATGCTTTAAATGAAGTTTAAAAACTACAAGATTTGAACTAATTTAGTTTTATTACACAAAAATTAACAATTTAACATCAATTTTACTCACTCAGCTTTGCAACAAAGTAGAATAAAATGCCACACTATTTGGACGATGCTTACACATATGGAGAAAATGTTTTCCCTGTAACATCACCATAATCATCTCAGAAAGAAAATTGGATTTTCTTAAGCTTCACTCGATTATTAACAAACAAGATATCCCTCTTTGCCTGTGTTTAATATAACCTTTTAGTTTCTATGCGACCCTATTCACAAAGTCATTAAAGTGAAATATTGATTTTTAAAAATTGGAATGTAGGATAATTCAAACAAATTATTTATAGACGGCAACATTGATAAAATAAAGGTGTCTATATTCTATTTTGGGTCTTTCGTATTTGATAGAAATTATCTATTTTAATAAATTCTGGAATCTCAGAAAGCTTAACCATGTTTCAATTTTATATAAATAAAATTTGTTTTTAATTCATTGAATCTTTTTTCATTTTTATGAGTCGATATACCCTCAAATGTAAACTGAAGATAAAATGGATACTTTCTGTTTAATTTTCACTTTTCTCGCAAATATACTGGTAGCAGATAATACGTGGTTCGAGAAAATGTGCATCAGAGGTAGTAAACCTTCGGAACGATTCCCATATTATATTAAAAATAATACACTATCTTTTTTTTTAATACACATCTTTCTTAGGAATCTTTTTAAATAAAAAGGATTAAATCTTGGACTAATAAACCATTTACGTCCTTGGCAGCGTTAAGACGTGGTTGTGGTAGTTTTATACATATTTCACTTACTTTTGAGTATTATTTAAATACAATACAAAGTATTCTGATATTTTCGATGGATTCGACGGTAACTTTGTGGAAATTCATGTTTAATATAAAATTAAAATTGATAAATTTGTTATTCCACTGTCTGTGTTAATAAATGTGACACGTGTTCCGCTTCTTTAAAAAGCGTCTTTAGACCAACTATATCGCAAACTTATTTATTTCTAAGGTAAACAATGATTCTAATTCTTAAATTAAAAATTAAGGATAGGGTGGGTTCGTTTCATTCAACTGGGGAGGGAGTATAATACAAACGATAGTAGAACTAATTACCATATCACTACTACTTACAAGATTAATTACTAGTGTTAGTAATTAGTAAATCATATTTTAAATATGACAGGTGGATCAACACTGTTAAATTTATTTCCCTTGGGATTTTTACCTCCAAAGTGCAAGTTTGTGGAAGTTCAGTATTTTTCATAAAAATAAAAAAACAATTTGCTTGTATTACTTCCACATGATTATAATGCACAGAACCGGTTTCGCTCAGCACGAACATTATCATCAGTACAAACAAACAGTGTTTTGCTTATAGAATATTATGCCTTTCCACTAAGAATTAACAGTTAACACTTAAAGAAGTTCAGTATTTATTTCACTTACTCTCGCATTTTATTTGGAGGGTATTTTCATTCAATATTTGTACCGATAAGACTGTGTGTAAGTCACATTTAAGGTGTTAAATGTAAATTTTTGGTGAAAAGGCATTAAAAATAAACAATTCTCATGTATTAATTCCACAATTTTATATAATGATCTCGACCAGCTTCGGTTGAAAATGCTGAAGAGCCACACTTGTCCTGATAATCAAATAAATGTTTTATTTTCCTCAAAATTATTTAAATCTTTAGAACAATAGTACTAGCTATGGGGCGATACCAAAATAAATATAAAACGTATTCAACGATTTTTGTGAAACTCAATACTTAACTAATTACAATGGAGCTATACCAAGTGTATTACCAATTCAAACAAAAAAGGATCCCGCACCGTGAGCATCTTCAACTTAAAAAAACCCACTCTGATCACTCAGTAAAAATGTGTTGTTATTTATATAAATACGTTAATACAGGTAGTCCTCGACTACATTTAAAAAATTGTACTATTACATTACCGCCTTAACAAAAAAGGGTGGATGACGCAAGTTGTTTTCAAAGACTGTTCTTTTAATTTATTTATTCCTGTAGTAAAACAATATTGTAATCAGAAAAGAATTTTAACGCAAATTTTGCAGGCATAATCTTATTTTATCCACTTGCATTATAAAGCAAATTTTTAGTTTCAACGCAATTCTTGCAGCCATACCTTATCCCAACTACTTGTTTTAGTAAGACAAATAATACAATTGTGTTAATAACGTTTTATTTTCTGTTTTATATATTAAAGTCAGAGGATCGGCGCGCCAATTTGCGATAATATTGTGATTGTCATTTGACAGCTGCAACATAAGATTTGAAAAGCGCGCTCTTGTGTGTTAAAATGTATCCGTACTATTTTTGGTTGCAGTTGCTTTATTTCCAGAAATGAAATTTAAGCTAAAACTGACCAGAGCCGAACAATATTTAATTTTAACATTTTGTAGGGAATTCGACATACATCGATTCGACTTACGACTAAAGTTCAGGAACGTATCTCGGTCGTAAGTCGAGGACTACCTACTATATTAAAATTATTTTTACACGTCGTAAATATGTATTTTTTGCTTTACCAAGTTTGTTTACTTCTGCAACATTATTTCCATTCCCTAACTCATTCCGATTTGTATTTTTTGAAGCAAAAAGCCGTTTCTCACATTCATTGTGATTATTTACATTGGTTGCGTTGTATTCTACTTCAATTTTTTCCAGCTTTAGAACGTAAGCTTCTTTGGTTTTTTTTCTGAAACTTTGTTTTATGTTTAATGAGCTTAAAATAGAGCACTCTATTTAATTAATAAAACGCTTCTTGTAGCATTACACCCTTCTAAATGTTAAACATAAAACCTACAATTTTACGGGACCTATTTAAAATGGTTTTGTTTTTGTATCATCAGCAACAGCTGCTAAAATTCCCAAGCTTATTTAAATCTAAACACCTATTTTATATCACATTGAAAGTATTTCTTCAGATTTTAATTACATTATCAATGCAGGAAACCTTACTTCAATTTAATTACGTCAAACTTTCTGGCAAACCTGTGAGTTTTTTTGTTTGTTTGTTTAATATTGCTTATTTTTTTAGCTAATCTTTATTTTAGTAATCTATTTAGCACACTATATACATAATACATTGAATTCTGAATTGAAATAACAGCGTTTCAGACAGATTTTGAAATTAACGACACTTTTGTAATTACTTTTTTATTTAATATTATCCTACAATATACATAGTTAAATTGTCATAAATAAGACGCATAACAAATGTTTTTAATGACTGCCTTCATTAAAGTGTATCGTATTTAAAGACTAGCAAACCAATGTAGGAGGTAGTCTGGCAAAGGAATAGCTTAAAAAAGTTAGGTTTTGCCGTATGTATTTACGTACGTATGTATGTACGAGTATTTAAAACGAGACCATAAACTGGAATGACAGAGTTTCCTTTTGGGGGAGGAGAAGTCTCAGAAATAACGAAATGGTGTAATTATTTTGAGATGTAACTAATTGAATTGGTCTAGTAGCGCAGCAATCTGCATTTTTTAACACTTCTTACGAAATGATGTATTGTATTGATCATAGAAAAAGAAAATATTTTATTTTGACACAGTTTAAAATGAGTTATAAATTAGATACTTTTAAGCATTAAAATTTATCACAGCCATTTATTGTAAAAAAGGATTTCGTTTTATCTATCATTTACTGTCAGATTTTTCATTGTTTTTTACATTGAAACTATCGACTATTCTTATTTAGCTTGGTGGTACAGCAACTATTTTTGTTGTTATAATGTCCACTCCCAATTTGGAGCAAATGCACTCCTAATAGAGGTATATCAACATAAGTTTTTCTACGAGAATTGCTGGTTACTCAGTTGGTTGGTTTTTAAAACAGTTGGGACAGAAATATGGTGCTATGCCGGGAATGGTGGTCAGCTTATCAGTTTGAGTTAATTTTAGACATCAAAAACATCCATGCCTTCGAATAGATATCTACAAAACGATTGAATTATCAATGTATGAACTGTCAGAAGTCGACGACGTTGAACACTGCACCACGGACCCGAAAGCATCGCGATTAAGTGTGGAACAAACACAAATAAAAGATTTTTATTATAAGCCGTTTCATTATTTAAACATTTAAGAAAACAGTTTTGTTATTTTTTATTCTCAAATAAACAATTTTGTATTATGACATTATCCTGAAAATAACGGTTGAACACTACGGGAGTGATAAACTAAATAACAAATATTTCCTACCCTAATAGTTAAGCATATCTTTTACTACAAGTCCTCTTTACATATTTACTGTTAGAATGGTGCATTGGAGTCCATTTAGCAGTGGTAACTTAATGTTTATATGCATCATATGAGTAAGGTGTCATGATTTAAAACACGTTTTTTATCAATTTTCTCCCTCTCTCAATGTTTAATATGTTTAAGGACTACCAATGGATACAGATTTACACATTCAGCCAGGGTTTTCTACTACACTCATTGGGTGCACATATCAAGCTTTGTACGTTATCTCATTTTTTACAATTACTGCTTTACAAAATAGCTGAGCATCGCTTCACTGTGTTTCTTAATTGCGTACAGAATAATCCTTCATCTTGATCGATTTTTGAATGCATTTAAGGGAAACGTGTGCATGAACTCCTTGGTTATTTGAATCATCGAATTGTAAAACCTTTCTGAATGAATGCTATCTTAGTAATTTAAAAATCCGTCGTACTAGCCCAGGGGTTGGCAACCTCTTGGATTAAAACAGCTAAATGTGAGCAGCAAAACGGCTTAGAATTATTTGGGGAACCAAAAAAATATTTTTATAATGGATTATTTAAATTAACTAATTTCATTTGCTGCGTGTGAGGGGGTATCTATTTAAGTTATGTTTTTTTGTGTTCAAATGTTTTTTTTATTAATTAAAATATACGGTACAATACAAGGCCAGAAAAGTCTCCATAAATGGATTGAAAATATTGAAAAAGATTGTCAACATTTGTAATGAGCGGATTAAGAATAAATTCGAGGGTTTCTTTGCTACTTTTAAAAATCTTGGAATATTATTATTGCTGTCCTAAAGTAGTCAGTGCTAATGATGGCGTTGCTTTTTTGGCAATATTTATGCAATCGTTCGAAATTAATCAAGAATCTATTTTCTCTAATTCTATATAGAAGGCTGACCTTACCCAACCGACCAAAAATATATATGCATGTAGCAATTTGAAAAAAATTCAATTATCAAATTTTTTTTTTAAAAATTGTGACTTGTGAATTTTGCAAAGAAAGAGCTAAGTGAATTAACCAAAAAGCTACATGTGGCTCGCGAGTTACAAGTTTCCGACCCCTGTACTAGCCGAAAAAGAGATAGCCAAATTGTATTGTATTTCTAAATCTACACTCTATTTAAAAATGATGAAGATACACTATAGGTTTAGTCAAAACGGTTTTTCGTCATTTACTCAAAACATGAAAAAGCGTCCAGAGTGCTTTTTATGAATCAATGATTCATTTATCAGTTAACGCGATAAAAGATAACTACTTTTCTTAGTTGAACAATCTCTCTATGGAGTTACGAAAAGATTAGAAGCTCTTGTAGCTCGCAGTGTCCCATTTTCAGGATATGATTCTTTGGATGCAAATGCATTAGTCAATTGAAAAGTCATTATACATAAGTGTTCATTGTAGGACTTGACTTCAGTATTAATATTGTTCAATATTGTTCATTAACTGTACAAAATTTAGAAATATCACCCAGTTATCTATTTGGGTACCACATTCATATACATTCAGCTTTCATAAATAAATTTTCACTTATTTAAATGGTGAACGATACAATGATTAAAATATACACTTTCCGTTTAATGGAATGACTACCCGGAAATTTAAACCAAAAAAATCGGCGCTCATATTTTTAAACTTAAATCAATTTGACGCTGAATCTGCATTGTTCTATAAACAAAGCCTTTCAACGGGTGTTTTAAAAATGTCCTTTCACATTTTCGTTTAATGTAATAATGTTGACCCACATCTAAAATATGACCGCCCTATCCATTATCCCGTTATTAATTCAAATATATTGACGTGACGCTTTTACAAATTTCATATTTAAAAAAACACCATTTTATAAAAATAAAAAAAATGATATTCCATTTTCGTATGACAGAATAAAATTTATTGTCATCAAAAAATAATATCAAATATTTGGCTATAGTTGAAAATATACTATCGCTATAAAAAAAAATCGTCACAGGAAACTACCTTCATTCAGCATCAACATCAAAATTTGAGCAGTTTAAATACTCATTTAATTTAAGATTAAGATACAACCCAGTTTTCCGCGATTTTCCATCAAACAAACTATTTCACATGCATAAAGTAACGGCTTTGTTATTTTGAAATATGTTTCATGTATTACACTAAATTTAATTTGTCGTGAAGTTTTTTTGAAATTATTGTGGTAGATAAGTAAAAAATCGAAAACAGTTTTGCAAATATATTTGAGTTTTTTAAATGTTTACCTCCATTGAAACCGATATTTGATGATCTTTTAAAAATGATTCTATGTTTTAACTATTAGCACAAGAAAAAATTGATTAAATGCAAACTTAATCGAAGTAATGATACATACTAATTTGTAAAAGGCATTGAAATTTTGGAGAAATATAAATTTGATTGGTATCGTTTAGATTAGATTTGTTTTGTTTCATACAGTAACGACTACTTTATTTGAAACCAGTCAACTCAACATGAAAAAAATTACTAATGGTTATCATCAAATCGAACTTAACAATTCAAAAATACATGATACGTTTATTTGTAAGTACTGAAAAATTTAATTTTGATGCCTTGAAAAAATTGTCTAACTTTATTAGCTGGTTTGTACATTAAGCAATCAAGTTGTATATACGCTTGTTTTTTTAAGACATGTTAAAAAAAATTGTATTATATAGCTAAGTAATATCTCTTAAAAGCAACGACGCTTTTTAGAAACGATACAACATTTCATTATATGAATATAATATGTCGTTGGCGGTTAGTAAGTCGAGGCTGTGGTTTCCTTTCGAAAAGAGCGTCGCGGCGCCGGCGCCGACGCCTGTGCGAAGCCTCCAAGGAGTACGTAGCAAAATTAACTGCCACAAAATAAAATGACAGACGTCGCTCATTTGTTATTTTGATCGCGACTCACGACACACATTGTGACGTCGACATTAACTAAACAATTTATTCAGGCGGCTCTTTTGGCCATTTTGTAATTTGTCTGAAAAAATGGCTTAGAAAAGAATTATCATAGGATTTGTGTTTTTGTTACTTTTGAATGGATTGTGAGATTATTATTTTTTGAGCAGAAACCTAATTATCTGAAATGAAAATTAGTTAGTATTATTTAGACAAGTGGTCAATCGTTGGCTTCGATAACATATCTTACAGGTTCAAATCACAGTACAGACAGATTCATACATTGATTTGTGTTCAAAGTTTGAATTTCTGTGTTGCCTTTAAGCCCTCTGCCACCCATTCAATTAGCTAACGACTAGTTCTGCCCTAACTCTATCAATCTATTCGTACTCTCTTTGAAAGATAGGTTGACTAACTGAGTGACGAGCAGTTCTCGAAGAAAAACGTCTGTTAAGAAAAGCAGCATTAGGAATCCATATAATCCACATCGGGTCGAACATGGCTTAAAAATACAAAACAACCTCGATGCTTCACCCTTTATTTTATTGTGGTAATTGACTTATTCTTTCATATGAACATTTTTGTGTTGTTTAAATATATTTTTGCACTAGTCAACAAGAGTAGAGAGTAGACGTTTGTTATAAAATAATAAAATAATTAAAAAAGGTGTCTTTGAAAATCAGAAGTATGCCATTTTTACAAATTAAATCACAAACAGTCACAGTGTTCATTTAATTGGTATTTACTTGGTAGAATTCGATTGTAATAAAAATAGTATTGGGCTTAGTTTCAAAAAATTTTATCAATTTGTCAATTAATAGCTGTGTCGGCTTTACACCATCGTCGGAGCTATGTTTAAACTGAATTTAGCTTAGCTATGTGACGCGTTTAAAAGTAATAACCGATATGTTCAATTTGCAATATTATTAGTAGACGATGTTTTTGTATTTCGCTCAACATTTTAAGTTTTAGCGATTGTTTGTTTTTTCCATTGTGCTGTATTTCCAATTGAGAAAAGTATGCATATAGCCAGTCCACCGCTAATTGCAATTACACAAAGCGAAATAAAATTGGGCATGTCAGCGTTTGATTGTAACTATTAAGCTTATTGGATTCTGCATGGAGTTAAACCTTAAACGTTTTTCTCATATGCTTTTGTCCAGTTATTTGTCATTACATATTGTGTTAAAAGCTTTATATTTTGACAAAATGTGGACTTATTTGTTTTTGCTTTTCATCTTCTCATATTATATACTGTGTTAGAGGAGATTGACAATATATCATCTCACTTACTCCAACATCATAAACTTATATTGAAAAAATAAAGAATTCAAAGTTCAATTTAATAATTACGCTTTGAGTTGTTCTCGGAAATGGAACATAAACGGTATTATTAATTAGACGTTTAGATAAATTCATTGAAATTTTAATGATTATGCGTAATGAGATGAGCTTATTGAAATGGTTTGAAGTTATTTTCGTCGTTTGGTCACCCATCCTTTGGTCGTGGGTTTGAGTCCCCGTATGGACAATTGCATAAGTTTCAATTTCGGCCGATTTTACCTATTATTGGATAGACGTAAAAGATGGCGTAGCGAGAACAATTGACTTAGTTTTAAGCCTTTCCTAGATCTATCCTTATATAATTACACTCTAAAATCGTGACATATTGAGCGATTGAATAAAATAAAGTTCTCGTAAGATTATCTATATTGACATCGGACGTAGTTGAAAAAATACCTTCTGTTGGTTTTTTTGCATGTCCGCTCCAGTGTGGAGCATATGGTATTTCAACAGAAGTTGTCTACGAGGATTGCTTGTCACTCAGTTGCTCAACCTCCATCTTTAAAAGAAAGTAGGGATAGAAGAATAAGGCAGTACTAGTGATTAGCTAACCACTCTCGGTACGCTCCGTTTTTTAGTGTCGGATGGATGGAAGGGATTTTTCTTTTCCTCCCATTGCCGAATCCGTGGTTTAGTGGTTAACGTCACTGGCTACGGTTATCGATGTCTAGGGTTCAAGTTCAGGTACGGACAATTTCAAACATTGATTTTTCAATTGATTTATGAATTTCTGGTATTTGGTACGCATGGATGTTTCTATGCTATTCTATGCTTAATGTCATCTTTCTCAAGTTGGTTTCAGCCCCCAACGGTTTAAAACTGAATATTTTTTATTTGTTGATTTTTTAACCCTTTTAAAACATTTCCGTTTGGTTAATCATTACAGTTCACTCAAAAAATATTTTAAGAACTTAATTAGATGGATAAAATTAATTCCTTTTGAGTTTGTTTTGTTGATATTCCTCTGGGATTTAACCGGAAGACTATTTATTATGATAAATTTTAAGAAAAACATCTTATTAGTGAAAATAAAAAGGAATATCAATATCCGTTGGGAATTCAAGATGATTATAATAAACACATAAATAACTAAGAAGAAATGTTTTCAGAAGAATTTGGCTGATATTTCTAGACAAAATTTATGCAATTTATAAATGAATCAATGATTTCTCATGTGAAGTGAATAATTTATTTAATTTACAAAAGTATTTATCGTTATTTTGAACGAATTAAATATTGTTAAATGTAAATATTTATTGATTGAATTCGAATGTACTTAATAAAAGAACATGGTGTAAAGGCAGCCAAGTATTCAGTTCTATAAAAATGATAAGATATTAGCTACCCAGTACTGCTCTTTACGGGACCACGAAACATTCCATCGTACAGTTATTCATATTTTTTTGTTAATCACAGAACCACAGTCAAACTGTGAACTATAATGTTTGGAACTTGTCTTGGAGATCAATGTCACTGACTGGAGGCTGATTCACTTAATGAGAAACACCAGAAACATCATTTGTATTACTTGTAGTCGTATTCCAGTGCACTTGTACAGTATCTATATAACAACTCAAACTCTGCTTAATTCGCTGCTCGCTACTGTACTAAAGTAACTTCTGATTTGAAGTTCACTGTGAGATGACTAGAGGTTGATTCATATATATCGAGACCACGAGGAGGTATCGTACCGCCAGTACACACGACAATAAGTAAAATTGTCTGTCATCTGTGATGTTATCGAAGCAACGCAAACTATTTTAAAGTCGTATTGTTGTCGATTGTTGTCATAGCAACCCAATACAAATATTAAAAATAAAAACAAAATGAAAATTCATTATGCATTACCCCAGCCATAATATAGTTTATGAACTCAAAAGGCAGAACGAAAAATTATCCATCTTTTGAAATTTAAAAAATTTAAAACGGTCAGAGCCTCACAGAAATATTGTCAATAAACACACGCTATCTATCTATAAATATAAATGAATGAATGCTTAAATTTGGATTATTGAGATTTTGTACACTTCCATGAATTTTGTCACTAAAGACGCGGGTTTCACCTTTCGGCATCTTCAGGCATTCGATCGCACGAATGCCTGAAGATGTCAAAAGGCGATACCCGGGTCGTTAGTGACAAATACATGGAAGTGTACAAAATCTCAATAATCCAAATTTGATATTGAAATTCCATCAAGCACCCTCAGTCGATGTCTTAAATTATAAAAAAAAATGAATGCTTGTTTGTTTGTCCCGTATACGTTCCTTTCCCATTCATCAATTTTCAATGAAACTTTGGTGAGTTGTTGTGGGCACACCCGTGAAGGTTTCTGAAAAAAAATCTAAAATCTAAAAAAAAAGTACAAACAGCGGTACAAGTATCTCGGAAAACCTTCTGATTTATTCGCGTACGCACCTGACGGAACACAATAAATATTGTGTATCCAAAAGCACTTCAATAAACAGAATTAAAACACGAACAGTTTCATTTTTTTTAGTGGTATTAGTGCGGAGTGTCTTGTATTCGTATTGAATTTAACTCGAAATACCTCTTACGATTTTAATTTTTATATAAAAGCAGATTTTAGCTTCACGTCATCGTCATATCTATCAGTTAGAATTGTCAAATTTGACGATGGTCGCTATCAAGTAATATAATAATTTATGCATCAGACTGTCGTGGAACTATGATAAATACTTAGCTTTTTTTACCATTTAATAATAAAATGTGTTAAATAATATTTTGTGTAATATAGTAATACATTGATGTTGTAGTGGTGATTCTAAAATAAACTTGTAGAAGCCTTTCAAGTAAACAACTAAACGTCACTGAGGAAAAAATACTAAAACAAAACAATACGTCGGTTGTATTATGTCTCTGTCCGCAAATGTCACTCAGTGCTGGATTTTCAACGACAAAAAAGCGCGAAAGGACTGCTTATTTTGTCTTTGTTATTATAACAAAATTGTCGTGGATATGTGGGTTGGATATGGCAGTGCGTCTTCGTGTAGTCTCGAAAGACGTTGGGCGATAATTGAATAAGGAACCTGTCGCGCTGCGGCATCTTGGACCGAGGTCTAATTTTGTTAAATTATCTCCTCGCCTCCGTTTTACCCTTCGCGGAGGATATCATACGGTCAAGTAAAGTCGGATCGCTTTTACTGGGGTGGTTTCTTATATATCCCTTTTATTGGTTGAAAGGGTTGGTTAAAACCCTTAGTTTTCTACAATCCTCTCACTACCGAAGTAAGCTCTGATATGGGGTTATAATATTAAAGAAGTGTACAAAAAAAATAAAAATATTTTTGCTTTTTAATATTCGACCGTAAATTTATAATACAGTATTTTATCAACCTTATTCATTAATCACTTTTAAAGTACTAACTGTCAATTCTTGGTGAAAAGGCATTATATTTTAAAAACAAAACACAATTTTTGTACCACTATATTATGTATGTAATGATCAGTACTGGTTTTGCTCATCAATTTGTAAGAGGTTCTTAACATTTTAATTGTTAAAAATTTCATTTCGTTTTCATATAATTTGTTTGATTACTTGCAAATTATTTTCATAGTTCTTGAACCAATTGTTGATGCGTGTTTGATATTTAATTTAATTTACCCACCCCGCCCTTCATGGTTACATTGAGAATTAGAATCATTGTTAACGTTAGAAATAAATAACCTTGCGATATAGTTAGTGTCACATTTAGTAAGGCAGCTAGTGGAATAACTAAGTTATCAATTTTAATTTTATATTCAAAATGAAATTCCATAAAGTTACCGCCGAATCTATCGAAAATATTCAAATTTATTTGTGTATTAGATCTGCATACATTCATTCCCGCCTCTGACACAAGAACCATACTACCATTATTCTAACAATACACGATTACACATATTGGGAAAAGATGCAAGCTTTGATAAAAATGCTCTATTAGTAGTTAAATATTATGTTTGACACCGAGATCGGAAATAAATAAAATAAACGCTGCATTTGTATCTGTAAACAGAGAGTAACTGATTTATAACCATTTTTGGTTGAATGACTTCAATTTAACCCGATGAACGCCCTGGACATGTTTACATATCCAAGACTTCATCTTGCATTTCCGGCCAAACTAGAAAAAAACACTTGCCAATGTATGCTTTAAAAAATAGTTCAAACCTTTAGTTAGAGAAATTATGCAACAGATAAAGAAAATATTAAGCAGAACACAAGGAAATATATTTTTGAAAAGAGCTCCCGATATTCAGTCTTTCGAATTTCAGTTTTGAACTGCCGATACGCAGCATTAATCGTCAGCTGTATGTATCACACATACTTATGCAGCTACGCGCTTGATTGTGTGCGTACTGTTTGTATATTTGAAGACTGGCCGGAACCAATTTGCTTCCAAAGTCGTAGATTAAATATTTTTAACTTCTTCATTTTCTTCGATTAATTTTAGCGAGAATGTTCTACGAGTTCAGTTTACTCCTTGATGTATTTGGGATAACTCATATATATTTCACATAGTTCTTTATTTTTTACTGTTGGAATTGATTTTTAGCAATAGAGAGCGTTTTAACTGATTAATTGACTGAAAATAAATTTGTTCGAAAACGGATCGTGCTGTAAACATATTGAAAACACAACGCTAAAAATATATAAGGTTTTTAATTAGGCATTGTTGTTAAACCAATTATACGCAAAACCTACTTTTTCATTACTTATTCAATTTAATTAAAGGATTGATATATTTTGATGACATATTTACCTTTATGATTTAATACAGATGAATATTTATATTTTACATAATTTGTTGAATATCTGAGTGCTATTATTAGTGTGGCAACCCTGCGAATATTAGGTATACAAGAATGTAGATATTATACACAAACTCTTTGAGTGTGGAGTGTTAGATATAAAAGAAAATATGAACATATATTTATATGCTATATGGCATGTAAAAATACATGGGAAACCGTATTCCTTATTTTGTGTGGGAGAGTCACTGGATATGTGCTAAGAAATGTCGAAACTTATTTTTTCTCCCGTTATAAAATATACCTACTCTAATGTCAATTGTTTGACGAACACTATTTCCTTATTTTGTAAACAACGCATTAACAGAGTGGTGAATTGCCGCTCCCCAACTAATATTAGAATTACTAGTGATTTTACAATTATAATAGCATTGTGGGTTGTTGGGGAGCAAATTCCCCACTACTGTATCCTATACGTTGAATCACCTAACAGAAGCTACTAAATGTGGAATGATTGTATATATTTAACCTTTCGTCGAATTGCATCCCGTCGAAACCCACAATGCTATTATAATTGTAAAATCACTGATAATTCTAATAGTAGTTGGAAAGCGGCAATTCGCCACTCTGTTAATTTGTTGTTTACAGAATAAAGATTAAGGCGATTCTCGAAATGTTAACTCAGGTATCCGTGTGGCTCTCAGACGTATAATATTTTACCTCGTAAATAAAATTTGTCGTATTTGTATGTTCTATATAAACGTTAGACACTGTTTACTGTCTGTCAGTTCGAGTCCATTCGTGTGCTCGAATGCCTGAAGATGCCAAAAGGCGAAACCCGGTCGTTAGTGACAGAATACGTGGAAGTGTAAAAAATCTCAATAATTAAAATTTGATGTTGAAATTCCATCAAGCACCCTCAGTCGATGTGTTAAATTATTTAGCTTAGTTTTATTGTTTCTATAGTTTAAACAAACGAATTAAATTTTTGACTGCATGCAGTTTTCTATTTGAAGGAGAAAATAGTATTTCTACCTTGCCGATATGCAATGACTGAAAATGTGTTCTCTTTTTGGGGAAATCATCAAGACGGACGGCAACCTTGGCGAGAAGGCGATATTAGAACAGAAACATAGACACAGGCAGAAGGTGCACTACTTTTAACACGGACGGACGACAATACTGTTTCACTGGCCGTCGTGAAATGGGAATTTAATAAAAATAATAGACCATCACTTTTTACACGTCAGTTTAGATGAGTCAAAACTTTGTTCGTCCATATCTCAAAACTACCAGTTTCTAGTTGTATCACTATGGAACTAGGTAAAAGATTTATTCAATTAGTTGATTTGATCTATTTGAAATTGCTTATGGTTAACGTTATGATATATTATACTAATATACAGCTTGTAAGTATTCAACTAATCTAAAAATACATTAATTAAGAGTATTTATATAAAATGGTCAGATTAATTGACAAGCTGTCAGAAACAAAACGATATAAAGAGAAAAACCAATATAAAACAATGCGTTTCCGAGAATAGACATGCGAATTTCAACCTATATTATGATTGATTTTCATTCGACGTAATACATGGTGGTGCCCTTTGACACAAACGCGGCACTACCTTTGTGAATCATTGACGTAGAGAGATTGACGATATATATGTACTCGGAAGAGATTCATTTCTAGAGGCTTGCGCGGTATCTTTATTTCATCCACAGTCGGTATCCACAAAAAATATTTTTGAATATTTTAATCGGACTATGACACAGTAATATTTAAAAAAACGTTGAATGCAATATCATATGTTTTGCAAATTTTGTCGTTGTCATAATAAATGAAGATAAAAAAAGTATTTTTCATCAAATATATTTTTTTATCATGTCCGCTCCCAATGTAGAGCATATGGACTCCTAATCTTAGCAGAAGTTTTGTAGAAGCGAGAACTGTTTGTTAGGTAGGGATATAAGTATCGGGCTAGAACAGGACTAGTGGTTAGCTAATCGCTCTCAAAACCCGCAGTTTTTAGGATCAGAAACAGGAGAGAATAGACATCCATGCCTTTGGGCATATAATCCATAAATCACTACTATAAAAATTGAAGATACTGCAACAATTGTTGTAGTAATTGTAACAGAATCTAGATTTCACAAGTTTTTAATACAATATAAAAAGAAAAATGGTTACTACAGATTACAAATAATAATTGTTGATGCGCGAAATATTTTGAAACTTTTAGATAGAGAAGTCATTCGAGAAGTAATCGGTCTCGCTACGGTCTGGCTTAGGAACGGATGGGTGGGAGGGAGTTTTATACATCCCAAACATCCATGCCTACGAACAGAAATCCATAAATCGATTAGAAAAATCAATTTATTAAACTTTCCGTACTGGAAACGATGCTGACCACTGCATCACGAACACAAGACACATAAAATGATATCATACATAATTTTTTGACAGACTTCGATAGTTATATTTGACAAGTAGTTCTCTTTAATTATTCAACTTTGAGCGCTAATACTAGATGACGTTAGTTTATTATTTACAAACTCACACTTGGATGGGGAAACATATCTCAGTTGTTTGTCAACTCCTTCATACGGCTTTTTTAGTACTTATATTTAAAATGGACGAGTGTATTTTGATTTTTTGTTTGCTTTCAACACCTTCATCCATCAAAATTAAGATTAAGTACCCTTTGTAATAAGAAAGTCATTTGAGATGACCATCTCAGTAAAAATGTTACCAACCACTATCTTAAATCAATTATATGATGATACTTTACTTTTATCCAACATTATGACTTTAGAGATCTACAAAAGCCACTGAGGATTTTCTACAGGTAATTGGGACTCTTGATACTACTGAGAATTGTTAAAAATACAATCAGTCATTTCGTGGAAGCTATGAGAACCTTAACGAAAGAGTTTTTTGATATTTCATACGATGCAATACTATTAACTGTTATCGCTCGTTTATGTTTAATAACTGTGAATTTTTTTGAATCGTGAAAAAGACAAAAGAATGCAGCTCTATGTGGATAGCTTTCTAAAACCGTCGTTCAATTTAACACAATGAAATCGATATTGAAATTGAAACAATATTAATTTTGTTCGCGAATGAATAATAATATTCAGTATCTACTTTGTATTGATTTTGAATTTTCAAAATGTGGTCAGAATTTTATTACAAACTAGTGTGTACCCGGAATGCGTTGCAATGCCACTCAAAGAAAGAAAGAGTTTGTGTTTTCATTCTGTTTATTAAAGTGCTTTTGGATTACAGATCTGCACGAGCCGAAATTTCATAAAATTACCCGGTCCGAGCCCGAGTCTCAATATCAGACCTGTTACCCGAACCCGAACCGAAACCCTGATTTATTTTCTCAGCCCGAAAAAAGCCCGATTTATTTTTTAATATACCTAGCAATTCATTTATACTTATCAAACAATAAATGTTATTGTTTCCATATTTCCAACGATATTTATAGCACATGTGAAATAAATTATTTAAGTTATTAAAACTATTGTCTTATGGCTGACTCATGACTCGAACATAGTACGAAATATTTTTATTAAATTTGAATTCCTCATCCGGCCCGACTCGAACCCGAATCTACATTGTGTTTACCGAAAATGTCTGGGTATAAAATATTTTTGTTTTTCCGTCTGGTTCAGAGATGTCACTAGTTGTACGTATTTGATTCTTTTTTTTAGATTTTAGATTTTAAATTGTTTTTTTTAGAAACTTTCACGGGTGTGCGCACAACAACTCAACAAATTTTGATTGAAATCGGTTTAATGGTAAAGAAATAGGACATACAAAAAAATAAACAAACAAACAAATCTTTATTTTTATATATATATAGATAGATAAAACAATTAACGTTTCAGATCCTTTTCAGGCTATGTAATCAGCGTAGGCTTTTGATAATAATTTCGATACCGGTTGTTGGGCCCGGACCGGTAATGTTTATTGGCTTGTGCATAACTCTACCCATTACTGATGAATTGGATGGGTCATGTATAGAATACATCAATAGTGGATTGCGTATACACCTTTAGATAATGGCTACCATATATTGTCGTCTATAATGGTCAAGCGAACCACTGAATTAACTAAAATATGTGAGGAAAAAAAATGATACGATAATAATTCTGGTCGACATCAATACAAATTGAAGAGAGAATTATTATGGAATTAGTAATACATTTTTTATTTAATATTTATTGAACCAAATTATAAACTAACTTACGATATATTTACGTTTAAAGTGCACAAACGGGCATATGGTTTTAGGTCAGAGGTCGACAACCTCTTGAGTAGTAAAATGGCATAAAATTCTTTGGGGAGCCAAAAAATATTTTTTTAATGACTTATTTAAATTAATTAATTGAATGGTATTGTGTATTTTTCAATGATTAAGTGAAGAAGATTTACTAAAAAAAAGTAATGTGAATATTTAAAAGCTTTCTTTTTTTATTGTTGAAATTATAAATGCAGAGGAGGATCTTGATATAACTGACCGATATGGGTGAGGGGGTGTCTGTTAAAGCCAAAAGCTTTTTTTATTAAGAAAATAAACGGTACAAAACAAGGCCTGTAAAGTTTCCTTAAATGGATTGAAAATATCGAAAACAATTGTCAACTTTTGTAATGAGTGGATTTAGAATAAATGCTAAGGGTTTCATTGCTATTTTTAAAATTTTGGAAAATTCGTATAAAACATTCAATTATATTTATTATTGCTGTCCTAAAATAGTCAGTGCTAATGATGGCACTGCTTTTTTGGCGACATTTATGCAATTCTTCGAAATGAGTCAAGGATCATTTCTTTATCCAAGTAGGCGGCAATAGACGGCGAACCTAACCCGACCGACTTAATGTGCTCATAACAATTGGAAAAAAAATAAAATTGTGACTTTTGTAATTTTTTGTAAAAAATGGTTTATTGCGAATTTGGTATAGAAAGAGCCACAGGTTGCCGATCTCTCTTTTAGGTTAAATAGGGCACATAATGTCTTAAAGTACTTCAAAGCGTGAATTTAAAAAAATGAATGTATTTATTTTTCTGAAATTTTCATACACAGTTGGTAGCGCCATTGACTCCGGTTACGGATGTCTCGGGTTCAATTCCCGGTGTGGACGGTTTTCAAAAATTAATCTTTCATTCGATTTATAGATTTCTATTCGTAGTTGAGTGTTTGTGATGTCTAAAACTCCCTCCCACCCATCCGATCCTTAGGAGGCGTAGCGAGAGCGATTAACTAACCACTAACTCTGTCCAAGCCTTATCCTTCTATACCTACTCTCTTCGAAAAAATCTGTTGAGATACCTCCGTTAAGAGACGATATGCTCCACGTTGGGAGCGGACATGAAAAAAAAGGCAAAGCAGTTTATCGTGATCAAGTATTTATATCAGATATACAATGTTGCTCGCATTAAAAAAATAGTGATATTTATTAAGCACAAATTAGTATTTTTTTTTAACGGAATATCGTTATTTTGTGTTGAAACTGTTTATGTAATGTGATAATGTTTTTTACAAGTGCAATCTTTTTGTTTAAAGTGGAAAGAGTTTGTATGTAATGTGAATACGATCCAAAAAATATATCACTGGACACAATAAGCTATTTTATTCGTCTATTTCATTGACGTCATGGCAATAGATAAGCTTTTATCATCATAGAAACGAATAACTTTTGAGTTTATGGGCTAAATATAAATCACGAAAAAAGTGATTATTCATTTGCAAAGATTAAACCATTCATTTCTGAATGTCAATTTGTCACACAAAAACTACGAACCCTTGTGTCTGCAGAATCACCCCTTTCAATACAAACTAATAATAATTTGTGTCAAGAAGTGTGGGGTGTACGCAAAAAATGTGCTGTAATTAACGCTCAGCACAATAACCATTCAATAACTATGTACGCTCGAAAACAAATGGCATATGAGAGCTTTTTTTAAGTTTCAGTGTTACAGGCATCTATTGGTGTAGTTTCTTATTCCACCAGTTATGCTTTCCAATGGTCGACTTATGTCCTGATCGGTTGTGTAGTTAAGGGGTTTTACATGTCCATTGATTTTTGAATCGATTTAAGGATTTGTGTCAGAAATCATGAATTTCTGTGATATCTTCATCCCGCTTTAACCCAGCGTATGTATAGCCACATCTTTGTTTTATACATTACATCACAGTATATGAGAATTGAGAGGTCTAGTATCATAACTCATAATCTCAAGCATATGCAAAAAATGAGTTATTTATTTATTGTAAATTTAAAAAAATGAAATGCATGGCATTACAGCTAACGCCAATGCGCCATGGATTACACAAACAAAACAACAGTAACAATAATAATAATGAATACAATAATACTAATAAAAACAATAATGAAAACAAAAACATTTTTTTAAATTATAAAATACAAAAAAAAAGAAAGATTGTAGCTCAAACGTCTAACTCAGGAGCTCCCAACGAGTGAGGAATTCCCCACAAGGGGTAAATTTTAGGGTTCAATGTTACAGGGAGGGAATTGCTGCCGTTTATTTAAGGTTTTCAATATTACATATTTGCATATTTGGAAAGTACTTTTTGAGTAAGAGTTGAATTATCTTGGGAAGGGAGGAATTATATTCTCTACATTGCTGAAAGTGAGAATGTAGCAAAAAGATTGGGAACCTCTGGTTTAAATACTATTTTACGCATTCTTTCTTTCTACGTCCCATTTTTAAGATCAGATAGAGAAGTGGGTTAAAGTATTACCAACATACTGATGTCTTTGGATCAATATCCATAAATCGATGAAAAAATCAATTTATGAATTGTTCGAGAGTGACCAATCGTTAACGACAATTGGTATTTTTTTTTAAAGTCAATATTTGATAGACGGTCATAATTATTCTTATACTTATTCTGCAATAGTTAAAATGTGGTGAAATTTGTTCACGAATATTTTTGTTGTCTGTTATTAAATGAATGGCGTCGACATTTCAAAAAAATTTAAAATCTTGTCTACGTAACCGAGTTTAATGAAATCCCAAACTGCTACAGTGACCGATCGCTTAAATTTACATAAGACATTCACCATCACAGAAAACGATTGATTTACGATCATGAAAGGGGTTTTAAATTAAGTGCAGAGAGAGCTCATTATTTTTCCTAGCACCAAACCGATGTTTTATGCCATGTTTACCCTCAAAGTAGAGCATAATATCAAGGGTACACTGACAGGAGGCGTTAAATCATTAAAAAAAGTTCTAAAATAATCCCATTTAAAGCATTATTTTTGATTTTCAGAAATCATGAATTTATGTGATATCTTCGTCTCGTTTCTAAACTTATCTAAAATTAATGCAAAAATTTTGTTGATTTTCAAAACTCTCTAATTCCATATAATTTAACTCCATTTCTGCCAATGAGAGTGCAGCATAGTAATATCATGACCACCAGTGTTTGTTAACATGTCTGTTCTATGCATTTGTAACTGTAGCATGAAAACGGGTTTTTGGGGTTCGCCAAAAACAAGCATTGATGGAGTTTTGATAATAGAACCCTTAATTAATCTGCAAGAGCGAGGTAGAGAAATTGATTTAAAGTCAGTTTTCGTTTGATTGTTGATGTTGATGTTCATTAAGATTATATTATATCAAGGAGATACTGACAGAACGCATTAAGTTAGTTTGTAATGGTTATAATGGAAAAATTTTGCAATTTAACTCTATGCACTGGTAAAAACGCATGACATCATACGATATAATGACTTTGAAAAAAAAATAGTACTAAGCCGTATTGTTATTTTTTATTCTGGCAGAAAGTATTACATGGTTAAAACTGATCGACAAAAAATCTTATAAATTGAAAAAAAAATCAAAAAGAGTAGTCTTAATAATCTACAAAAAGCCTTTTAAATCACAAACAATTATTGTACTTGAGAGAGAAAATGTACTTTGAAAATAAAAATAATGCTTTAAATGGGACTATTTTAGAACTTTTTTTTATGATTTAACGCCTTCTGTCAGTGTACCCTTGATATTATGCTCTACTTTGGGAGTAAACATAGCATAAAACATTGATTTGGTGCTAGGAAAAATAAAGAGCTCTAACTGTACATAATTTTAAATCCCTTTCATGATCGTAAATCAATTGTTTTCTGTGATGTTAAATGTCTTATGTGAATTTAAGCGATCGGTCACTGTAGCGGTTTAGGATTTCATTAAACTCGGTTACGTAGACAAGATTTTAATTTTTTTATGTTTTTTTGAAATGTCAAAGCTGTTCATTTAATAACAGACAACAAGAATATTCTTCAAAAAATTTCACCACATTTTAACTATTGCAGAATAAGTACAAGAATAATTATGACCGTCTCTCAAATATTGACTTAAAAAAAATACCAATTGTCGTTAAAGATTGGTCACTATCAAATAAAACCATTCATAAATTGATTTTTTTTATCGATTTATGGATATTGATCCTGATATTATGAAGACTTCGGGATGTTTGTGATATGTTTGTGAATGCGTAAAATAGTATTTAAACCAGAGGTTCCCAATCTTTTTGCTACATTCTCACTTTCAGCAATGTAGAGAATATAACTCCCCCCTTCCCAAGATAATTCAACTCTTAATCAAAAAGTGCTTTCCAAATATGCAAATATGTAATATTGAAAACCTTAAATAAACAGCAGCAATTCCCTCCCTGTAACCTTGAACCCTAAAATTTACCCCTAGTGGGGAATTCCTCACTCGTTGGGAGCTCCTGAGTTAGACGGTTGAGCTACAATGTTTTTCTTAGATCCATTCTTGACTTTTTAAACGAGCATGATTTAAAAGATACAACAACTGCGTTTCAATCACAACAACAATTTTAATAAGTATACTGTGGCATTAATAGAAGAACCAGATCCTAATGGGAATATTTCACCACTGTATACTGCATATGTGTCATGGCGGTGGGTAATTTAATGTCAAATGATTTTGTGTTTGCCATCGCTGCTATATATATATTTATATATATATAATTATATGTTATCGAAGCCAGCTGCCGCTAACCTTTCAGATATAACGGACAACTAATTTCACAATTTTGAATCTTGCGAACTCTTATATATATTTTTTAAGAATTACAAACAAATATAAAATATTGATCATAAAAGCTACATTTTTTTCTTTTGAAATGGTGTTTACATTTGTTTCATTACAATAAATTAATAAGATAGATATTTGTTGCTACGTGTTTGTAAAAAAAATATGTTACATAGCTGCAATAATTTTGCCGACCGCAAAATTTTCTTTCCGACCACCAGTAGTACACGCACCACCGGTTGGCGATTGCTGATCCAAACCAATGATGAATGTGTACCCACGAAATGATAATAATAATATAAATATATATGGACATATATGGAAATTTAATTATTACTTGTTATAATAATCCGTACCATTGATTTTTTTGTAATATGTTGCTGATAAATTGTATTGAATGTCGAATTATTTGTAGTAAGACTAAAAAACTAGTTATTTAACATTTGAGACGTAAATATTTGAAGAGTTTTGGTTTAATTAAGATAACACTTAAAAAGTGCAAAAGTGATTAATTTATCTGTCTGTATTATAATAGTTATACAATACTATGAGTGACATAATTTTCTGTGGTCTAGTTGTAACAGCTCGATCCTAACGATCAGATCAGTCTGGGTTCAAGCCTCGGCAACGTCAACAGCAAATTTAGATTTTTTAAACTTTAATTTGAACAGTGATGTATTTTCTCTTCGAGTTGACCTTGAATGACTTCTCCATCTTATAATTTCAAATTATTTCGCATATTAACAACTATTAGTTGTAATCTTTAATAACCATTATCTTTTTATATTATACTAAAAAATCGTGAAATCTAGACTTTGTTACAATTACTACAAGAATTGTTGCAGTATGTCCAATTATTATTATGGCGATTTATGGATTATATGCCCAAAGACATGGATGCCTGTTGTCTAAAATTCTCTCCTGTCTATCTGATCCTAAAAACTGCGCGCAGTGGGAGCGATTAGCTAACTACTATTCCTGTCCTAGCCCAATCAGTATATCCTTACTCTCTTCGAAAAAACAGATGTATAGCTACTGAGTAACAAGCAGCTCTTAACCCTTCCGTATTAATGATGTAACAGTGAGTTACTTGGGAATTAAAATCTTATCTGTGAAATGTGTTATTCAAAAAAATTTATATTTTGCTATTTTTAAATAAAATAGTTCTACATACAATTAAAAACATATTATAGTTTACGTCTTCTTTGTATAATTAACCATAATTTTAAAACCTCGTCAATTTTTACTATCTGAAAATACAAAATTATAGTATAGTATTAAATATAATATAGTAACAATTAGTGTAGTATAGTAACAAACGGCACCGAGACAGGTCTCGATCTTATTATGCAATGAAGAATTTCAATTCTTGCGTCTTTCGATAATTTCGCATAGCTTGATTTTAGTTTGATTTCAGGTTTTACACACAAAATATATAATATATTTATAAATGCGTTTATACGACAAAATCCACACGGTAACGAAATGTGGCTGCATGAGTAATTTTTTTAGCATGATAACGGGAAATTTAATAAAAACATTTATCAAATATCGAGATAAGCTCCATTACGAGCTCATATGCTTCACAATGGGAGTGGACATGGCTAAAAAATAAAGCTGGAAATTACTTATAATAATAACTAGCATAGAAAGCTGTTTTTTCTACGTAATAATTTCCCATATAAAACGAATCGTATTTGTTGAAATATAATTTAATAAAATCTAAACAATTTTCTCAATCGAATAAAACGTGATTTAAGATGGTTGCTATATCCGAGGCTTAATATCAATATATATATAGCATTTAAAAAGGCGTATGTCACATACGTGCTTTGTGGCCGCGGAGACACCCGCTTTATCTGCAAACCACAGCTTTCGTTCAGTTTTCGCTCCACTTAACAATCCAATCTCAGGCGTTACTATATTTCTAATAAACGCAAAATGACAATGTGTTTTTTATATATAAAAAAAATGCAAAACTACATTCATGAATACCGCTGACAGGAAAAAAATACGATTATATTTCTACTGAAAATAGTTGATAACCTGTGACCTCTCTAAGACGTAATATAAAATAACGTAATATATACACATTTTAAAATAAAAAAGGCGCCAAGCTGAGTGGTCAGCGCTGTTGGATGCGGTGACGGAGCTCACGCGTTTGAGTCCCAGTAAGCTTGTGTTCGAAGACATTCATGTTTGTGATGTAAAAATTCCTTCCTACCCATCCGATCCTTAAGACGGAGACGTAGCGGGAGAAATTAACTAACTACCATTCCTGCCCTAGCACTATCCTTATATCTATATATATAAAAATGAATGTCTGTTTGTTGGTTTGTTGGTTTGTCCGGATCTTATAGGCTCCTAAACTACTCAACCGATCGCGACGAAACTTTCAGGAAGGACTTATTGTGATCATGCCGGGAAATATTATATAAAATAAATGTTTGTTTGTGCTTTACACGAACCTTTACCATTGATACGATTTCGATGAAACTTCGGTGAGGTGTTGTGCACATACCCGTGAAGGGTTCTGAAGAAAAAAAATTGAAAATCTAAAATTGAAAAAAAGAATCAAATACAGCATACAGCGACATCTAGGAAAAACCTTCTGATTTATTCGTGTACGCACCAGACGAAAAACAAAAATATTGTGTTATAACAAGTGTGATATTGAAACTAGGGTTCGGGTCGGGCCAGACCTGAAGATGATGGGCTCGAACCGGGTAAGTCTATGAAATTTCGGCCTGTGCAGACCTCTAATCCAAAAGCAGTTCAATAAACAGAATTAAATCACAAAACCTTTCTTTCTTTGAGTGGCATTGCAACGCATGCCGGGTACTCACTAGTCTTTACTATTTTCGAAAGAGGTTTTGAACAACTGAGTAGCACGGACTTCTCGTAGGGAAACTGTTGTTGTAAGCTCCATTAGGAGTCCATATACTCCAGATTGGGTGTGGACATGCTATTTTTTACTTTGAAGGTGGAAATCCGGGGAAATTGAGTATTCAACTCTCTATAATAACACATAGTAGATTTATATTTTTTCAAATAATTTTTACACTGCCACAGTTAACATTTGTTTTATGAATATTAAATTCAGAAGACACCGTGTTTTTATCTGTGGTGATCATGCAACTTTTCAAAACCGTTACTGGAATCATCAGGGGTTCCAGAACATACTCCAGATTGCTTTCACTTATTTTATATCCCAACCTGCTACAGATTATAATCGTCGCGTGAATACAACAAACTAAAACATGGTGTCTTCCTTATATAATATTCAAAGTAGTTTTTGCTCATTCAGGCACTTGACTTAATATATTGTCAGCCTATGTGACTTAGTGGTAAAAATTTTACACTAACAAACGTGTGGTTCTGAATTCATGTCCCAGCGACGTCAATATCAAATCCAAATTTGAGATCTAAGACATGGGTGTTTATGATGTCTTTTCCCCTTGTATTGATCTTTATAATTATCATTTAAGTTTATCTCGTGTGATTTAAAAAATTTAAAAATATCTAGAGCCTTGACTGGTATCCGTAATGCAAAATATTTATTTTATAAAAAAAATGTATATTTCATGTTCGGCTAAAAATAATAATACATTGCTGAGTCGTAAAATTTATGACGGCAAAAAACTGAACAGCTTTTATTTCTACTCTCTAGTAAAAAATGTTTACAAGCATTTATTTCGGCCTTTGATTCGAAGTAAAACTTGTTTACAGCCTGTTAAAAGAGAATCTCAGAGAAATTACTGTCAACACATTTTCTCGGCGAGTTAGCAGACACTTTTATTGAATGCCGACTAAAAAAAACTGAATAATTTCTACCCCGTCAAATGATGTGCTTTTAATATTCTTACAGGGTGAAAATCGTTCCCCAGATGAATCAAGAAAATTTGCATTCTTCAACATAACGTAAACTACAGCTTATTTTTCTTTTTATCATAGTCACTCAATTAGAACAGATTATGGGTGTTTTTCTAGGACTGCTCAGCTGTATATTTTATTAACACGTTTTATTTATATATTATAATAATATGAGACGTCAGTTTCAAGGGTTGTCTAGTTGATCAATTGCCTAAAGCAGAAAATGTATGAATTGATTAATATTGTTTATTTTTTTAATTTATGTTTTTGTAAACATGTTGTTTCGTGCTTTTGCTTTCAAAAAACAAGCATATTGTATAATGGTAAAATGCCTAGCAAATTAAATAACAATACAGTCATGTACTTCTTATAATTGGTAAATAAAATTAATGAAAAAGTTTTCAAAAAGTTGCGTACCACTATTTAAGAGACATATTATAAAAATTCCTTACAATTTAAAGGAAAGTAGTATATTTTAAAAACATAAAACTGTAGTAACTGCTTTTGATTTGCATATAGTTGTATAGCATTTTTTGTTGTGATTTGTGACGGATCAAGTAATCAAGTTACAGAATGATAAATCCTTAATCCGAACTGGAATATCTTATTTAAAAATAAGCAGCAAAACTTGTTTTTCATTCCGATAAAAATATTTTTTTGAAAATTTGATATACCTGTAATATAAAATAATACACTCACTTGATTTCAGACCCTATTATCATTATTAAATCATACTAATTTGTGTGTCTAATATGGCATTGTATAGAATGGGAGAAACCCTTTTGATTGATATGTCAATAATCCCTCTTAGAAGGAGCTAACGTATTTTGCTAACTATCGCTTGTTAGTGGGCAACACGAATTCTCATTCACAACAATATTTATGCTGAATTCATTATTTTAGGATGAGTAAAATATGCATAAATTTTGTTTTAAGTTTTATTGTTAATTTGTAATATATTTAAAAATCTCTTATTGAGAAAAAAATAATAAATTCAAGAAAAGTGACCCAAAGAGAAGCGCATAGACCATCTTCCAAAATATTATATTAATTATGTGTAGTATTATATAATTAAAATGTTTTAAAATTATTTTTGTATGCACCGATATCATTTTTCATCATATAATATTTTTGCTTGTGATTTTTAACTTTAATAAACTATATATTGTATTTTTTGATGATTTCCTGTTTTGAATGTCAAAATGTAGGCAATTTAACTTACTGATAGAACGCATGAAGTCACAGGATATAATGGCTTTGAAATATAAGCAGTATTGTCATACTGTAATTTTTTATTCTGCCAGAAAGCATGATATGAGCATAAGTCATCGATACCAAATCATATGTCAAAATACTTATTGTTTATAATGTACAACAAATCTTTGCACAGCAAAAAATTGTACCTTTAATAAAATGCGATTATCTCAAAACATGTTTTGATGGCTTAATTAATGCTTTGTGTCAGTATACGATAACACGTCGAATCTGTATATTAATGTAAGTGAAATCAATGCAAGCGGAAAACAGCGTTCTTCTAAAAACATTGATCAGAGATAATAGCGGTTGGTTGCTGTGGAGATACCCTTTATCAAAAATATTTATGTTTGATTAATGAAGATGGTTTGAGTAATTTTACTAAGAACACGGTTTACTGATCTAAAAATCTTTTACTGGATAAATGTGTAAAACCAAATAAAGACTAACGCTGTTTTCCACATATGAGCTCAATGAATTTCGCTACAGAAAATTGGCTTGACAATGTTTACGGTGTATTTATATCCGTAAAAAATCCAATTAACCGAAGAATAATACGACATAATGAATGTTAAATATAACAGTAATCGAGTTCCACCATTCGTATTACACGGTTTTGTTGCCACATCCCGATATTGCAGGAGGGTGAAATGAGAACAGGGAAAAAGATAAAACTATAATATATCGTCTCAGAATATCATTTTCGACCTTTCACGGTGCAATTTCAAACGTATTTTGTTGCAATCAAAAAATGAAACGATGATTTTCCGGCTTAAATATAGTGGTTAGAAATTTCACAATGTTTACATAACTTACAAACGTTTTTATTTCTTCCAATCCCTATGGAAAAAAATTTTTAAGTGATGAAATAAATAAGTATTTTCGATGAATAATTAGCAATTTATTTATATAGATCAGTGTTTCTTAATGGGCGCGTATTAAAATATAGGGAAGTTTTTATACTTTTAGCATTTTAAGGGTAAAGGGCGCTGCTAAAACCCGAGAGGGATTGCATCATTGGAAATAAAGACTATGCAATCAGTCGACTCTGTCAATATTTATGAGATGGGCGCATCAATTTATTTGCGTCAGACTATCCAAGCTGTTATGCATTGATAAGAAAAAACATTAAGGGTATTTTGAAGTTTGCTTATTACTTGATTGGAGGAGTGATGTTGAATAATTAATTTTATTGTGACAGCTATTATAAGGTTAAAAAGACTGCTTTAGGCCATCTACAAATAAGTTGATTCTACCTGCAATTAAATATGTAGTATTCTCTTTTTTTGTAAGATAAAGTTTGATAAATCATTCAGGTGCAACTGACGCATTAAATTTTAAATTTATCTACAAAATCTAGACTTCTGGGACAAAAAATATTACATAAGGTAAACGTACAAACATAAAAATCAACAAAAATAACAATTAATATAGAGTCTAATGATTATACCGAATGATGACAAAGTCAGTGTATTCATAATGGATCAAATTTCTCAACTAATATGATAAGACAAAAATGTGTTAAATTTTTAAAAATCATGTTTTTGTGTCAGTAGTTGACGATCTAAAAAAAGTTTCAGTAGTTGACCATGCTTAATCAGAAGATTTCATGACAACCTTTCATCAGTGCTTCCTGTAAGACCACTCTTGGTTGAATCAAGTAGCATATACTTATATTCACCTATATCTTTAACAGTCCTTTTAATAGATTCAAAAAAAAAACACTTAATGCATACGGTGTTGTTTTCAAATGGCCGCTATGATACCCCAATGACATATTTGGTGATGTGTTAGTTCCTCAATCGGACAAAAGATGGTTTCATTTCTCTGAACTCTAAAATTGAGAGCAATCCCGCGTATACGTTTCTTATTTTGGTCACTTTTATTGAAAAAGGTCAACTACTGGCACATGGTCAACTACCTTAGAGCATTTTTCTTTAATATGTTTTTTTAAAGCAATAACGATCCCATGACAAAAGATACCTCACTTGACACTGACCTGATGTAAAGTTCTATGGAGCTGAACTTTAACCACACTGTTATCAATGGATTTGGCGCTAACTTTGTGGAAATTCATTTTTAATATAGAATTAAAATCAATAACTTTTTCCACAGCCAGTGGAAAGTTATCAATTTTAATTTTATATTAACCACTCTGTGCTTTAATTAGGAAAATATTATTTGGTTAAAAGGTCAGATGTGTCGGTGATAGCAAAGTTGATAAAAATGGAAAATAAGCAATTTTAATTAAAATATCAACCTAAAAGGCCTTTAAAGTAAAACAAATCAAATAATTAAAAATAAAAAAGCACCCCTTGTAATCCAAAGATGTTTTTAATCTAAGAAAAAATTGTATTTGAGAGTAAAAATAATTTGGATTTGTAAGGTTGTATTTCAGCTAACGAAGAGTTCCCAGGGGGGGTCATTTAATCTCGAGACTTAGGTTTATAGGCCGCTGGCGACACTTAAAGCATCTCCAGATTGGCAAGGCTTGCTCCGATTACACCCTCTTTCAACTGACGCTCGTTTTTTGCTTGATTTATAAACCTCTCTTTTGGACATTATTAAAAATAAACACAGAACGATATGGTGCGACGTTCTAAAATAATTATATTAGCAAAGAAATATTCACTGCGACTTTCCTTTACATCATACGTTTTTTGTTTATTGTGTTATTTCTTCGTTTTTCGAGGATCTGAATATTTAATCTCTATGATGCACTAGGGCACCCGATCATATATTTTTTTATGAATATAAAAATACAGTGTGTTGCAAAAAATATATTCGCTATTTTAAATTGTGGATATATTTCTAAATATTCTGAAATAAATTTGAATAACTTATTTGTCAATTATTTTTATTATTTATCATTTGCTGACATGAATTGATTTATTCAATGACCACTGGAGCCCTACCTGCTGTACACTGTGTCGACCAGGGTCTTTAAACCTGAATCACATGCGCCCGCAGAGCTATTCGCATACGTATTACAAAGCATTAATTAACGAAAAAATACAATTTACTACAGATTTATTTTTGCAAATGTCTGCACATGCGTATAAATTTAGTGATGTGTAAAAATTTTGTTATTTGTTAATTAAAACAACACACAACATTTTATTTGTTTTCTTTTCAATTCGGTTTTGGCACGATACTACCTTTTTTAATTTGGAATGCGTCCGTGACCATTTTTAGGCTGGGAGCCCCTGGTGTGGACGTTTATTGAAATAGAATTATAAAAAATACGACACGCTTTCAAATGGCTAGCTTACTATACTGTATCCATTACACAAGTTTTCTCAATAATAAATCTCAATGACATACAAATTTCAACACTTAGATAACGTATTGTTGGGTTACTCTTTGAAAATGCACTTCTACATTTTAGCTAAATAACGTTTATAAAATATAAAAGTCAATTTGCAAAAAAATTCTATTCATTGTCGACGTGTTAAAATTTGTACACGTGCGAAAATATTTGTGTAGAGAAAATAATGCTTTTCTCTTTACGGTAAGTGTAGTCGTTTATTTTTGCTGTTACATTCCATTTTAACCCGTTAAATTGTGTTTTGCAAAAACAGTGATATACTTTCATAAGGTTACAACAAACAATGCTTCTTTCATCCGCCTCACTGTAGGTGATATGCCAAAGGTCACCAACGCAATACTCTATTCATTGGGTTCTATGCAGATTAGCAAAAAGTGAAATGTAAAATACACGGAGAACAAAATTCGCAATAACTGGGTTAACCATTAATCTACATAAAGGAAACGGGATACATTGTACTTTCGTCTTAAATGTTGTATACGAATATAACTATGCCTAGTTCCAAGGAAAAAATCTAATTCTGAATGCGTGAGGAAACTTGTGTTAAGATTTTATTCGTGTTTCTTTTAGTATTATTTTTTTCGCTGTACATTGTGGCGGATACATTGGCCACATGTAAGTTTAAGAATAAAAGTGTTTGATGTTGATAAGACATTTAAATTTGTTTTTTTAACTTAAACAGAGTTATCGGCGCAAAAGTTTTTGTTTTTTGTGGGCGTAAAAGTATGTATCGACGGTTGTTTGGCCAATTGATGTTACGCTCAAAATTGAAATTGTTCCGGAGAGAATAAAAACTGTTTTTATCAAATAAAAAATATATAGTGAAATTCGTTGCGAATCTTTGAAAAGCACTTCTGTAAATTTTCAAATACGGGATTATACGTGGAGAATATCGATATAATAGTGGGTTACATCAAGTGGCCGGGCCAGAATTTTTCAACCTGAAATCAATGTAAAATGATGTTTCGTTCCAAAAAGTGGTTAATTTATTTTTCTAATCTACATCATCTGCTCTGTCGTCTTCAAAATGAGGTCCAATTATTATCTCATTTTCGTATTTTTTGAGGGTTACATCAGTTGACCAAAACACCATCGACATATTTTAAAAATGACGGTAACGCCAGGCACGATAATGTCACCATCAATTTAAAATTATTCAATTTAAAAAATATATTGATAAGCACTATCTTTACGAATGTAATTGCCTGCGTTTCAAGTTTTGTTAGTAAAACGAGATAAACAAAATACACATGTATAGATTTATCTTTATCGTAATTAATTCGTTGATTGAATTGGTTCTTCTTAATATAACTTCATTGAAGATAAACAACTGCAAATTAATTAGTTTAATTGCAATTATATGTGATATAGATATAAAATATATATTTCGTCACTACGCCATCATCATAAATGATGTTATAATTAAGTCGCTGAGTCGCGAGACACGATCCTGGCGATTTTTAATATAATAAGTTTTTAATTTCACGTATGTGCTCTATTTTAATAGATCTGCTAATTTTTCTAGTTGCTAGTCTTTCTTCCTATTTCATTCCCTGGTCAAAATTTAAAAAAATCCAAACTTAAAAATGACGTTTTTAACACGATCTCAATCCTCGTTTTACACGGTCGACGCACTTTGAAAAAATGACGACAATGTAAAAGAATATTTTACTTTTTATTATACACCGGAAGACACAAAACTTAAATTATACTTTAAACTACCATACTTCCCAAAATAGTTTTTCGTGATTTACTCAAAACTCTAAACACCTTCGGGAGCGTTTAGCGACTCAACCACTCAATTAGACAGTACTAAATTCATATTAAAACTTGTATCATTGTTTGTTATGATTCAAGATAAGATTTCAGTTTGCCATATATTATGTAAATGGTTTACTCAAGTTTCCAGTAGTTGTAAAAATTAAAAGAAAATTAACTGTTTTTGTTTATAAGTTCTTTTTCAATCTAAAAAATAAATTTCTCAATTATTTATTATGTTGTGGATAACGTCTTGGTGTTTTTTAGTTGATTTTCTCTTTGATTAACGTTAAAATAATTGAAAATTATAAGGTTTCTACGTTTTAATTAATTTCATGTAAAAGCAAGTAAACATAATTTAGCATTGACATATTTTTGAATTGTTAGTTGAAATTGAAATAAGCTCAATGAAATTAACTTTAGCTGTAGTTACCACATAGTTATATTATATTTTCGGCTTAACTAGCAAAATGCGTATCTTCATTTCAGCAGAATGTTCAGGAGAGTTTTAAAACTTAATAAATTCAGTTTTAGCCAATGTTATTTTCGAATTTCACATATGTTTGATGAATAACTAGTATTTTTTACCCAGCTTCACCCAAGATGGTAAAGGCTTACATTAGATTATTTAATTTAGACGTTAGCCAGCTAATGTTGAAATTTAAAAATATCACCGTCAACTGTACGTCTTTAGTTACACCCACAAAATATAGTTCACCGATTAATAATAATGTTAAGAGTTGAAATCAGCTAAAATAAACGATGACAATTTTGCCACCTGCACTCTTGTTATGTCGCCGCAGAACTTCCCTATAGACAGCTTGTTGATCTGCATTTAATAATGGCTCCTGCAGCGCCACAAATTAAGCATACGGTCAGAGTCATACGCTAATTCTCGATGACGATTCCAGATTCACACTAAGTTGTACAAATTTGCCACTCAGTTTCTACCAAATCGTAAATATGAGACTCGATATTTAACACAAATATCTACATTCGCGTTGCTCTCTCAACTGTCACTTGAAGAATGTATTAGTATTGACCTGTTGCTAGGCGACTAATATTAATACTTTTTCATTCCGAATTGAAACGTAAAAAATATCGCGTTTTTAGTTTTAGGTTAAAAGTTAAATGTTGAGAGTTGAAACTTGAAAATAGTACAGTTGATCTAACAATTTTAGCCAGAATGACGTGTGAAAATTTCACGTCGCGAGTATACGCCCTTTAGGAGGAGTTATTGTGACCGACAGACATATAAACATACACATTTCTATATGTATTTTGTGCTATATAGTAGAGATGAATCATTCAAAAATTCGTAGAACAATATTGGTTAAAACAAAATTTTTTTCAGTTTTAAAAATCTTTTGAACATTTTTCTGAAATGTAGATACTTAGTTTGTTAGTTAAGACGACGATAGATAGTCATAAAGACCATAAAGCATATACCTTCATCAGATTTTTCCATTAATTTATGAACATTCATTTCAAATATAAAATCAAAATTGATGACTTTGTTATTCCACTTGTTGAAATGAAGAACAAGAAATTCAACTGTTTTAGTTTATTTCAGTATAAAAAGAGAAAATGTATCAGAGAAAAGCTTTTCCAGTAACATTGATTCATGACCTAAAGATTTTGAATAAGATTTAATAGTACATTTGCTGTATTGCAGCAATTTTCCAATGACCCAATATTTGAATTTCAAATTACTGTAGATAAACCACCAGATGAAAATTTAGCGAAATCACTAATGAATAAACGTTGTTTTTGTGTCACGTGTTTAATCATTGCTATTTTAAATCGAATTGAAATCTAAAAGACTTGAAGCCGTAACTCTCGTTTTACCAAGTCAAAATCTTACCACCTGGTAGAGCTCACGCCGTATAACTTTGCACTCCAGTTCTATAATTTAAGATCACAGGATCTTTATAAGGCTCTAGGATCCATATTAATACATACACGGGATCCATACACTGTTCTAGGATCACGGATACATACATAAGAATACACTGAAACGCTCAGTGTAGTATACAGAAAGCGCTAACAGCTATTTTCAAGTCTTATATTTATCGTTTTCATTTAAATGTAACTAATTTTGTTGTGCCGGCTCCGTGGCGCAGTTGTTAACGTCGTTGGCTACTGTTACAGATGTGTCGAACTCAAGTCCCGATGCGAACAGTTCCATAAATTGATTTTTGAATTTCTGTTCGTAGGCATGAATGTTTGTGTTGTCGAAAATTCCCTCCAGCTCATTCGATCCTAAAAATGGGAGCGTAGCGAGAGCGATAAACTAACCACTAGTAGTGTCCTAGCCCTATCTATCTATCCCTAATATCTTAGAAAAAGAGAGGTTGGGCAATAGAGTAACAATCAGTTCTGCTGACATGGTTAAAAATAATTGTTATAAGATTATTTATACGTGGTTTGCCTATAACAATTTATCTTATTTATTTCAAATATTTAAAAGTAGCTGCGGAGAAATTGTTTTTAAATTAATTATCGCTAGACTCATTTCACGGTAAATTGAAAAGTTTTCTCATTAATTTGATCAAAATTATAATAGTTACTAACCGAAGTCGAAACGGATACCAAAAAAAAGTTGCTAAACACGGTCAAAACATATGTTCAATAATATTCTTGTAATACTATTACACGAGGGAATAACAGTTAACAATATTGAATTTACAAAGTTTATCCGTCGGCCATATAAATGGTTCCGAATGAAACGGAATAAATGTTGCTCCTAACAATATCACAAAAAGCCGCAATAAGTTTTTTTCTTCTGTTGTGTAAAATGGTACAATACGTTGATATCGCTACAATAAATAATGCTTTCACGATTTCGTTTTTGATTGGGTTTTATTTTTAGAATGTTCTAATCACAGCCTACCCTTGGAGAGTTATGTTTTTTCTGCTTTTCTGGAAACCAATCTTGAACTGGGAGCGTTTAGAATTGTATTGATTCTTTTTTACGTACGTACAAGTTTGTATATTTTTCTCTCCTGCTTTTTAAATGTCATTTACGTTTGTATTGCTGTCGAAATTTAATCGTTTTTTAGCTCCAACGCAATTATAACGATTCATTTCAAAGTGTCAAATATCATTTTTTTTAAATTTTCTCTTTGAAATAGTTTATATATATAATTTTGCACATTAAAACGATTCTATTATATCAGTAATCAAGACAAAAATCGTTAACCGAAAGAGATATCACTTTCGAAAACCTCTCTTTGATTGTTTTTCTGTCACCAGCTTAATATTCTTTTATTTATCGCCGTTAAGTTTGGATGGTAGAGCGCTTACACTTTCACCTAACTCGGTTGTACGGTCAAGGCTGAAATTCCCGCATTGACATATTCGTAAAAAGATTTCTAATCGGTCAATAGATTTGTATTAATTTCTTATCTCCAATTTACCGAACCTTTCTCCCCACACCATATAACCCTGTGAACAGGGCCATATAGTTAGAGATAAATATGCTATTAATTTATTATACGTTAATTCATATCATTAATCGTTTGTGAAAATAGAAGTTGAATAAATGACAAATGACTTACAAGCAGTTATCTGTTGGAAGTCTTTAAAATTCCGTGTTAGCAGTGGACATAGTTTCTAAAAAATATAAATCGTAGTGGAAAGAGCCAAACAACTTTTATTTGCTGATGTTTTCAATTGTTTGACATAAGTGCACGAATTGCAATATATTATACTATGTTTGTCTTGAAATTTTTGATGGATTCGGCAATAACTTTGTGGAAATTAATTTTTATTATAAAATTAAAATTGATGACTTAGTTATTTCACTGGTTGTGATATTAAATGTGACACGTGTTTCGCTTCTTCCTCAGACTAAATATGTCACAAGGTTATTTATTTCAAAGTTAAACAATGATTTCAATTGTCAATATAAATATGAAAGAGGTGGGTTTATTTCCTTCTACTGGAAGTATAGGAGGGGGGCTAGTTTGCGAATCATTTAATTTAGAATGATAATTTTAATAACAATAATAACGTAGAAATACTCCATCGAGTAATTAAAAAATAAATTTAAATGATTAGTTTAGAGTTTTTATAGAACAATAAAACAGTAAACAGTAATAGATTATTAGTGAATAACATTTCAAATAGGAGAAGTGGCTCAACACTATTCAATTTATTAGTACTATTATCGTTTTTGTCTTACCCTCTCTCCACCTTTAGTGGAAAATAAATAACTTTGCGATATAGTTATTCTGAAAATATTTCTTAAAGAAGCGAAAAACGTGTCACATTTACTAACACAGCCAGTGGAATAACTAAGGTATCAATTTTAAATTTGTATCTCTATTGTATAATTGTGTTTATCTGTAACTTAGCACATACACTTTCAGAGAGTGTGTGTGTGTGTGAGGGTAAGCGAATTTTTAACGCCTAGCACACACACACTCTTCTTCTCTTTATGCGCATCTTTCGAATCAAACAAAAGAGGACGGGTGGCAATGCTATCCGGTAATAATTTATAGTAAAATAATAAATAGTTAAATTAAAACACTATTTTTTGCCTGAAACTATTGCTGCGATGTTGAATTTTTAAACACCAAATTTTCATCGGATTAAAAACGTCTTTTTTTTTGTTAAAAGTATTAAGTATTAATCAAAAATTTCGTAATAAAATCTCACATCAAAGCTTTTAATTCTCGATATTGTGTAAATAAATTTGTTTCATTATATTAATACCCATAAATATTTTGAAGGGAAAATCCTGCCAAAGATAGGATCAAGCCTGTTGATATGACCTACATTTCATTGAAATGTTTTGCGATCGCTGGAATTCAGTCAAATTGCCAATCACTTGAATAAATAAATTATTGAAATTCAATTCGAGAATGTCTTTTTCTTATTTTCACTTACCGAGTCTTAAGAAAAAAACAGATATGCGGCCGTTAAATTGTGAAAAGTGTACGTTTCTGTTGAAAGCGTTTGTTTCATTAAAATTAAAACAAAATTTGTGACTAACGTATTACATTATATTTTTTTATTTTTAAGAAGCTATTTTACAATATCAACGCGTCGAGTAAATTATGGCTGATGGACGTTTTTGTTGCGTATTTTTTTTTGCAACTAATTATTTCATAGTTCGATAAATCGCTACTAAGAAAAAATAAAAGGTCAAGTAATAATTGCCTAACAAACAATGGTTAGGTTAGGTTAGGTTTGATTAACAAACTGACCATCTATATATATAGAAATGAATGTTTGTTTGTTTGTTTGTCCTGAATGCGTTCCTTTACTATTCATCCGATTTCGATGAAACTTTGGTCAGTTGTTTTGTGCACACCCGTGAAAGTTTCTTAAAAATAAAATCTAAAAAAAGCAATCTAATACGTACACACAGCGATACCTCGGAAAACATTCTGATTTATTCGTGCGCGCACCTGACGGAAAAAAAACTATTTTGCATCCAAAAGCACTTTAATAAACAGAATTAAAACACTTTCTATCTTAAAGTGGCATTGCAACGCATGCCAGGTAGTCGTTAGTAGCTAATAAAAAAACATAACTACACCCATGGTCATGATTTCATATATTTTACTGAAAAAATCTAAATTGGACACTTACTTGCCGGGACATCAACCCAGACATTCCATTGTTTTATTGGTAAAGATCAGCTAATGAAAATTATATTATTCTATCAATGTTAATAAAGTATATAATATTCAGTACATTATTAGCTTTTGAAAAGTTACAATGAATACATATCGACTGTTTAATTTTCAAACCCGCATAGGGCATTTTTTTTAAGTCGTAGAAAAAATTTAAAATTAAAACACAAGTAATTTTTTTCTTTGAGTGGCATTGCGATGCATGCCGGGTACTCGTTTTATATAAATTGCAAACCGTTAATTTTATTAACTGTCCACGTGCATACTGAGAATTTATCGAATTAGTCACAGACGATTTTGATTAATTACTAAAATAATATATGCAGGCCTTTTTTTTTACAGCTGAAAACAATTAAACTACTAATGAGTTTAAACGTTTATTAAGAATCCTGAAGAAGAAACATTTTTATTAACAAAAAATAATTTGTCTAAAACTTCAACAGTGTCATTTATCTATAAAATTGTTCGATATTGGTGTCTATTCTGGATGAAGGCGTTAACATCTTATGGCACTTTCATCCATTTTCAAAAAAGTTAAATTAACATTGTCCTCTTTATATATTATCGCAATGACAGACCATTGAAATTGTAATGTTTTTGATACCTCCTTATGAAAAATGGTTGTATAACTTCTTTATGCATCTATATCTTTGATTTTGACAAACGTTTTTCGTACTCTATTTACTGTAAAATGAGAACATACGTCTTTTTTAAAATATACGTAATTCTTTAAACGTCATTTACATTTGTTGCAAACGCGCAATTATTTTATAACATTTCTGATTAAAAAAACTGTTTTCCGAACGGAAAATATCTCCGGCAGACATCTTGCGTCACGTGGCTTTGTCTTGCAGTGCATTTTCTCGACACGTGCATCGTACATGTGAGCCAGTAAGAAAGAATGTATCTCGTCAAACCTTACGAAACCAATTAAATGTCGGAAGCACAGACACGCGACTCTGTGCAGAAATATCTATATTGAATTATATACACCTCTATGATTCTCGTTTCTGTAAGAGTAGATACTAGAGATTTCAATACCGGTATTACCGAAAACAGGGTCACCATTTTTCAGCTGTTTATTCATTACCTTAATCCCGTTTTTAAAACGCAAAATTACTGGTATATCAATATTATTATTGAATGACTATACGTCCAACACGGGTCATATCCGTGATGCAGTGGTCAACGTTGTTGGCCACGGTTACGGATGTCTCGAGTTCAAGTCGTGCTACTTACAGTTTCTTAAATTGTTTTTCCAATCGATGTATGGATTTCCGTTATCACTATTCCTGTCTTAGCCCTATCCCTCTGTTCCTACTCTCTTAGAAAAAGAATAACAAGCAGTTCTTGTTGATCACTTCTGTTGAGATACCTCCATTAGAAGACCATATGCTCCAAATTAGGAGCAGATATGGTATAAACTCCATAATTCCAATAAGCGTGGAATCTGAGAGGAATTTTTCTGCAGTCGAGAATCAAGATTGACTGATTCCAGCATAATTAAATAACTTTTTTAATGTCATGTTTGAATGAATAAAAACCAGTGTTTATACATATGTCGTAGATATCATCTTTATGCTCATATTTAATATGAAATATCAAACGACTGATTTAGAATTATTTTTTCTATTAGTGCGATAATAGTTGGCCATTATTACAGTTTTTTTCTCTTCATTTTGTCTATTTTTCTAATACTGTTATTCAATATGAAACTCTGGTATTTATGTATTCGTTCAGTATTGCGATTCTTATTATGTAAAAATGGGTTTTGTCTTTGGGTTTTTTAATATCTAAGAACTGTAAAAGCTTATCACAAAAACTTTAAATACCAGAATCCATAAAATCTAATAAAACATCTAGAATGAAATCCACTTATGAAATATCATGACATTTTTTCGTATAGAGAGCTTAAAATAGCTTCCAATAAACATCGGATTAAGGGAGAAATAATATAAATGCTGCACTCGATAAAGTTGTTCAAATTTCCAGAGAATTTATCCCATATAGTCATTATCCATATAACTTCAGTAAGCTTCTTTTATGTTTGTCTTAGAAAAATACCTCACCAAATACTTGTTGCCAAAGCTTTGAAAAAGTGACTTAGTTTAAAAGCAATCAATTTTTAATTACTGTAAATAATATTTATTTTGTAATGTATTTTTGAAACACTTTTCAAAAAGTTATTTGAGAAAAGAGCGGAAGATCGGATCTCATAGATAAGTTTTGTCACCATGTCCGTTCCCAATGTGGAGCATATTACCTAATGGAGGTATTTCAATATAAGTTTTTGTTCTATGCTCATGTGCATAACCTCCCTTTATCGAAAAGAGTAGTAATAGATGGATCGTTAGCTAATCCCTCTCGCAACGCCCTGTTTTTTAGAATCGGATGGGTTGGAGGCCCTACGAACAAATATTGATAAATCGATTGAAAAATCAATTCATGAAACTGTCCGTACCGGGATTTGAACCCGAGACATTCGTAACAGTAGCCAACGACGTTGACCACTGTACCACGGAGCCGACAAATATTTTATTCTAACGGACAATCTCAAATGAAGTTTTTACTGCTTGGTTGAGCAACTAAATGTTCAACCTCTCTTTTTCTGAAAGGGTAAAAATAGAAGAATGTGTGTAGGAAAATACTTATAAAAAGCTAATCGCTCTTGCAACTCCCTGTTTTTAGAATCAAATTAGTGAGAAGGGGTTGTAAACATCACATAAACATATCTATGCTTCAGAACAAAAATCAATAAAGCGATTGAAAATTCAATCAGCATATTTGTTCGCATGTAAATTCTGAAACCAAATATTGATCGCCGAAAAGAGTTGAATATTTACGTTTATATTTACAATGCAATACAGATATTTTAAAAATTGTTGAACAAAAACACAAACGATTTATAAAGAGAATTTTATAAAATTAAACACCTTCAAAAGTAGACCTACTTACATTGATTACTTATAAAAGTGAAAAAGTTTGCCAAGCTGACAACTTGTAAAACTAAACAAAACTGATTCGATAAAAGTAAATTAATCCCTCAATTTCTCTGATCATACAACTCGCGTTTAAGCCTATAAGCTTTTTATTAAAATGTAAAAATCATTATTTCTATGGATGAATTTTATCCGGCGATATTTTTAACTTAATTAAGGAATCGTTATTAAAATTTAGGTAGACTTTTAAGCATCCGGTGGTATTTTACAATTTTTTACATTTTTTTAAACAAATTTCATATTTGTAACGAAGAAAAAGTGTGTTTACTAATATTATGAATATTTAGATGGTTTTGTTGTATTTTTTATTGTTGATGGATTACCCTAAAATATTGTAAAATTTAGCAGATACAGTTTCGAAAGAATTAGGTTACATCTTGTTACATCGCCACCTATCGGCGATACGCACCTCGCTGCGTCGTTGGTAGGAGAAACGAAGGGGAAGCCTCGCCAAGAATTGCGTTAAAACTTGCTTACGCGCCAGGATGTGGAACGAGTAGGACGTGCCGGTAACGCGCTGGAGATTGGCCTCGGACATCCGAGTTCGCCGCCGAGATGGTTTAACATCCAAGGTCGTAATTTTATATTTATATATTATAATAGTTTTCCTGTTTAAGTGTAACCATCTGTTCATAAATATTGTTTCGTCGTGTAATTTCTGCTTTATTTGTTCATAATGTAAATTCTGTGCATCTACGGTTTCCGCATCTCTATTAAATGTGTTTTTAACGGTAACCGTATTTTCATTCTTACTATTTTTTCATTTGGCGTGTATCTTCACGCCTGGCGCCCAAAATTTAATTACCCCATGTATTTCTACTTACAGAACAAAGTAAAGTGTACCGAGATTGGCAAACCTTATCCACTTCCCTGTGATAACTTAATCCTAGTTTCTTCGCTGAGCTTTCCATTTTTCCATATTTTGTGATTCCTCCCCTTCCTGCTGATAAGACGCATCACTTCATTAAATTTCATTTAATTACATTGCATTACACACTTTAATTATTTTTATTTTTTTTAAAACACAACAATCTTGCCAAAATAGCTATCAACGAGTGTATTTTTCCGTACAATTGTAGTTGCGGTGCTCACTGATTCAAATCCCATAAATCCAAATGACATAAATGTTAATATATTAAAAACAAATCGAAATACAATAGTATATATTAAATGAAGAAATAAATCACAATTTATTTAGATTATCAATTTCAATTTAATTAAGAGTATTTTTACGAAGCATTTTTTTGCTTTTTGAAACCTTATATTTTTCTTATTTTAAATATAATAAACATATATGAACGTTTTTTAATTTGTACCCAATTATCACTGAGCAGACATGTATTTTGTGCAATTATTGTGTGTGCATTTGTATAGTTCACATTTGCATTCTGTACATAATAATATCTTTTTTTTTGCTTCTGATTCAATATTTTGATACAATAATATATGGTATATTCTATTTGTAAATACTTAATACTTTTCTGGTGTTAATTCATATTAGTATATTTTTTTCATGTTTTAGAAATATTAGAGATGTGGTATAAATTTTTTTTGATAATAACTGAATAATATGTTACGGCTATACCGGTTAGTATTTTTGTACGGTTCATTGAAGCTCTAAATTTATACGGCATCTAAATTTAATTTGCTTAAAGTTTCGGATAATAATTGGTAAAAATAGAGAACTTTAGAATGGATTGGTAGTAAGCTAATGATTTTTTCTATTCTGCGTTTTTAACATCACACAAGGTGGGTAAAAAGAGATGGTCTCATGAGTCTAGATACAATTCTGTTAGTGGAAAATCTAGCTGAAAATTCGAACCCTTGATCGCGTAAGTGAGTTGGACGAACCCCCGGGGTAAAGTAATTCGTAAGACAATTATAATTATTATCAAATACAAGCTAAGTATAAATAATTTATGCATCAGCTTTGTTATTATTTTTAGATAATATTTTTTGAAATTAATTGCTATTTGAAAAATACTATCTTTCATTTTAAATCAGCAATCTGACGTTCTGTCAGCAAAACCGCAAATAAGCATACCTGTTAAAATTTTATCTCTTTTAAAAGCTTTTAGAAAAGCTCTCAAAATAAATTGTAGTAGCAATATGTGCATTTCATACATGAGATAAAAATTGTTCCTATACTGTAAGAGAAAACTGAAAAACAGCTTTACTTTGCTATTTATACTGTTTGAAAATATCAATTTTGAATACTGATTAACTTTGAATGTAGATTATTTACGGCCTGCATTTATTGAGTCAAGTAAAGTAAAGGTCCGTAAAAATATTAATCGGTCAGTAATTCATCAAAATGGTCAATAACTAATTCCATAAAGGGTCAGTAATTTATATAAAATCTTCAGTTATTAAATGAAACAGACAGATATTTGTATAAAACTGTCAGTTTTTCAATAAAACCTGACCTAACCTTTATTTATTTGACAATTATCTACTGTCTAAACATCATTATTAACTGATCATTTATTATTTCTTACTGACAATTTATCGAATTAGTTACTGACAAAATAATTAGTTGTCATTATTAAGTAGATGTAAATTTATTGTAAGCTTGTTGTCATTTGTCAAATTTACGTTTTTTCAGTTTTTATTTCATTTAAAAACTCCCTAGATAGACTTTTATTTATTTATTTTTTAGGTGTATTAAAATAAGCATAACATATTTAGCAAAAATTTTTACGATTATCTATATACTATGAAAATGGGGATGTCACTTTGACACTTCACGTCAAATATTTATGAAATTAAGTGAAATATGAAATGCTTTTAGCCTCAAAAAAGTGAAATGGTGTATAAAAATGCATCTTGGTCATAAAAGTTCTTGGTATTATGTAAATAAATCACTCAGTAAAGGCATACATAGTTTATATTTTCATATATTAAAGGCATCATATTTATATAATTTAAGACATCGACAGTCAGTTCGAGTCCATTCGTGCGCTCGAATGCCTGAAGATGCCGAAAGGCGAAACCCGGGTCGATAGTGACAAAATACATGGAAGTGTACAAAATCTCAATAATCCAAATTTAGCATCATATTTAGTTGATTTATAATTGAAATCACACGTATAATTGAAATCAATCGCCAACATCTGACATGCTGCCCGTGCACTCGTTTGTAACATGTCCCGCGTCACGTAGAAATACCGCACTATGCCGCGTACAACGTTGTGTAACAATGGGGAACGTTGCAGCGTCACATAGACTGCATTTTGCGAATAATGTTGCGGAACATATTATTGCCTGCTAGTCAATACGAGGCTTTAGGATTGCATGAAGGATTTAGGGGAAGAATGAAAACATCAGATACATCCAAAACTTTTGCACTAGAATCCGATAAATCATTCGTTTTAAAATTAAAACCCTTGACTGAGAACACTTCAGCTTGAAAACAATGCTTTCTCGACAATAAAACCAGAATGTAAATTTTTAAATATGTTTATTTTTGTGATTTTTCAGATGACATCCAGGTAAAATATTAGAATTTTAATTATTATGACAATCGTATGTGTTTATATCATCTTCTTGTAAATTATAATACACCAACCGTGAACTAATTTTAACTTTCCTGGTATTTATAAAATGCCAGATGAACTATCAGCTAGACGAGTCTTGCTTGCACACATTTCTTGAGAACAAAAGAAAACCTTGTCAACTTAGACTTCAATAGATGGACTGAGCGCATATTATTTTACGAGTATTTGAGAACACGGTCGCCTGGAAAATAAAATAAAATATCGGCACTCCTTTACTACCGAAGACAGAAAAAGTTTAAGCCTAGAGAATCCCAATAGCGTTGAATGAATGAAACTTTCAAATGTGACAATCGTAACATGATATCATTTTATTTGTGTTTATTATAATTATTATCATACAAATCAATAAAATATTTAAACTTTGAAAGCGTACGTTTTAACCGAATGGCTGCCAATAGCGCCTTAAGACGCGCACCTTCCGTGAACGGAACGTCGCTCGTACAGAAATGACGTCTTTAGACGTTCCGTTTTGAACGGGAATTTAATAACGTAAATCAATTATTTAAAGCATATGAATGTAATTTAAGACATCGACTGAGGGTGGTTGATGGAATTTAAATATCAAATTTGGATTATTGAGATTTTGTACACTTCCATGTATTTTGTCACTAACAACCCGGGTTTCGCCTTTCGGCATCTTCAGGCGTTGGAGCGCACGAATGGACTCGAACTGACAGACAGTAATTTTTTTTCCTACCTTTACTTTCCTATTAAAACTATTATGTGGGGTCCGCGAAGCGGACTCCTAGTTTCCTGGCTAAAGTTAGTGCTAGGGTGGGTACAGACTAGGTCTTTATATCCCTTTCCCGCATGTAAGCTAGCTAACTACTGCGATCTAAAAAGATTCTGTCAGCTGAAGACTTTTGTGTGGGGAAAACACTTGAGAAAAACCTCTTACTAAAATGATTGTCTTTGAATCATTTAAAAAGTTCAATTCTTACCAAAAATTGCTCGTAACGTCGGCATAAGCTTGTAGAGCTTACTATTTTTATTTTAGACATGCCCTGTCCCTAACTGAAATGTGCGAGCCTGGCTCGTTACTTTAAGATGTATTTCTTAATGCGACTAATTGAAGACCGATGGGGGATCATAAATTATTTTATCAAGAAATTTTGGAGATCAATAGAGCCCAGTTAAATTACTTGCCAATTCTGAACGAACAGCTGAATCTTCCAAACTCCCCGTTGCTGTATCCTATACGTTGAAACACCTAACAGATGCCACTAAATGTGGAATGATTGTATATATTTATTCTTTCGTTAAATTGCAACCCGTCAAAATCCCACAATGAATAATTGTAAAATTACTGGTAATTCTAATATTAGTTGGAAAGCGGCAATTCCCCACTCTGTTAATGCGTTGTTTACAAAATAAGGATTAAGGCGATTCTCGAAATCTTAACTCAGGTGTCAGTGTGGGTGATAGACTTATAATATTTTATCTCTTAAATAATATTTGTCGTATTTGTATCTTCTATATAAATGTTAGACACTGTTTACTGTCTGTCAGTTCGAGTTGATTCATGCGCTCGAATGCCTGAAGATGCCGAAAGGCGAAACCCGGGTCATTAGTAACAAAATACATGGAAGTGTACAAAATCTCAATAACTCAAATTTGAATGTTTTATTAAATAATTTTTTGAATAGTTATTCATTCACTTTTAAGGTGTTAACTGTCAATTCTTGGTGGAGAGACATTATATTTTAAAAAATAAAACACAATTCATTTGTACTAATTCCACATATTTATAATGATCAGGAGCGATTGCTAGGATTATATTGTTATCGTAATTATTTAGTTCAGCAATAATTATTGTATATAATTGACAGCTATTTCGGCATCACGCCATGTGATGCCAAAATATCCATAAGCCTTACCTTGCTATTTATTAATGATTTACCATTTTTTTGTTTAAGAATATAACACAATTTTTGTACCAATTTCCATTTTTTTATAATCATCAGAACCGGTTTCGTTTACAGTGAGCATTTTCATTTAATTTTGAAAAAAATGTGCAAGTAGTGCGCAAAAATTGTGTACTATTTTTACAAATATGTATAATGATTTTCCACCAAGAGTCGACAGTTTACACCTTAAAATTGATTGATATTTTTTAGGACTAATTAAACTTCTTTCATTTTATTTCTGAATATTTTCTCCAACATTAATTAAAAATAGATGTTGGTCCATTATAGATTTGTTTATTTAAAAACACAATTATCATTTGACACACCCTGGTTTTGTTAAGTATAAATGACATTAGTGTCCAGTACTGAAATCACCCAGCGGCAACAGCAATAATTCGCAGAATCGGCCCAAAACTTGTTACCATGCCGTCAATAGCCGTCGGTTACGTCCGCTGGACGAGTCCATTTTTACGGAAAGGGGTAGCTCCGACTTTGCAGGGAGTTTTTTTTAAGCATTTGTAGACAGTCGATTACGATCCGCCGAGCCGGGCGAGTTGTGGCGGAGGTAACGATGCGAGTTGTTTGTGTTTTTATTTGCGTTGGACTTAATTTAAAATCGTTTGTCGTGCCATTTGTATTATAACTTAAAGTAAATTCAGTTGCTAAGTAAATGTAAATGTAAAATCAGTTTTATGTGTTAGGATTTATATATTTGTGTAATGTAAGCCACTGCATCTTTGATGGAAAAATAAATAAGTTTTAAACCGGATTTGAAATGGTGTTTGTCTGAGATCACAGCCCTTCCAAGACTCTGGATAACCAGCCGCTCGCCTCTCTTCGATCCGGGGTCTTCTCACATTATTATTGTTTTGATCGATACGTCGACATTTTTAAACTTGAAAACAAATTCGGATTGCGATAAAGTAGTGGCCCTTGTTGACAATTAAAACCAATTAAATGTGATTATTCTTTGTTTTATCAGTACATATCTTTAGAAATTTTAGGATTAATTAATTATTCAGTCAGTTCGAGTCCATTCGTGAGCTCGAATGCCTGAAGATGCCGAAAGGCGAAACCCGGGTCGTTAGTGACAAAATACATGGAAGTGTACAAAATCTCAATAATCCAAATTTGATATTGAAATTCCATCAAGCACCCTCAGTCGATGTCTTAAATTATAAATTAATTATTCAATTAAAAAATTGTATTTATTTCTTCACAAGCGACTAAAGCAATTTACATATTTGTAAACGGACAACTATTCCACGGTTATAGACAAGGCTGTAAAGCATTGAAGGGGTGGATTAAAAGACCGTTCAAAGCCTCATTGTAACAGTCCAGCCTTTTATGTTACGTCAGTTCAATTAAAAGAGTAGAACCTCCCTGTAGAGGAACACGACAAGCCACTTGACTCGGAACAGAACCTCTGCATGCTTCTGTGGTTTAGTTGGAAAATGTAACCAGTCAGGATTTTAATATATAATTAAAGACACAAACGTTTGGTGATTTTTTACAAAAGTTTTACTTTTGACGTTGAAGACTGATTTTTTTATAATATAAAATAATATGGAATGAAATACATAATCAATTTAATTTATGATCATACATTTACGTCCACTCTTGTGAAATGGTAGCAATTGTATATGTACATTAAAACCTTTATATAACGGAATCCAGATATAACGGGAGTGAAAATTGTTAATTACATGTCTCAATCAAGTGTCACCACTTGTAAATAATCATAGATTATGCATGATAACACGCCATAACTTTTGCACTCGAATTCAAGTCACAATGCCATCCTGTTCGTAGACTGAACGTAAAACTGACGTTTGCAACGCTGACTGCTGTGGCACAGCTGCAGTTTAATTTGTTTGCTCAAAAGGGAATGGAAAGATTTATTACCCCATTCGATAAGTACAAATTTTAAATTACACTCAAACAAATTGTCGTAATCCTACCATTAAAATATTACCATTCTTCAGATAACGAAATTCAACTATATTACACGCATTATCGTAATTTTAAAGAGTTGGTTATAAAAATGTAGCAGACTTGATTCTTATCTCAAAGAAGGATTACCGAAAGTTAACGCGTCGATATTGAACATTAACATCACTACACAACAGGAGTAAATGAGTAAATCATTGGAAAACGAATAAACAGACTTTTATATAACTGACTTTTACCTTTAACGGATACCCCCTCATCCGTATTGGTTCGTTATACCGAGAGTTTACTGTATTTTAATGTATAATATAATATTTATTTATTATTCACTCTAGCAACGTTAAAAAAAGGTTTATAAATGAGGTTATTTTTATAATTATTTCATATTGACAGAAACACAATATTTTTACGAATAATTAAGCAAATAAGTTTTCCGATATATGAGTAGTTTTTGTTTTTCTCCGAACACAAATAATGTGTAATAAATTCCTTATACGGCAGACACAAAATAAATAATGTTTATGATTCTGAGAGTTTATTAATAATGCGAGAACAAATTCGTGTTGTATCATCACCGAAATATCTCTAAATGTAAAAAAAAAAAACCAAGAGATACCTGGATTAGATGGCTTAGCATTATCATAATTCACGTTCAGGAGGCATAATCTGAAATATAATAATACTTTCCAAGCTTATCCAGTCATCCATAGACTAAAAAATAGAATTAGACGCTTTTAATCTCACTTTAACCCTTCAAACCCGAAAGATGAGCACAACACGAAGATCAATTTTTGTATTTTATATTAAAGGTATATTAAGCTTTTTTCTGCCTGCGCATGTGAATATTTTTTCACAACCGTTTTTAATGGTTTTTGATTTATTATACTAAAACTTTGATTTAACCGAAAACCATACAACAGTATCGGATTTAAAAGACAACATAAATAATGGTATTTAAAAATGAATGATATTATAATTAAATCGACGATGGAATGGGATTTGAGCTGAATTTTATTCAATAAAAATTTTTTAGAAACCGTTTTACTTTATTACCGTACTATTATAGACAGTATGGCGCGTTCTGCTCGTGTCTATGCTTTTATTCCAATATTACCATCTTGTCTAGGTTGCCATCAGTACTGATTTTTCCCCCACAAATATAAGACAATATAAAAAGCGCCTCATTTTAGGTGACATATTGTATATTTTAAAGATACAATAAAGTAAACATTGAATTGAAAATAACTTTTTCATGCTTTTTAATGCCGATGTTTAATGTGAAATATTGAAGTAACAGGATTGATTTATTTGTATGTTATTACGATACCAATAATTGAGCCCATATGCGGAAAAACAGCGTTAGTCTTGTTTTTTTTGTCCACGCATTTATCCAGTAAAAGATTTTTTGATCATTAAACAGTGTTTTCAGTAAAATTATTCAAACCATCTTCATTCACTAAAGATAAATATTTCGATAAATTGTATCTCTACAACAACCACCCGCTATTATAGTAATACCAGCATTACTTGTCCGCCGCCGAATTTGGAACTAGAATTGTCAGTCTAGAATAAACTTCCCCAATTGCCATTAAATATCTTTCGAAAGTTGATGTCTACTTTTGATAAACGTCGCTAAAATATCAGTTTTGGAATTTATTGAAATTTGAGCTCTGGTTGAGTATGGCAACATTCATAACGCAATGGTGACGCCCTCACTAGCGGCCAAGTTATATTGGTACACCTATATCGCTGAACAATGTTTTTAGGACAACGTTGTTTTTCCGCATATGGGCTCAATTGGCCATTTAATATATTTTGCTGATTTTGATTTTTTTTTTTGTAATACCGGAATTAAATATGAAATATTGAAATAACGGTATTAATATCGTCGCTGTTCTGGAAGAAAACACTAAATCGAAAAATGACATATTGAGTTAGCTATACCAAAATGTTTCTTATTTCAAACTCTATCGAATAAAAGAATACACTTATTTTTATAAGTTATGCTTTTGCTTAGGAACAGCTTTCTACGAACACACAAAATGAAAGAGATATGGCATTTCAAACATTTGACAAACTTCAAAGTCAAATTACTTAAAACTAGTATTTTTCAGTTAGTGTCTTCTTCCAAAACATCGACGATATTATGTTATAATTACAAAAAAAATAGTGCCTTTATTAAAAATTGAATTGTATGTGTTATATGGCAGGGAATGATTTTTTCGCCAGTCAAAGTAGTAAATTTTGCTGAAAATGTTCTGGATGTTTTTAGGAGACTAAACTAAATCTCTTTATCTTATGAAGCAACAAAAGTAATAGTAGTAACGTCATTAAAAATTTTGTTCAGCTAAATGGACTTTTAATGTAGCTATATTTGGGATTTCAGATTAGTATTTAATGATTTGCAAGAGGTCCATAACATTTTAATTGTAGACTCTTTCATTTGGTTTATGTATAATTTGTTTGTTAATCAGTATTTTCTTGTCTCAGCTCATGAACCATCAGTTTTATATACCTTCGTTTTTACTCTCAATTTTATATAAATAAGCCTGTTATGTTTGTATTTTTATCAGTTGATAATACTCGTGATGAGCGAAACCGGTCCTGATCATTATAAATATGTGGAAGTAGTACAAATGAATTGTGTTTTATTTTTTTTTAATATAAAGTCTTTCCACCAAGAATTGACAGTTAACACCTTAAAAGTGATCAATAAAAGTAAGTCAAAAAAGAATGTTTCTTTAAATATTCATGATTGTTCAAAGTTCAAACCCACTGTATATGCTTCTAATCTTTGCAAAACAATATATCACCACAAGATCAGTTTTACCAAGCACTGTGAATTTTCACAAATTATGAGATCCAGTGATTTTCTATCTAAGCTGCATAGTGTTACTCTGAAATTGTTCTACATAATATATTTTCTACGGCACCCCGACTTTAGCGCGCAGTACAATCCCGGATTGCGCCTGAGACTTTAACTTCCAGAACAACGACGATATATTCGTGTGGTATTTTAATCCCTTGTTAAAAGTAAGAAACAGTTCATTTAATAATATAACTTAATTCGATTGGTTAAAGAAATACTTGTGCGTTCCAACTTCTTTGGCCCCAATGGATATGTTATGTGACAAATATAATATAATTATATAGACTTGAATCAATAGCGGTGTCCATTGGGATTGTAGCGAAACCTTTTAATATAAAAATATCGACAAACCGTCAAATATAACAATTTAGTCTGCCATTAGCAGCGCACGCATTCTATATCTGGAAACTTTTGAAACTTTTTAAGCCCGAAATGTATAAAAAATAAAACAACTCGAATAAAAATGAACGCAAGGAGAATCCCCTTCAACAGATATCTCCCAAATCGCCATCGGAATACCTAATGGCCGTCTCAAATTGAATAAACGAAAACAAAAATAAAAATCCTCCATTATTTGATTTTGTTTAGGGTGTGCGGTGGCGGAGAAAGGGATGGCCGCAGATCCGCAAGGGGTGTCTTTAACCTTCTCATCACGTTTTGAGAAGCATGTTAAAATCACCGACAACAAATTTTATTTTGCCGCGAATTTTTTCATCGTGATAAAAATACCAACTAATCAATTTGAATTTAGAGCGACTTTTTTTTACATTTGACGCCCGTATTGATTGGTGAAGTGGGCTAAATTATATTTTCGTCCGTGTTTGTGGTTGTATTTTACATATCGATTATCTAACACTGACATTTGACTTATTTCTACAGCGGCTCGAAGAAAATAAAAAAATCAAATGAAAGAGTAAAATAATAAAAAAAATGTTACATTAAAACAGGGTCTCCAAACATTTTAGCCTGAGGGTCACACTGACTCCTTCACTAAGTCCTAAAGACCAAGATCTAGCCAGCTCATCATACCAACATACGGCAGTTTTGAAATACGCGCCAATTTCGGTTGGTACTTACGGACAAGTGTCAAGGACATTTCATTGTGGCGGAGATAGCCGATAGCCGACAAGAAGATTCATACTCATATTAAGTCCTTTCGGCAAAAATTTTAGTTGATCAGTTGCATAAATTTGCTCATAGTTTTTTCCGCTTTCGGCATTGCTTATCTGTGTGATAAAACTATGGCGGGCCGGATTGGTGGTGTGCTCGCAGGCCGTAGCTTGGCGAACCCCTGCATTAAAGAATTGCTTGTTTGTAATGAAGAATTCTTCATATATTTATAGAGTAAAAAATTATATCTTGACATGTAAAATGCTCGTTAATCGTATTTTTTTAAATTATTTTTTTGTCAATGCTAGAACGTCAATAAAATAATATTTTTATTATAGAGTACTTTGGCAAACGAAGAGAAATGTTTACAAACGATATCCAACTTGAGAAAATCTACGAATCTGTTTTAATAATTATGTATATATAATATTATTACCTCGGGTCGAAGGTATTATTAATTTATAGAGGTTTATTTGATGAAATTGTTTGTACAACAAAGTTGGAATGGAGTGCATTTGGCTGTCTGAATGTAAAGTTTTCAAGTGACTTGTGGCTAAGGCACAAAGCCTTCGAGTAATATGTATTATGATGAATGATGAAATATGCCGCTTAATCTCAACATAGGGAGAATAATTACGTCAAGGTAACACAGTGTGCCATGATGGGTAGAATGATCAAAAAAGTAATAGGTGTTTCAAGAAATTCAATTGTAATTTATAACACAAAGTAAGAGCAGTCCTACCTTACGTTTTAAAGTTATGATACTCTACCACTCTTGTGGCCAACCTGGTCCGTACCACCCACTAGTGGTTGGTGGGTAATTTAGTTTGTTTGTCTGTTTTAATCAAAACCATCAGTTAAACTCGATTCGCGGCTAGGTTTACTTGAAGACATTTTGAAGACAATTTGCTAATCCGACGGCCGAGCCTAGGGGTGCATAGGAATGGGGTATTTTTGTTATTTACTCTACCTTTCTTGCTTGCACTTATCCGAACAAAACAAAACATTTGTTATTGCCTGCGGTCAACTTTTGACTTGTTTGTTTGTAAACACAGTGTGTGCCTACTTAGATGTGTGAGAGTAAACAACACTCGTGAAACTTCAATTTTTAATTAACACTATTTTTTTTAATATGTATACTTTTTCTACAGTATAAAAAAAAGTTTTTTTTCCAAATCCTTCATCTTTTAGAAATTATTGCATTCTTACACTGGATTGAATTACTGCAATTTTGGTGGGCGCTAACGTAACTTAATTAAATTAATTTATGCAAAAATGGGTGGTAGGTATAAAAATATTGACGACCACTGCTCTACCACCTCTGTTAAAATTATTTCAAAAATAAAATATATTATGTAAGATTAAATCGCATTTGTATAAAAATAATTATAGCTAGACCAATGATTATTTATATACGATGAAAGAATTTCTGTTTTTAAAATAATTTGATTTAAATGCCAGTCTTGCACTTAGTAGAATAGATTTTTAAGATACCGACAAACGTGGAAGTTTTTACCGCATGAACTTTCCCATTATATAACACTTCGCAAAGAGTGAACGATGAAAGATATTTTACAATATTTGACAGTCCATAAAAAAAATTTGTTGAAATCACATTACAAATGGTGATAAAAATATTAAATAATAATTTTAATTACGTAGATAAAAAGTATTGAACATTGAAATGAAGTATTTTCCTTTTTAAAAAACAAGTAAACATTAAAATAAAATGTGTCGAAATTACCTGAAATAATTCTGAATTAGCCAAAACAATGTTGCAATTAAAAAGTTTTTAAAATTACATACTAATATTTTTGTGATCGACACATCTTTTAATGAAATTCGTGGTATATTATTCCTTCATTTAATTTCTTTTCAATTCACAATTTTTTTTTGAATTAGTCGTTATTTCACTAATAATTTATAAATATGATCCTAGTAATATAATTCTTTCCTTTTTGGGATCGTGGGACAGTGGTCAACGTAGTAGGCTTCGGTTACGGATCTGACGGGTCCCAGTACGGACAGTTTCATAAATTGATTTATCGATTTCTGTTTGTAGAGATGGATGTTTGTGTTGTCTTTGAATTCTCTACCAACCATAGGATACTAAACACGGGGTGTAGCTAAAGTGATTAGCTAACCGTCTTAGCCTCATCCTTCTATCCCTACTGTCTTTGAAAAAGAGAAGCTGAGCAACTGAGTAAACAAACAGATCTTTTATAGTTTTTTGTTGATATTCCTCAATAATTAGGAGTCTATATGCTCCACATTGAGAGCGAACATGGTTAATATACATATTTATAACCAACCGAATATTTTAACTCTGTCATACCAGATTTAATTTAACACCTCGCTCAAATCAATAAATGATTATTTTGTGTTATTAAATGGAATTGAAAAGTATTCATTTGTTTACCATATTTTCTCCTAACACGAGTTTTCATAAATACCCACATAAAAGTGCTCGGGACAAAAAGAATTTGTTTCACCTTAGCCTATACTTTATGACACAGGTGGGTAAAAAGTTCTCGGGACAAAAAGAATTTGTTTCACCTTAGCCTATACTTTATGACACAGGTGGGTAAACGAAGATAATTTTTGGAAATATACATCGGCGTTTCAGAATGTTGATCGCAAAATTGAAAAGATCGGCAGCAATAAATCTTCACCAGTTTCCCACAATTAACGTTAGTTGAATGTAGTTCTACAGAATCTAGCAAATCCACAATGATGTCAAGCTGAGATAATGGAACTTTTGCAATCACATTAAAATTATAGGAAAGTCGCAACTCTGAGTTATTATTAATTATATGGTGGCGATAATTGAATCGTATTTCTATTAAATGTAGAATATGTCAAAATGAATGACTGTTTTATATAGAATATAAGATCATTCATAAATTATTTTAATTCTAAATAAAGTGTGACTGTTAGTCTGTTATCCGAGTGCTGTTTTTGATCAGCACAGTATTTCCATAGCGTTTTATTTAAAGAATATATTTTTTGTAACCAAGCCATTTTCAATAGAACTTAGAGTCAACCTTCACGCACCTGATTTATAATTATGATATTTCATTTTTTGTGGACTTCCAATTTTCATATCGTATGTTATTTATTTATCATCACTCATCTTTGTACAAGTGAATCGTAATTACTCAAGCCACAAGTAAGTAGAGAATGTTTAATAACACAAGCCGATTTCATTTGATCTGAGAATTTCCTTGTGTTTACTTCTATTTACTTTATTAAATCAGAAATGCACTCGAAACTGCAACGTTTGCAAATTGTTAGTAAGTATTTTTAACTTCACCAGTATTTATAAATTGAATTTCTCTTACGATGTTGTTTTTAATATTCAAAAAGTGATGCTCTGTTATTTGTTACGATTTCGAATTAAAATGGTAAAAAACATTTCTTTATATAATGCATGTATTCGATTAATCATAAAACATTAACCTATCTACTACTTAATACAAAGAAAATGGCAGTAACTCACTTTTGTTCATTTTACGAGAGGCTGAATAAAAGATATTTTTATAATTTCGAAGCATAGCATTTTCAAATAATTATTTTTGATTCAGAATAAAGTGATCAATAAGGAATTGTTTTGTTCATTGTGGGTTGCGGGTGTCAATATATACATATAAAATAATGGCCATGCTTCAGAATATAATCTGTTATATAATGATGTAAAATAGCTGCAATTGGTAAGATTGTAAAAGTTTGATTTTCTATATATTTTTTTATCTTGAGTAAAAACCGTGTTATTATTAACTAGAACATATCGAATGCGGAAAGGAAAAAGAACGTAACCCACACACAAAATATAAGCGTTACATTTTGGAACTGATAGATATCGGTATTTTAAGCATTTCCTCATACATAACTCAAAACTGCAAGTTGTTTACATGGTATCAATATATCACTTTTAGTAACAATTTTAGCCATATGAGTGAGTACTTCACTAAAAATTCTTATATTAAAAATAAAAAATTAGCTCTATGCAGTGTAAATATAGGTTTCACTTAATAAATAAGCATTTAATACTCATCGCACTAATCATTCAACAGATCCAGTAGGAATTGCTTAGCAACTAACAGAAAGCAGTCCTGATTATATTATTAAAGAAAGTGTTACTCAAAAACAATGAAATATGTTTTGTTTTTATGATTCAATATGTTTCTTAAAAGAATTAACATTAAAAATTACTTTACTCTTCAAATTAACGACAATATTTATTATATTGAACGCCCAGTGCCCACTTGTCTTCATAACTGCGCTACGTCAACAGTGGCCAAAGAAATAAGTCTTTACTGAAGTTTCTAAGTAAATTCACTAGGAAGCTTAATCATCTTAACATTGCACGAGATGCATTATTTATCGATTTTAAGCGGCATTAGCGAGTTTGACGTAAGCTTGACGTCAATGACGTCACTGTAGCGTATAGCAGTGGTCTTTAGCCACCGGTTCACGGCCGGGCACAAAAAAAACATGCCAATGAGGAGAAATACGATGAATGTGTTGAAAAAGACACTAGCTCTCTGGAATGGTTGCGTACGAATGAAAATAGTTACATTTGCTTTGGTAAGAAAATTGTTTACTGGTGACTTCAACCAGAAAGTTATTTTCAATATAAAAAGTCAATATTATTTAATAAACAAACTTATAATGAAGATAAACTAAGTATTTGGATCATCTAAAATCAGCGTCACACTTAATCCTCATGAAATATAACACAATATCTAGCTTCTTTCTGATTACACTGGTGTCCAAACATAAAATGAAATCATTGTTCCGATTTTGGATATCATTGAAAAAAGAGTCTGTCTTTCAGTAACAAAAACATAACATTTATTCTAATCGTATTTTCGTCTGCCTATTTGTGTGACAAGGCTTAATCGATCGTATCACTGAAAAGAAAACAGGTGAATCAAATGGATATCAATGCAGAGATTTGTATTTTTTGTTTACAATGATATGGACCAGTTTTTCTTATCGCCAGTATGACTGTCTTTTGATAACGTGTTTATTTATTGCCTGGTTTCTGGCTATTTTATCTTAGTAATATTAGAAAACTTATGCTGAAAATACTAATTGAATAAAAGTTATTTTCATGCACACGAGGCCTGTGAAATATTGCTGTTATTTTCAGTTCCATGACAAAATGGAACAGGAAAAAACAGAACAATTTGAAAATAACATTTTTGTCGTGTCTATTATTTATTGATCATACAAGAAACATATAATATATTAATTAATTTATATAATATTTAGTAATTTATAAAAACATAAAAGTATAATAAGCTCTAATATTAGTAAGTGTTTATTATAGATATTAAAAACAAATAACCAAATCGTTTATTTCATATAATACAAGGCACTTTTTTTTAAATATTTAAAAATTTTTGAAATTCGAAAAATCATATGAGATAAACTCAATGAAAAGTCACTCATTTCTATAATCATATATGTTCAATAAATAATATATACGACAAAAATATCGTTTTCAAATTGTTCTGCTTAGTCCGGTTACCTTTATTTTCACCGGTTCAAATGTGTAAAAATGTTGACCTGAACTGGCATATAGTGCTTGCTGTGTGACGCATTCAATATGCGGGCAAAAGATAAACGATCTAAACTCTAAATTGACACGTTAGGGATTCGAACACCGATTAGAAACCTGAGGCTTCATAAAAATACAACTAGGTGAACCGAAAATAGCTTAGTGACCTACATAAAATGAAGGTAGACATTTCAATGATATATCGTGGGTCTGCGTCAAAAACCAAATGTACTTTTTATATAAATATAAATTCAAAATTCTTAGATATCGCTGAATTCTGTAGCATAAATTATCTCAATTTGAACCATATTCAAACTTTTAATCAATATTTAAATTTGATTAGAGAATAGACAATAGGCTATAAATTGTAAAAAAAATTGAAAATCAATGGTACTGCTATATTTTTATAATATGTATTTTTATTGGCTTACAATTTTATTTTAGAAATTCAAAACAATTTTTTTGTACTACTTCCGGACATTGAATCTGGAATCGTGGAAGCTCCTAGTAGTAACCATATACTCCACATAGAGAGTGAATATGATAGTAGAAGAAGAAGTTGTCACAAGTCCGAAAGCTGAATATTTCATTTATTAAATAAATTGAAATTTTTATGTATCATTTTTTTTTTTTACATGTCCGCTCCCAATGTGGAGCATATGGTCTCCTAATGGAGATATCTCAACAGATTTTTTCTATGAGAACTGTTTGTTACTCAGTTGCTCAACCTCTCTTTATCAAAGAGAGTAGGGATAGAAGGATAGGGCTAGGACAGGACTAGTGGTTGGCTAATCGCTCTCGCTACGCTCCGTGAGGATGGGATGTGTGGGTGGGTGGTGAGGAGGGAGTTTTAGACAACACAAACACTCAGACTAAATCCATAAATCGATTGAAATATCAATTTATGAAAACTGTCCGCACCGGGAATTGAACCCGAGACATCCGTAGCCGTAGCCCACGACGCTACCAACTGCGCCACGGACGCCGACGTGGATGTATCATTTAGAACTCTTATTATGCAAATATAAAAACGAAAGTGTGTTTTTTCTGAGATAGATTATATATTTGCTTAACATAATGACACCTATATATATATATATCTTTTACACGGTGTTATATGTAACGTATCCTTATTGAAAAAAGAAAATCGTAACACAAGAATATGATCGTAAACGTATCAAAAAGAATCATCGAAAATTTGTGTTAAAATGTGGTTATGTTTTATTTACTTTCTGTGAAAATGGTGGCTGAGTTCTCTTCAAATACATTTTGTTGCAAACACTATTTCTTTATAGAAACTAATTTCACATATCATAATAAATAGCTTTTACACCCAAGCGATCAATTAGAATGTTAAGAATTTACAGGTTCAGACATTTTACTTCAATGCGCCCGTTACTATTTGAATATTGTCAATAAAGAAGAATACATTGTATCACTTAAGAATTTAATAATGATAGGAAACCAGCCAATGTATAAGTTTATTAAATCACTTCTATAAGAATTTTTTTGTAATAAACAAATAACTGCTCTTGTTTCTTACAACTGCTTATATTTAAATAGAGTCCTTTAGAGATATCAAATTATTATTATTGCGGTGAGATTTAATAACAATACAAATACTGAAAAAGGTTTTTCTCAAATTATGCGAAAGGAATTTCTCAGCGTAAGCAGAAATTAAATAATTTTCAGCCGAAGCGCTTGTTAGAGGAAACCAAAATAAGCTCTTGAACTAATTGTCTCACTATATTGTATTCATATAATTTATAATGTGTGTCTGCAAACAAATATTTACATAGCATTGTAGTCTGTACTTTTAATTAAGTACGTCAGCTTATTTTACTCTAACGAAGACATCAAGCGATCGGATGATATAAGTTGATCGATATAAGAAATACATATTTAGCAGAAATTGAAGTACCTTTTGATTATCGACAAAAACAAAATTATATCACGAAAAAGTTTAACATTCACAATCATTAATCGTCATACAATAGATAGAATCGCATTTGTGACCATAACTCGTTTTATGAAAATTCAGTAGTTCTTTAAGTAACATGTTAACAAAAATAATTATTATTTTTAAGGTGTTAACTATCAATTCTTGGTGGAATAACGTTACATCTTAAAAAATAAAACACAATTTACATGTACTACTTCCACATATTTATAATGATCAGAACCGGTTTCGCTCATCACTAGCATTATCAACTGATGAAAATTGCTAGTAATGAAGTAAAACATTAATGTTATCCGAATTTTTTATAATTTAAGACATCGACTGAGGGTGCTTGATGGAATTTCAATATCAAATTTGGATTATTGAGATTTTGTACATCCCGTCGAAACCCACAATGCTATTGTAAAATCACTGGTAATTCTAAAAGTAGTTGGAAAGCGGCAACTCGCCACTCTGTTAATGTGTTGTTTACAAAATAAGGATTAAGGCGATTCTCGAAATGTTAACTCAGGTATCAGTGTTGCTCCCAGACGTATAATATTTTACCCCTTAAATGATATTTGTCGTATTTGTATCTTCTATATAAACGTTAGACACTGTTTACTGTCTGTCAGTTCGAGTCCATTCGTGTGATCGAATGCCTGAAGATGCCTAAAGGCGAAACCCGAGTCGTTAGTGACATAAAATACATGGAAGTGTACAAAATCTCAATAATCCAAATTTGTTATCCGAATTCTGTTTGAAAACTTCATTCTTAATAATGGAATAACAAATAATAAAAAATATTAACTATAAATTGTTACCGGGTAGCAGTGCTATCTGTCAGCATTCACTTGATACGAACGATACGTAGACACAGAGAAAAAGACCATGGGTGTTTTTTAATTAAAAAAATATTTCTAGTTTGTAAAAATTCTCTCAACACTATCGGTCGTACACACTCTCTCTCTGCGAATACGCTGGCAGGAAGATAATGTGTATGTTTGCTAAGTTACAGATTGACAGATTAATCAAAAAAATACATATATACATCAATCATACCAAATCCTAATGCTTCTTTTAACCACAATGTGCATATTGTCTAATGATATCGATGGCCTAGTTCCATAGTGACACAACTAGAAATTGGTAGTTTTGAGATATGGCCGATCAAAGTTTTGACTCACCTAAACTGAATCTTAAAAAGTGATGGTTTATTATTTGTAGTTTATACTTTTTTATTCAAATAGGTGGTCAATAGTTTATAGTTTTAGGATTAAAGGTTGTTTCTTTATGGAACACCACGATTCACATGATTTCAATATGTATGTATATAGAACTGAGAAATTATTTAATTTTGCTGATTTCCATATGCAAATATCTGTCTTTACAGAGAAAACCTGTACATTTTACAAGCTGTACTTTTGTGGAACTGTGGAAGAGATGTGTTCAAATATAATGGCTAACTTAACTGAAAATCTCAAATTTTGACTTATCGTCCTATGGAACTGGGCCATGTTTGGCATGTAATACCACGTTAACGATAATTTTATTGAAATTTATTTTGGTGTCATTCTATGGAAAATTCCCCCGAATGTGCATTAATGACATGCCGCTTTTTTGTTTTGATCAACGTATTTGTAACATCAATTTAATTCATTTTACATGTTAAAAATATCAACCTTTACTCTCATCTGCACAGTTTATTTTTTGTTACAAACGCGGCGTTGCATGAACGACAATGTGGTCTCATAATATGGGTTGCGCTTTTTCAGTAGAAGTTCAAAATTTTATGATGAATGCGTTCAATTTAGCTTGATTTGTTTAAACTATTTCAGTTTTTTTCCATAGAAATAATAAAAATTTCAACGTTTTCTAGCAAAGCATTGACAACTGTTTTTCAAATATTTTTTCAAGTGCTTTACGCCATGACCTCTTTAGAGTTTATTGTAAGTTACCGAGATTTGATGTCTCAGTAAAAAGCGTAGAAAAAGGTTATTAGAGAAAAATGAAATTATTCTACGGTTCATGAGATTTAGGTGACGATAAACGATGAACGATTTTCGTTAAGTGGATTTCGTCAAGATTAAAAAAATCTATCATTCCCTCTTGAATTTGAATACCTACATACTTTTAATTGTAGAATATATTAACAATACGAGTGTGTGGGAAATATTAACAATCTTTTGTATTCATATATTTTGGTACTCAACAATATGATAACTATTATAGTATTAATAATAATTGTAGGTTACAATTTTGAAAAGCGTCAAAGTAAATATTAAAGGTTAGTCCTTTCTTATATACAGAATACCGCAATGATATCCATGAAGCCATTCTGAACTACTAAATGTGTATTTATTTATTTCGCATAATATCCGTTGTGTCAATATCCGTGGGTGAACATGATTCAACTATACGAATTGCATGTTATAGAAATGTTCAAAATTTATTTAAACCCCATAGATAAATAGAGAATGTATTCCGATAAATGTTATAGATACTCTGCACAGTTGAGAAAATTTTGGTATTGAGCTATAAATTAACATAATTTATTTCTCTTACGATTGATGAAAACAAATTAATAATACTTCTTCTTTTATGATTCTACTAATCTACCGAAAATGATAAACAGTGGAAACTTGATTTACCGTTGTCACATTCATGGTTGTTTTTATCGTTGGCTTTGAGACTTTTATGCATTCATCGTTTTCCCATCACTTTATTGGAATCCCTTTAAATCCATAAATCGTAAACTCGTCGTATCATTGTAAACGAGTTATAATCTGCTTAAAAGTGAAATGTAGCTAATTAGAGATGTCAAAAGTAAGTTAAAAAGAAACTGAAGTATAATGATAAATTGATTATACATATTCAAAGTAAAACCTGCAATATATTGAGTTCTACATGAGTTATGTAATATATTAAATTCTTAAAAATATTTCGGTATCACACCATCGTCAGAAACATCTTTAATAATTCTTGGGCAACTAAATACTTTTGCGATTATTAATTCAATATAACAATGGTCTTCCAGTTAAATGTCATTTTGATCGATGTAAAAAATACATAACGTTTATGCCAAAGATATATTTTTATATTTAACTGCCAAGACAATTATTTTTAATTTCACTTTGAATGCATCTCCTTTTGTAAGCAGATAAGCAATTATATTTATATTGATTTATCTGACTATCTGTAATGCAGTACATCCACCATCTTGCTCTCTCTGTATAAGAGCAGAGAGTGAGTTTGTTTGTGAATGTAAATATTGAGCTAATTTTTAAAGCACAACAGATGCACACACTTTCTGTCCTTCCGGCTACACATCGTTCACGGCTACAATGCAAACAGGTGGCATTGCTAATAAATTGTAATACACTCATAACACAATCGATTTGACAATTTTCAACGATTATTTGCACCTCTATGAAGGATTCCGAAGAGTATACATAGTGTCTGATGATACTAGAATAAAAACTAAGTAAAAAGAAACAAAACTATTTTTCAATACACAGAGCAAATAATACTCCACTTCCTATTCAGTGAACTAAAAATAATATTTGAATATGAAATATACATTCCACTCGTGTTTTCAATTTCACTTTCCAGCCAGATAAGCAAAAAATGTCGTTCCAGATGAAAAACAAAACAAAAGTTTTCAGTCGATATAACTGACAATAAAAAGTTATGATTGGGGGTAAGCGAGGTTGTGTCGTTGTTGTAACTTGTAGAATTTATGTGGATATTCCACATAAATTCTACACGTATTAATATAATAAACAATAAGAAGTAATATTATATAAAATAACAATAATTGAATTAGTCACTTAAAGTAGTGGCATAGATTAATGATTATGGGTTGATAACTACCTTGCCCTTCTTTACACACCACTGCTTTGACAAATGACAAAAGTCGGCGTCCATGGCGCAATTGGTAGCGTCGTAGGCTACGGCTACGGTCGTCTCGGGTTCAATTCTCGGTCCGGACAGTTTTTATAAATAGATATTTCAATCGATTTATGGATTTCTGTTCATAGTCTGAGTGTTTGTGTTGTCTAAAACTCCCTTCTCACCCAACCCATCCGATCCTCACGGGGCGTAGTGAGAGCGATTAGCTAACCACTAGTTCTGTTCCAACCCTATCCTTATATCCCTACTCTCTTCCTTAAAAAGAGAGGTTGAGCAACTGACTAACAAACAGTTCTCATAGAAAAATTCTGTTGAGATACCTCCACGAAGAGACCATATGCTCCACGTTGGGAGCGGAGATGAAAAAAAAGAGCCATCGTTGGATATGTTCAACATCTTGCTTTATAGCACCACATCTTTATGTTGAAGATGTACTGTTTAAGAAGAGATAAACAATATTATCACATTTTTCTCAGAACAACTAAAAATTAATAAACATAATCAATGCAATAATCTCCTTGAACTTTTTTAGATATAAAATTTTACAATGGAAAAGACAATGCTATGTATAACATAAACTTAAGCATAGTTCTGATGATGGCGAGTAGCCGAAATGTTATCAAATAACTAATAAAATTTTCTGGAAAATACTGCTTTGATATTTGATCCTATTTTAATAGAGTTCTACAAAGTAAATGCCAATTTAATCAATAATAATCCCAAGTTTAATACTCCAACTAAGTGGTAATAGCCAATTTTACAAAATATTTACAAATCAGGAAATCTACAATTTGTCACTGATGACTAACTAACTGCCTTTCATTTACTGATTGGCGATATATTTCTACTTCAATTAAAATTTAACAATTCAATTTTCCTCTTCCCTGCACATCCCTTTAGACCAAATTACGCACAATTAGGGCAATTATAAATATAAGGAAAACGAAATACTTTTACACCTGAAGTAATAATCAATGAACATTTTTTTATTTCAAAACGTAAAGTATTTCAGTACATTTATATCAATAAATCATTTTATATTCTTTGTGCATTCAAGACACGGCAGTCATTTATCAAGTTAACTGATAACTTCAAATATAGGTGAGTTGATCAGCATAATAATTTCTGAAAATTATTTTACGTTCGCTAAAATATTTCACAAGAGAACTTACTTATTTTATATAGTGTATATAGCACACGTGAGGAATCGAATAACTATTTTTTTTAGGTTTTATTAATAAAAATTCATATTAATGTAATGGTAAAATAATTTTAAAACATATGTTTAAATATATTCCTTATAACTGCTAAATGCTCTTGGGTACTCGTTCTTTTATGTTGGGGTGTCCATGGGTCAAATCACCGAACGGGCGATCTCATAAATCATTTTTTTAACCGATCTATGGATGTATATCAAAAGGCATGGGCCTTTTTTTAAGTCTTTATTTATTTTATTCTAATCATCCAATTCTAAAGATGATAGATTGCACGATTATCTAACGAACTGATAATGCTCGTGATGAGCGAAACCGGTCCTGATCATTATAAATATGTGGAAGTAGTAGAAATGAATTGTGTTTTATTTTTTAAAATATAATGTCCTTCCACCAAGAATTGCCAGTTAACACCTTAAAAGTGATTAACGAACAGTTCTTTCCTAACTCCCTTTTTCATCCTAACCGCTTCGAAAAAACAAAAAGTGAGTAGAGATGATCCATTATAATTTCCACATGTTTCACATTAGAAGTGCTTATGGTTTCAAAAAAGCATTTTTTTTCTGGGTATAATACCATTGACTACGCAACTGAGCATAACAAAAGTTCCTCTTATTGTTACTTAAATGATTTTTTCATACCGTTTTAAGCCTTTGCTTCAAAGGTATTATAATATTAAAATACAATGCGAAAATAACTGAAGCACTATTTCATATTCTGCCCACCAGTTTATTATGGAACGACATTTTAATACCAGAGTTAAAGGAAAATCTATCAGTAGTTAAGAAAACAGTTTCGAGTGCTTTTGCTGGCTACAAAAAAAAGCTTAAGGAAGCAACAAGCGTCCAATCATCTAAGGATTAGCCGTACTCTTTGAAAGACAACAACTTGGCAAAGAAAAAAAGAATACGTAAAACAACGGCAGTGCTATTTTCATCTTAAATGCAAAACAGTAATAACTCACCGTCGCAAGGGATCGCCCATCGATCATAAAGGTAATTGTGATGTTATCTAAAACACAGATAATTTAAGACATCGACTGAGGGTGCTTGATGGAATTTCAATATCAAATTTGGATTATTGAGATTTTGTACACTTCCATGTATTTTGTCACTAACGACCCGAGTTTCGCCTTTCGGTATCTTCAGGCATTCGAGCACACGAATGGACTCGAACTGACAGACAGTCTGTCTGTCAGTTCGAGTCCATTCGTGTGCTCAGTTTGAGTCCATTCGTGTGCTCGAATGCCTGAAGATACCGAAAGGCGAAACTCGGGTCGTTAGTGACAAAATACATGGAAGTGTACAAACTCTCAATAATCCAAATTTGACACAGATAATTATTTTCATTGTTTTCTTTGTCCTAGAAATTGGATTTAGGAAAAGAAAACACTTAGTAACAAAGCTTCTTTTATTATATTATAATCTTAGCTGATCAAGTTTACTAGACTATTAAAATTCAACAAACGAATTTTAAAATTAGCTATATTATTATCATTTAAAATATTGCTTGACGACAAAGAAAATTATTCACCTTTTTTCGGCGCTTTTCGTAAGTAAAATGTTAAATATTTTCAAATCCGGGTCCGTTTTGCAACTGTCAACGTCGTTGATTTCAGTTACAAATCTCACGGGTTCTAATCTCAGTACAAACAGTATCATAAACTGATTTTTCAATCGATGTCTGTTATGTAATGACTAAAATTCCTTTGAAGCGAGAGAGGTTAGCTTACTACTGACTATACTTACTCTCTTCGAAAAAAGAGAGGTTGAGCAACTGAATAACAAACAGTTCTCGTAGAAAAGCTTCTGTTGAGATACCTCCGTTAGGATGATAAGTCAAAAATTTGATGTCTTGAGTTAAGTTAGCCATTATATTCGAACACAACTCTTCTACAGTTACACAAAAGTATAGCTTGTAAAATGTACAGATATTATCTCAAAAGGCATATGAAATTAGGAAAATTATATAATTTATCAGTTCCATATACATACATATTGAAATCACGTGAATCGTGGCGTTACATAAAGAAACAACCTTATTATTAACTATTGACCATATATTCGAATATAAAAGTAATATAGATAATAAGCCATTACTTTTTACGAATCAGTTTAGATGAGTCAAAACTTTGATCGGCCATATCTCAAAACTACCAATTTTTAGTTGTTTCACTATGGAACTAAGCCATCGATATGCTTTGTATATAGCCGTTGGTACGAAACGAAAACGAAATTCGAGCTCTAAATTAAGCAATATTTATAAAACAATAAAAGATAATTAGTAGTTTCTGCTCAAAAATTATTTTTGAAAATGGGACAACAATGTTGCAAACTTAAGACAATTTTTCTTGTGTTGATAAAGATTACAAATCAACAAGACAAAGTCTTTAAGGGTGAGTAATATTGTTGAGATTTCGATGAAGCGACATCTTTTCATGAGAAAAATTGCCAAATAATTTTTTTATAAAAATTCGTATAATTATTGATTAAATCCTTCCTTGAATTTTAAAAACATTTCAACAACAACAGTTGACAAAGACATTTCTAATAATACTATTTCACTTTCCGTTTACTGGATAGGGCGGGTATGGTGCCAGTGACGTTATTAAACAGTAACCTCTATTTTTTTTCAAGAAATTTATTTATTTCAACAAAAACTATTTTTCTAACTTTAACAGTTGTTATTTCAACACTTAAATAACAATAAATGTCTTACTTGCCCACCTCCACCCACCACTGCTTTCACATCCATTAATTTTATACGACAGTATCCAGTGGCGTAGTAAACGTTAAACGTATCTATTTTTTTTCTTCCCAAGCACCTTCCCATGACTTGCGGCATCCATTAAGGTGTGGAGAAAATCAATCCCTCTGGAGTTCAGATAATCTAAAAACTTCTATAAGTTAAGGTATACTCGCTCACCGTATGACGGCGCAATTAAAAGGTTTATTAATTTGTCTTGGAGGTTGGATTGACTCACGTAACTATTTTTTTTATTCATGCAATAAAGTATAATCCCATAGGATATGCTCAGTATCCTGCTTTATAGCGCCAAATTTGTACGTTTACCTATCCATTAACTAGCTAAGTTCAAAAAGTTTGTAGTAAAACCACCGGGTCAGGTAATGAATGGATTGGCAATGAATTTGAAATGAAAGCTGAGTCAAAAATATAAAATATTCAGTGACATAGTGCCTTTTTGTTGTTAATGTTTAATATACTTTTTAGATGTCGCTATATTGAAATTGAAGTCGTTACACTTAATCTTAACACAAATGAGTGTTTAAACAAAAACTTGATTTGTTTTTAATTTCCGTTATAAATATACTAGTAAAATGTTAGTTTTAGTTTTGAAAACCTTTTAGATACGAATGACGTGGGCGCCACGTGCTATTATCACTCTTTCACATCTGGGTCGTGTTTGCTGTGCGAATTTGCCGCCGAAACTCTTAGCTGGTTGTATACATTTCCACTTAAACGGTGCCTCAAGTTTAGTGGCACAATTAGGCGTAGCTACTTTTGAATGTCTAATGCAATAAAAAATATTCTCCGCAAAAAAATTTCCGCACTTAGTTATCGCGTTTGCTTTAATTTGGTTCGCCCTGGGCGACTTTGGTGTTAATTTTTTCGCGTTTTAAATTACACTTTCGCCAAGGACACGCAAAGATTGGAGATCTCTGGAATTCTACTGAAAAGATATTCTACAGCAGGCCTGAGAAAACTACTGTTGATCATTATAAATTCCTTATGTGACCTTTTACACAAAAAGTTTGCGTGGGCCTGTTCTATAGTCTACACGTATGGGATTATTATTCAAAAAAATTAGTCGAAACCAAAAAAAAAAATACATTAATATTGACAAAATTTAAAAAATCCATTCCATTTTTGAAATACACATTTGATATAACAATGACCTGTATTTGTTACATAAACATTTTAATTAAAATTTTGGTCAGTAAGTAATGTTAATAATAGTAGGTATGTATTTGGTTAGCTATTATATAAATAATTATATACTGACCGCTTTTTTAAGATAAATCATGTTTTTTAGTGATGATTATTCATATAGTTATCGACAAATAATCAATTTTGATAGTTTAACACGTTTTTTCGTACTAGTCACTTTCACTTTTGAAAATGCTCGTGATAAGCGAAAACGGTCCCGATCATTCATTATATAAAAGATGTACTAAAAATGCATTTGATTTTTATACATAATAAAATACAAATAATTTGTCACCGAATTGATTTTTCCACTCAAATCCTTCAAAAGACATAATATGTTGTTCGAAAGTATTTATTTGAATTTTTATTTAGTTTGGTTTCATGTGGTAGATATGCAACCCTATGTCTTTACCCATTTTAGCAATAAATAAACTAAGTGTTAGAACACACTTCCAAGGTTCAAGGTTATGTAAGTATGAAAATATTGGTATAACAAATGTCTATTTTCAATTTATTACATATTTCGACTATGACTCTATGCAACTGTGCAAATTTATATTTAAAAAAAAAACATTCTTATCAGCTTTCAAAACTATGCCACTTTTATAAAACCAGCAATAGTCCGGGCTGTTTTGTATGAAAACAGCAAAAATCTTTTACAGCCAAGATATTATGTTATACCCTCTCATGAAAAAATTAGTTTTGTGAAATTTCCTGTTTTTATGCCAAGGTCTTCAATTCTAGGATATATTTGATAGTTATTTCAGCTTCACGCTATCATCAGAGCAATATCAAATAATTATTTTACTACTAAATACTTTGATATTGTACCTAATTATAAAAAAATAATTTTATTGTAATGCCTTTTTCGTGTAAAAATTCAGTTTTCTTTAACCTTCCCTTTACCATAGGTGCACCAATATTGCCATACGAGTTGAAAACATTAATATCTCGCTTATTAGGTTTTATATAAATTTAGGATTTTAGCTATTTGTAGATAAACTAGTTATGTAATAAAATTAAAATAAATAAATGGTTCGATTCAGTGTTTTCATCATTAAATTAATAAAATTACAAAACTCTGATGACAATATTATTGCAATTCAACTCAATTAAAGTGTTAGCGATACATTATACTATACGCAAGAGTGACGCAGGATATTATTTGTTACGTTGAGACAAAGCGACAATAGGTATTAGTTAGAGGGAGAAAGGACCGGATGCATCTTCGATTGCAGTTATTTTGTTATGCAGCGAAATGTGGTGGAGTTACTATCTTTATCGCACAACCTCACTTGTATATGAGCAATTAGTATACAAGAGCGTATTCCTGCAAGCCCTTGTATCTCACTCTCCCCCTTTCACTTTACATGGGATTGAGCGAGAAAGAGAGAGCGACACATCACTCGCTTGCTTGTGGTCGTTATAATATGAGTCAACTCGTCAAGTTTGAAGCGAGACATGCCTGCACCTTATGTGACGTGTTTTTTTCCATGTCGTCGATATCTCGATTATATTGCATGGAAAATTGTAAATTGCTAGCTCTAGACACAAAATGAAGTGTAAAACGATAACAATATGATATTTAAAAACAGAATAACCCTTTTAAAACAATCAATTAGCTTTAAAAATGCTCAATACATGGCCAAGTCCAAGTGACACAGCCTGTGTGACCACGGCTGGTAACGTGATTTTTTTAGCACGGACTGTAAAAGGTTAAATGAATAATATAATATATATGTATTGAAATTTCTCTTGATATTTTAGATACAATCTGTCAATGTTAAAAAATCGATATTATTTACTTTTTCGTATAGCGTCGTCACCAAAGCACCATTATCATCAATGAGTGGGAAATTATGTATATTTTCACTGAATTATTTAAAGATTTTTTATATTTCATTCAAAATATGAAATTCAATTTTTAGCAAACAGAACTTTTTTCACATACTAAAATCCATGAACCGAAAATTTCTCTTACCTTACCGTTATCAGCCGGTAATTATTCATAATCGTAATGAAATTCAGTATCTCCGAGGAGCAGTGTAAAAGTATCAGAATTCTTAATAAATTCATAAAGTCTATTTAAAACTTTATTAGGGAGAGACAATGTTTTTAATATCCAACGTCTCATCGCCGAATTTCAACAGATTCTAAAAATATCTCTCGCTAAGCTCGTGTGAAATTTCGGCACCACAGAAAATTTGCAAACCGATTAAAGTACGAACCTACATAATGATCTTAAAATAGCGCCTTTAGTTTATTAATATTGACAAAATGCTATATTTTAAAAAGTCAGATAAAACGAGACTAGGAGGTCATGTGAATTATATAGCGATACATGACGCAGTAGATTTACGAAACATTATGGTTATCATTTTAGTCAGCATTATTGACGAGGCATAATTATTTAGCAATTAATATTTGACCGGTATACATGAATTCTGCACACGCTGCGATACAGGTGAACGCTCTGAAAAGACGAGTTATGATGACGAAAGTAGGACACAGACAAATAAAGAGGGACCAGATTCATTCTGTAAACGCCCTCCGAACGGGGATTCTGTCGCCACTCACCGAACGGGAAACATCTACTCTGAACTGCATCCATCCTACTTTTTAATCGCGTCAAGTATTAAAACATAGGAAATATGGAGTTTTGGTCAATTGATATAACCCTAAAAAAATACAAAAATGAGTTAATGATTGGATCTCATTTTAAAGGCGACAGAGCAGGTCTCGGCCAAATAATGTAAATTATAAAAATAAATTGACCACTTTTTGGAAGGGAAACATCATTTAACATTGGTTTAAGGTATACAAATTCTGACCCGGCCACTTGATGTAAGCCACTATTAAATATACACTTCCTACGAAATATCCCGTACCTGCAATCCTGAGAATTAACAGGAGTGCATTTTAAAGATTTATAACGTAACTCACCATATAAGCCGAATATTTGAGATTTTGTACATTTCCATGTAATTCTTCACTAACGACCCGGTTTCGCCTTTGAAATACATGGAAATGTACAAAATCTCAACAATGATATTGAAGTTTCATCAAGCAATCTCGGTCGATATTTTAAATTAAATCACCATATACTGTTTTAGATAGAAACAATTTTTACTCTCTCCTGAACAATTTTAAATTTAAGCGTTTCATCAATTGGCCAAAACACTGTCGATACAAAATAATGAATATTGTTATTTTTTATGTATTTTATGTAAACGTGTGCAATTTTAACGTTTCCCTAGAAGGTCTATAAACTATTCATTCCAAATATTAATTTATATATTACGGGAATGTGTATTGCAATGATTTCGTAGATTTTCTTCATCCGGTTAGCCGATTGCACGCACATGTAATAGTCCTTTACGTCACAGGCCCGTACGCCCACGTTAATATAATATAATATATATAACGTTACCATTACGTTATCTACCCTACTTCTCGGCTCGCGGAACGCTTATCGTCCTTCGCCTTTCACGTCACCGATAAAACTTGTTTCAGCGGTCCTGTAACAAGATTACACCGGTGGTCGATATATCGATAACTTTTCAAGATTAGTTGATAGAAGATGACTTACAGGCATAATTTAATTTAAAAAGAACTCTTAAGTCTGAAATAACTACCACCCACTTTTCAGAGTAAAAATCGAAAGAAAACTGCCATTTTTTGGTTAGGTTTGTACCAGGTTGAGCAACTGAAAAACACCTGTTATTGTAGAAAAACCTATACTGAGATATCTCTACTAGGAGTCCATATGCTTCAAATTGGTAGCGGAAATAGTAAATAAAACAGTTATTATGAAAAAGACGATAAATCTATTACATTGAAGATGGAAAACCATTTTCAATTATTACAAATCAGGTGTTATCGATACTTCAGTTTCAAAGCGTAACAACTCAAAAATCATAGTTCTGAAATACATCTAATTTTTCTAAATTTTAATGTATTACAAACATTATTTAACTTTTCCTAAAATTAATAATATGAGTTTCACAAATGATAGTTGTAGTTGTCTCAGTTTGGATCTAAAGTGATAGTAGTCACAAGTGTTATTAATATTAAATAAAAATTGATGACTTAGTTATCCCACTGGCCGTGTTACTAAATGTAACGCGTTTCGCTTCTTTAAGAATCAAATTCAGTCTAACTATATCGCAAGGTTACTTATTTATACAATGATTCTAATTTTTAAATTAAAAATGAATGGTATGGTGGGTTTGTTTCCTTCTACTAGACGTAAGGATGGGGTAAGACACAAACGATAATAATACTAATTACTATATGACAGGGTTGACTCGACGGGAAGGTGGAGCGTCAACACACATTGACTGCCCCAGGTCTGGCGTGCTGATAAGGATGGTTCACAGGTTCCTTCGTCTTCTATTAAAACTCGCCCGTCAGTTAACTTTCTCTTTATTTGCAGTTAATTTATAATAATACATTCTTCGAAGGCAGTAACAGATACAAAAACACAGTTTAAAATGCACGATCTGAATTTATAAACTTGGCAAGTGGTTTTACGATATGGTCGCAATTTCGACCCTAAGCTGCTGTGGCCTTGCCGGCGACGTTCAGCCCCTCGGATCCGCTGAGTGCGAAGTGACCACGTTTTTTGTTTACTGCTAACGGTAAACAAACAAATATGACAAATTATTTTTGAACGGTAAAAATACTAGGGTACATACATATTTGCAACAAGATGTGAATTATGTAAATTATTAATAACAATGAACGTAACGCACAATAATGAATTTATTTATTGCCTTAGCAGAGACATTACATATTAAATTTTCATTAATAGGAAGAGTCTGTAGACGGGTCTTGAATCACTGGAAGAACCCTATCCGCCCCGTAAGTACGGGGTGGTGTCATATAACTGCTTCCATAAACAAAGATGCTTCTTAAAGAAGCGAAACGTGTTACATTTAGTAACACAGTCAGTGGAATAACTAAGTTATCAATTTGAAATTTATATTAAATAGGGATTTTCAAAAAGTTAACGCCAAATCCAATGAAAACAAAAATCTAAAAATATATTCACTCAACTCATAATACTCATATCTTTGTTCTAAAATATCAATGTTTTAATCTCCATTATGCATGCATCGAAAACGTTTTTAAAATGAACTACTTCTTTTAATAAGCGCTCGGATTACGCGAAGCTTGCTATACTAAGCTGTACTCACGGATAAGTACTTAGTAGAATAAAATATAGGTTCCGACTAGACTCGTCAAAAGTATTACCGATTATCCACTAGGACTATTTGTAGCAGAGTATGCCAGCTTTTCCTGCCCATAATATTTCACTTAGGATTGAATGTTAACTTCCAGAAAATATTTATTTCGTAAGTATTATTTTTCGTGTCCTACATGATTACGTTTAATATTATTTTAAATATATTTAATTACATGATTCCTTAGAACAATACATACTATTATATGTTTGACGTTTGTCAATAAGGGCTTAAGTCAAAAGAATTTTATTAGTTGTCAGAGTTTGAATCTAAAGTAACAATAACCACTCATAAATATAAAATTAAAACTTAGTTATTCCACAGGCTGTGTTGCTAAATGAGATCTAGTGGTTATCTAATCGCTCTCGCAACGCACCAGTTTTAGAACCGGATGGGTGGTATGGAATTTTAGACGTCACAAATATCCATGCTTTCAAACAGAAATACATAAATGAAAAATCAATTAATGAAACTTTCCGTACTTGGATGCGAGCCTATAATCACCGCAACGACGTTAACCACTGGACCGCAGACCCTGGAAGTATATATCGATGGCCTAGTTCCATAGTGATACATCTAGAAATTGGCAGTTTTGAAATATCGCCGATCAAAGTTTTGACTCATTCAATCTGACTCATAAAAAGTGATGGCGTATTATTTGTATAACTTTTTTATTCAAAAATGTGGTAAAAAGGCTGCAATCAAATCGCTCATAAAACAAAACGTATTTTAGGGAGAAATATTAATCGTTTAGTCTAGTTTTTAGTCCAAAACAACCATTTGGCAATTAAATTTTATGTTTCATTTCCACTCCTGCCATATTCAAATTTTACAGCCTGTTATTTTGAAATGGCGTACGATTTTCTCGGGACATTACAACTTTATGAGCTAAAAATATTAAAACGTCTCCCAACTTTAGCATAATACTCTTGCACAATAATATTTCATATGACGCAAAGGTATTGTGTCTGACATATTTTTTCCGCAGAAAGTTATGCAACAATAAATATTAATGTGATATCATTTCAATTACATACTTTATAAAGATATAAATAAGTATATCATATCGAGAATATACTGACAGAAGGCATTGGGCCAGGGTTTCTCAAAACTTTTCTTGCGAGGGAACACTTTGCAAACCCTAAAATTTGAACGGAGCACCTTTTTTATTTTGTTGGGTATATAATATGAAGATGAAGTCAAACATGATTGAATTTTTTGCAGCTGCAGCAACATATAAAACAATTCCAAGTTTTTTATTCCGTTCAACGGATTACCAGTGTTTTGCGGAACACAGTTTGGAAAACCCTGCATTAGACCATAAAAACGAGTTAAATAATCAAGCTTCAAATTTTTTTTTCAAAGTACTCTATCTCTTAAGTTTGTTTTTTAAAGATCTATTTTAGTTATAGCTAAATTATATTTTCAGTCAGAATAAAAAAATAACAACATGACTGAATAATGTTTTTTTCAAAGCCATTATAACCAATGACTTAATACAGTCTACCAGTAACCCTACGACACTACGTAAATTGCAAAACTGTTGACATTTAAAACAGAAAATCATTCTGTCAGTATACCCTCAATACATTGACGGTATTTGGGTCGATTGATCTAACCCTCAATATTGAGATTGTTCAGGAGAGAGTAAAAACTGTTTTTATCGAAAACATTATACGATGAGTTGCGTTATGAATCTTAGAAATGCACTCCTGTTAATTATCAGGATTCCAGATACGGGATTATGCCTAGGGAGTGTCGATATAATAGTGGCTTACATCAAGTGTCCGGGTTAGAATTTTTAAACCTAAAACCAATGTAAACGTCAATTTATTTCTCTAATTTACATCATTTGGCTGAGACCTGTTCTGTCGTCTTTAAAATGAGATCGAATCATTAACTCATTTTCATATTTTTTGAGGGTTACATCAATTGGCCAAAACATCGTCGAATTATATGTAATATCATAAAATCACGCATATTGTATTATACTTATTAAAGAATATATGCTAAAAATGGATTACTTATCAGATTGAATTTTTTAGGAAAAATTACTATTCCAGTGGTCCCAAGTTTTTTGAAAAAATGGTGACGGTTAGATAAGTTTATTAAAGAAGGTCGAGAACAATAAGTAGTCTTATTTTTATGTATAAACGTAGCATTTTATTTAAAATTATTTACAAATAAAGCTTTATGGAAAATACTTACAAGAGAACTCCAAAAAAAATACCCTTTCTTGTAAAATGTTATGTATGTTTCAAAACATAATATATTGACTGATTTTCGTCTCAAATATGAGGTATAATAAAATATTTTACATTGATGGAGTATGTACCTTATTTTTTCAAAAAATAATATTAAATCGCTTAAGGTAAATAATGTCATATTCAAACTTTTTGCAATAATGAAATATTAATGTTTGCTTTATGTTTTATCCAAAAAAACGAACGATTTTGTTCTATAAGATTATTTGTACGTATAAAACCGTGAAATATAAATACTCTTTTTTCGAAACGTTAAATTGTATTTTTGTTCACATTGTAATAATTCCAGTAACAAAAAGTCGCACGCGCAATCTAATATGTTGATATATTGAAGTATTTTAGATATTGTAAGTATTTCAAAAATAATTGAGTTCAAACATGATATGTGTTGTCTGGTATCAATAGAGGTCAAATCCCTTTTTAAAGAAAATTAAATAAATAGACAAAACGTTTAATTAATTAACAAAAATTTCATTTATGCATTCTTCAACATTTTAAGTAAAGCTAGAATTATTTACATGTAAAATTAATCAATATTAAATACTTTTTGTATTTTAAATTGTTTAACTCTGCATTTGACCATTTCCGACATGAAATTGACGATTGGACCACTGCTGAAACCATGTCATAAGGATTTGTTTACCTTTTATGGAATTTTTTACTCACTCACTACAAGACCCCAGCCGTCAGCCATTACTATTGACAACTAAGCTTAGGCCATCTGACAATGCTGGTGAATGTGGTTGGCTGATTCAGATTTGACTAAATTTGATATGAAAAAATATTTGAACTTGCGTTTTTCATTGAATAATGTTGGATTTGTTCAAGTTTCTTAAATTATTTCTGTAGATAGATGTTTTGAAGGTGTTAACTGTCAATTCTTGGTGGAAAGGCATTATATTTTAAAAAATAAAACACAATTCATTTGTACTACTTCCACATATTTATAATGATCAGGACCGGTTTCGCTTATCACGAGCATTATCAGTTGATTTTTTAAAATAGATAGATGTTATACCAAAGTTTCACACTGCATATTCAGTTGAAAAAAGGTAAATATAGATTTGACCAGGCAACACATATGTAGTGTAAGAAAATTGTTCGATAATTGATTTAAAAGTGATAAAAATGAGTGAAAAAGCAATATAGATGTCTTATTGGTAAGATCGGAAAAAAAATGGAAAACAATTTTTAGCGTGCTATTACCTGAAAAAAATATAGAAAAAACGCTGGAAAATCATTGCGAAGAATCAGCATTGGGTCCATATATATTTTAACGAGTTATATAAAACAAACATAACACAGTATTTTTCGCCATAATTAAATATTATTGAAAATTGTACTCTTTTAAAATGATTTTTTAAGTATTGGGTTCTTGAGCCCTGGGTTATATGCGTTGTATTTTTGGCTGAGATTTAAAATGGTTGAGAATTGATTGAAATCAAAAATCTCTATTATCTGAATTAATTATTGCCAGGCAATTATATATTTTTTGAAATATGGCTATTTGTTAAGAACCCCCAAGGAATAAATTTCTAATGAATTGTACTAAGGCGATTATACGAATTATCTACGCCCCCTACCAACCTACGATTCATCGCTTTTCATTCATTGTTTTGTAATGCTTTATAATAGGTAAACACGGTAGTTAGATATACTATATTTTCTATATTTAACCGATTGTTTCAGATGGAAATCGTATTATAAAAAAAATATATTTCTTAATTCATAATAATCAATCTTTGTTTCCAAAAATAATATATAATTTTGAATATTAATCTTCTTCATCGCATTATAAAAGGTAATATTTACCTGGGCCGGTTGAGTTTTCGTTAGAATTAAACAATCAAATAGGTTATCCAAACAGATTCCTAAGTATCTCTTCAAGTGGCCGTCTGGTGTAGGTAGGGTTGCCATCGTTATTTTAAGCATTTATTCCGTTTCGACGATATACAATTTAAGTTTAAATTGGCTATTAGCTAGCTTTGCGTTCCCCTGCCATGTCGGTGCTTATCTGCTGATAAAATGCGGCTATTGACAAAACAAGTTATTTTGCTGCCACAGAAGCAGTAATTTTTATTAATATAATGTATTTCTAACAGTAGTAATTTGAACAGAAGTCTTTGTACGAAAAGTGCGTGATAATCAGTTGCTCAACCTCTCTTTTTCAAATTGAGTAAAGATAAAAAGATAGGATTAGTGGTTAGCTAATCGCTCTTGCTACGCTTCGTTTTTAGGATTGGATGGGTGGGAGGGATTATTTAAAAAATGCTGGCAATAGCTAGACTAAGTAAAACTTTGTATTAGTAGTGTGTTAGAATTATTTTAAGTAAATAATTTAATCTAATGTTAAATATTATGTTTACCCTGTCTAAAAATATTACTTTTACGCTGTCTAAAAAAACATCAAATTTCTTTCTTTGATAGTGTTTCATTAAAACTGTCTTGAGAATATCACTAATTATCGTAATAATCATATCTTGCTATTGCTATACAGCTGAATACTGAATCAATGATCTTTTATATATTCAATTTAGTTGAAATTGAAAAAAAACTTTATGATATATAATATTTTGGTGATGAAATTATCTATTATTGTTCATAAATAAAAACAAAAATCAACCTCTACAACGAATAAAACAGTAACTCACTGTTGGTCATTTTACCGGAGAACAAATAAAGGATTGAACACTAACAACTTAGGATTCTTAAAATTCAATTTTGCTGTCCTGCAAAAGTTTGTGTTTTCATTGGTACAATAATCTGTTAAATATGTATAAATTATCAGAAATAAGTATTTACAAAATTATAAGTGAATTGATTAAAAGTCATTTTCATTTGTCAGAAGAAACATAATTGCTATTTATAATAAACATTATACGAGTTTAAAAATAATAAATTACGCTCCACCAAAGTATTCGTTTTTCTAAAACGTAAACTCTAAGAACCAATCATAAAGTGGTGGTTTTTGGTTTCGTTTTGATAACATTTCATATTGAACTGTTCAAGCGTTTTCAATGACTGGAAACCCTAGATAGAGTGAAGAGCTTAAAAATACCAAAGCTCCAAGTAGAGGTTGTTTGAAGTATTTGAAAAATTACATTGCGCTGGTGAGTGGAGGATCCATTGTAAGGCTCTATTGTGCCCGATGTGGATTACTTTGTATAGAATTCTACTAGATCTGCTACTGAACGATTTCTTTTGTACGGTAGGAAAAGAAAAAAATATCATTTTGACATTTGAACGGAAGAGTTGGTTAATGGCAAGATGTAGCTTAGAATACATTATCATAGTTTCATAAAAGTCATGAGTAAAGTTAAAGTATTGGCTAAAGATTTTACTGTTAGACCACGGTGGCCGAAGGTTTAATATTAAATATACGCAAAATCAAAAATTGCTTTGGAAAACAACAATTGTAACAAAATATGGGTAGAGAATGCTTATATAAAAACACTTTCACATGGATGGATATCCTCGTGACTCAATATCAAATGTGTTAGCTATCTAATATGACCCGTTCGGAATAGAAAAACGTACCTATTGCAATTTGTTCGAAAAACATTTGTAGAATACGGCACAAATAGAAGAGAAAATAATACAAATTTCAATTATTTAATTATCAAATGGCAATCATTGGCTAGTTAAATCTAACCTAGTTTCAACTGAGATTGCTGTAATTTGAAACCTAGGTCGTAATTCAACCGCGTGACATATATTATGTCTAATAATCTAACACAGTGCTCCGCAATCGGTGTGCCCCGGCACACTGATGCGCCGGGAGACGATCTCAGGTGTGCCGCGACGCAGTGCGTTCATAATGAGAAAAAATCGAGATTATTTAGATTATTAATATAAAATATTTGAACTTTACTATGAACCTATTTATTTTAAACTAATCTAAAACATGCCAGAACTCTATCAACTCTTTAAAAATAGTGATTGGATGAACTTGCTACATGGTTGACACCTGAATGGATTAAATAAAAAAATGAAGAACAAACATTGGCAAAGCAAGTTTCTACGAGTATCATTGGAAATGTTTCAAAAAAAAAAAAAAAAAACTACTATTACAAACAAAACGATTATTTTGGATTTGGCTAAACAAAAAAAATATTCAAAATTTTTACACACTTGTGTCCCTTTGAAAAGATAAAACGGTTTTTTTCCCTTTTATTAAAAAAATATGTAAGCTAGTATTTCAAATTCATCAAATAAAAACAAAATCATAAATTTTATGTTTTGTTTATTAAATTTACATATTTTGGATAGTGGTGTGCTGCAAAATATTAATGAGTGCTTAGGTGTGCTGTGGGTGAGAAAAGGTTGCGGAACACTGATCTAATACATGTCGATAAATTTGATGCATTCCGAAGTACATAAGTTATTGAGTTTTGCATATATAATTGGAATAGTATTAGGTAGAAAGACATTATTGTATATTTATGAAAATAAAATAAATGTTGTACCTAGGTACTTATCTATTACTTATTCCACAATTTTAAATTGTATTATTAGTTGTTAAAACTTCGAAGGCTGCCTTACTGAGTGAAATTGATTGTGAATTGTGACCATAATTTTATATAGTATAATTATTTATGGTCTGCATTTATTGGGACAGTGACTATTTCAATTTTTGATTAGAGAGACATAATAAACGGTCAGTAACTAATCCGATAAAAAGTCTTTTACACTGACCAAACACAATTATTAACTGACCATTTATGGAATTAGTTACTATCCAAATAATTAGTTGCCACTATTTATTTATATTATGCCAGTTTGACGGCTCCGTGGTGCAGTGATTAACGTTACTGGCTACGGTCACGTATGTGTCAGGTTCAAGTCTCGGTGCGGACAGTTTCATAAATTGATTTTTCAATCAATTTATGGATTTCTGTTCTTATGCATGAATATTTGGGACGTCTAAAAACGGGTAATAGCGAGGGTGATTAGCTTACCACTAATCCTGTCTTAGCTCTATCCTCCTATCCCTACTTTCTTTGAAAAAGAGAGGTTGAGCAACTGAGTAAGTAGGAGATATCTTAGAGATTATAAGTTGTTTATATCACGTAACTACAATCAATTTGGTACCGTAGAATCTCGAGACACACTTGAGGTATCTTAATCAAAGTTGGCGTCAGTGATAATGTATCTATTGTACGTTGTACGTCATCATAGTGCCTTTTAAAAGCTTTCTACGATAACGATTCCTGTTTTAAATTCTAAATACCGGTTACTGGAAGATATTTCAGAGTATTCTTTGTAGGAAAGCTTTCATTGACACGTTTGCCCCATATCTTTGCGAAACCTTATTCGCTATTCTTGTTGCTCAGTTCACACATGTACCTATAGTCGCACACATGCACGCTTTGGTATATATATTATATTTAGATGTAGAGAATATATTGCCGTTCACATAAATCTTAGATTGTGTCGACATTTGCTTTGTGAGTGTCTCACAAAAAGTGGAAGGCAGGATTGTCAGTCGGATTATCATAGCAACAAGTAGCGTCAGCCCTATAAAATCTTTATTACATAACCGTTCTCAAACTGGGTGACGTAAATAGACCAAGTCTAGAATTTAATCAGTATTTGTTTTAGCAGTTTTTGATTGATTATTGTTATAATATATATACTAGCTGGTACTGATGCTTTAAGCATAATCGAACATCACTTCGTATAGCTGTTCATATGTTATTGCCGATCACAATCAAACTGGGAGCTTTTACCTACGGAACTGGACTTGGAGATGACTTAAGGCTGTTCCATATCAGCGGCATCATTTGTAGCCATATGCACATACCCTGAAAGTAATTTTAGAAATCGTGTTTCTAACTTGTATTAATACAGAGATTTAATCTAAGAATATAGCATCCGTTTCTCGCCAGGTAGCTGCGCATTCCGCCCGTATCTATGTTTCTGTTTTAGTATTTCCAACTCGTCTGGGTTACCATCCGTATTGATTCGTCCCCTACAGTACTCTTACTCCAGAAAATAGCAGGAAATTTCATTAGGTTCAGTTTCTTCCCGGAATACTTAATGCGGCTGCGATGTCGTCATAACACACCAAATTATGTTGAAGTTGAATGACATCAAAAAAATTTAAAACATCTGGCACAAATAATCAAAATACCACAGTAAAATTGTGGATTTCGTAAGCGTTTTTGCCTTTTTTACGTTGGTCCACTAGAAATAAAGGTGGAAAATGATATATTCATATGATATGATCATTTAAAGTTTAAAAAAAACTGAAAACCGTCAAAGCCTCAAAGCGATTACATAAAAATGCAATGTTCTCTGGTTAAATCAAAATCTTAAAAGGTTTGAAAAAGAACACAATTTTTTTATAACCATCAATACCGGTTACGTTCATCGTGAGCATTATCAATTATTGACAATACCTTTCCACCAAAAATTGACAGACAATATCTTAAAATTGAGTAAAAGATTAAGTGAAATTTGGGTGTAATATGTTATAAAGTATAAATAAATATATTTGTAAATACAGAGTAGACAATATCCCACAAAGATTGATCGTTACCGTATACCCTGTGCAAAGTCTACAACTAAAGCACTGGCTATAATCCAACACGGTTTCTAAATGGTTTCATGTTTTTTTTTATTATCAAATAAAAAGCAGAGTTTCCAAATATGACATAACGGGAGAGCAATCATTCCAAATAGTTTAAGAACACCTGTTTTAGATGAAAACTTTTGTCGTAAGTCATAAATCATTCCGATTATTACGATAAATGGAGACATCATTGCGCTACTTAAAGCAAAGAATTTCTTTTGGCTGATTTATTATTTATTTTCTGTATCGCAGTGGAAAATGCTAAGCGTGAAAGATTTGACATTTATAAACTTAATTTTTTTTTACACTCTTATTATTTTCAATTACTTTTAGTAGTCATTTAAAGTCCTCGAACGATATCGTAAATTTTAATTTATTTTATTGGTTTCATCAGTACGTACATCAAAACTGACTTTAAAGAAGAGTTCCGATTGGCTAATGCGCTTCGTGAAAATCGGAAATGTTGCAGGGAAACCAAAATGCAACTGCTAATGTATTTTATATTCTCTTTTAGTAAATATATTCAACACAACAGTTTTGTATAAATGACTCCCTCTCCCAATTATATTTAAAGTTACTCCTTTAGACATTTTTTTTGTTACTTTTACGTTTTTCTTGAAATAAGGCCACATTTATGTTAAACGAATTTTAATGCAGAAACACTCGGATACGCTAACGCAAAAAAACAGCACCATCGCGATTTACAATTATGCACTTGCCCACTCGGACTTCAAACGCCACCCAGATTTTTAAAACACTCGTGATGGGGGTTTACGTCCTGAAACATAATACTAATAATTTGGTTAGAATGTTTTCTCTACATCTTTCTTAGGGTGAGTATATACTTATTTTTTTTTAGTCTTTATGTCCCTTTTCCCGCATATAAGCTAGCTAAGTATTACTATCAAAAATATTCTGTCAACTGAATGGCTCTGTGTGGGGTTACGCCTGAAAAAACCCCTTACAAGAATGATTGTTTTTGAATCATTAACAAAAATTCAATTTTTACCAAGAATTGCTCGTAATGTTGGTGTAAGCCTTAAAAGTTTACTTCTTTTATACTAGACATGTTCATTCCTTAACTTAATTTACGAGCCTGGCTAGAATAGAAAGCCGAGATTCCACTTTTATAGACAAATTTTAGGTACGAGAAAAAAATTGTACTTTAGATTTACGATACGTTTATTTCAGACAATGTCAGAAATAATAAATAAATAAAAAAATTGTCGTGATGACCCGATGATGAAAAGAAACGAAGTTTTGTGTTTAGATTTTCCATATTGTATTATTATTTTTGATACATTTGACAATCAATTTCTGAGAAAGAATAATATTCATGTAACTCAATCTGCCTGCAGAATATTTTTTGTCACCTGTAACAAGACCCTAAAATACATTCTCTCTTTCTATACAAACTTTCGAAAAGCTTCAAAACAAAAACCTACATCAAAAAGTTATGACAACTTGCTAGTATACATCATCCTTTTCAAATTGGCTACCAAACGTAAATCCCTGCTTATTTTTAAACAAAAAAAAATCAAAAAAATATGTCTCTTCACCAGAAGAAAGTTTAATAGATATGGAAATGTACTGTATTATTTATAAATAAATACGTATTACAAATTGATCTAAAGCTGTACGTTTTATAATAAGTTTTGCATTACGATGATATTATTTATTCATTTTTAAGGTGAATTGTCAATTCTTGTTGCACATTACATTTTTTTTGTACTTACTTCACAATTTTTATGTAATTATCAGTTCTGGTTTCACACACCGCGAGCTATTTAAATTATAATACAAACTGTATACAAGGAAATCAAACTTGTTTGCAGTAGTAATTTTAAATGAATAACATTTAATTGAATTAAGTATAAAATTTAATATTGATAACTGTTTTAAGGTTACATGTAGTAGAAAATTAAAGAATTCATACCGTATCATTGCTTTTTTACTAAATTACACTTATTTTATCTTAATACGAAAAGAAACGATGAAACTTTTGCGAACACGAGAATAACTGAAATGTATACTTTTTTATTTTGTTACCATGTTCGCTCCAAATGTGGAGCATATGGACTGATTATGTAGTTATCTTAACATATTTTTTCTACGATCACTGCGTGTTACTCGAAGAGAGTACAGATAGAAAGATATGGCTAGTGGTTTGCTAATCGCTTCGCTACGCCTCTATTTTAGGATGGGATGGGTTGGAGGAAATATCAGTTTAATTGATCAAATCCATCTTGATGGAGTGTCGTTTTCTGTCGAGTGAAATTTTATTTATTTTTATTTGTAATAATATTTTTCTTACCAACTGATTTATTAGATGGATATGGTTTTATTTTACGTTTCCTACCCAAAAACCGCTATTTTTTCATACGAAAAATACTTTTATAATTATAATTTGACACATTAAAAAACTCTGCTTGGGAGTCAGTTTTTCAGCCTTCCCTTAGTTAGTTAAGACATAATAACGATGGTTTCAGACGCTCAATCGCAGTTGATCAAATCTACTCACCTATACTAAAGTAATTTATCTCCATGTTTTTCTAATTAGAGCATTCAATATGATTTTTTTTACATTTAAACGTCAAATAATAATTTTGATTTATTTTTAACATTGTCGTATTTGATGTTAAAAAAAATATTGTTAAATTGATAACATATAAAATCAACTTCTATTTAAATAGGAGAGAAACGATTAAGATTCTAGGATAGTGACATTGTTAAAAAACTCGCTGGCATAAGACTTTTTCTTTTGGTTTATTATTATTATGTATTATTATAGTTTTCAAAATTATATGTCATTTTATATGTGATTATTGAAACTTTTATACACCGAGACGCTATCAAAACTCTAGTTGAACAGATTTTGTTAATTGAAGACCGTATTCTAAAACCTGGCTTGGCCAATCCAAGCTATATAGGAGTATAACTTCATTTACATGATTTCGTGTAAGATTTAAAGGTTTTTTGGTATCAAAATGAATATTGGAGAATTTGAAATATTTTACGAAAGAAAAACCACAGTATTATTTATATTTTGTCCTAAAATAATGTCAAAATGTATTTGTAATTATTGAAAATTAACTTGACTTTGTAAGTAAAAACACAGTTTCATTATGCATGTAAGTAAACCAACAGTCCTTTATGTGAAAACACTTGTTTGACTGACAATTATGTACATAACAGTTTTGTAAATGAATCCAAAATCATTATCAAAATATAGATATTACTATACCAAAAGTTAAAAGGTCTGATTCTGACACCGTCTAATTACTGTTTTACATAGCAGGGCAGTATTATCTTCCGAGATGCTGTACGGTATTGAGTCTCTATGATAAAATTTTATTTTGATGATATAATCAGTTTTTCATAAAAGAATTTTAAAAACCTGAAATCAATTGTTATCAAGTTAAAGTTTTTCTCATTGACAGATCTGAAATTGAAGATTTTCTCTCATAGCCAACCCGATCAACTTCAAATCATCACGACTGCATCACGTAAATATATGTAAGTGCTACATATTTTTTCATTTTATAAATATAGATTCTTTATATTTTTAATCAAAACGGCGTCAGTGTCACGGAATATTTCGTTAATAAAGTTTGTGTGCTCATCTTCCTCTAAAGGTCACAAGGCTTCATTAGCATTTATGAATTATTCCTCAGTTATAAAAGTCTAAAGACCTCAAATCCTCTGTATTTATAATTCGTTATATTAATTCAAACAAGTAAATAACGGACCTCATTTCAGCAACCAAACGACTGAAAAAAAAGCCTTAACTGTAGATGTAAAATTCCACTCTCACTGTGGGTATAATTTCTAATAAAATATTAATATTATAACTAAGTCCAACTAAATTTATTCCACGAGCCCTTGTTTTAAATCATTTAGAATAAAGTGTTAGTAAAATACCGAGAGGATTAAAAATAAAGCGAATTTCATGTAATCATATTTTTTCGAATCTGTTCTGCCTGTTTTTTTTTTTCTAACACAAAAGAAAAATATCCAATTAGTATTTACCGACAGCTTCTTAAAGTTTTTAAATTGTTTACAAAATGAAAGTTACAATAAATTTATTATTACAAAATAAATGTGACATTTGAGAGCAGTGCTGTCTGCTGTCAGTTTAGAAAGTAAAAATAAAATTGGGTAACTTTGGTATGGGTTTGTAAAATATTTTTCCATGTGAAGTATGATTTGGTTTTTTTTAATAAAAATAGTAATTGTGATATTATTTTCAAAAAGATTTTATTATTTAAGATTCTTAAAACTTTCTTTCTTTTTTATAAACAAAACACAGATTTCAAATTTACATAACAGGATGGTAGCACTCAGATCTGTTCTATGATCCAGTACTGAAATCAACACGGAAAATTTTGTTGGCTGAGTTCTATATTAGTTTTTGTATTTGATATATTATAGCAATATAAGTCACAACAATATGGTATATATGGCAATATAACAAAGTGACGAGGTTATATTATGATATCATCGCTCTTCTGGAAGAAAACACTTAATCGAAAAAATTACATATTGAGTGTTTCTTATTGTGAACTTTACTGTATGAAGACCACACTCATTTTTATAAATTACTAGCGAGTATCCGGCGTGCGTTGCAATGACACTCAAAGAATGAAAGTGTTTTCATTTTAATTGGTTATTGAAGTGCTCAATATCTTTTGTTTTTCCGTTTGGTGTCGCTTTTTGTACGTATTTGATTCTTTTTTTCAGTTTTTTGTTCATATTTGTTTTAAAATCCTCCACGGGTGTGCGCACAGCAATTTGCCAAAGTTTCATCGAAATCGGATGAATGGTATAGGAACGCATAGAGGATAAACAAAAAAACAAATTTGGATTATTGAGATTTTGTACACTTCCATGTATTTTGTCACTAACGACCCGGGTTTCGCCTTTCGGCATATTCAGGCATTCGTGAACTCGAATGCCTGAATATGCCGAAAGGCGAAACCCGGGTCGTTAGTGACAAAATACATGGAAGTGTACAAAATCTCAATAATCCAAATTTGATATTGAAATTCCATCAAGCACCCTCAGTCGATGTCTTAAAAAAAAAAACAATTCTTTAAATATTCATGATTGTTCAAAGTTCAAAAACCCACTGTATATGCTTCTAATCTTTGCAATACAATATATCACCACAAGATCAGTTTTACCAAACACTGTGACTTTTGACAAATTATGAGGTCCAGTGATTTTCTATCTAAGCTGCATAGTGTTACCCTGAAATTGTACTATATAATATATTTTCCACGGCACCCCGACCTTAGCGCGCAGTACAATCCCGGATTGCGCGTGAGACTTTAACGCGCCGACATTAGCGAGCAACATAAAATTATTTTGTATTTTTGACTGCTTATTATTACTTGTATGCCAAAACTACATCTTATTTAAAATTAATTGGTGCTTTTACAAACCTATCCATGAAAATTTTAGCGATTGAAAAAAAAAATTTAGAGTACTTGAGCGTTTCTCCACTTAATTGTGTGTCAATCGCTTGTTTTATTTTAATGTAATTTTCAAGCTGTCGTGTTTTTTATGGATTTTGTTTTGTGTAAGTATGTTTTAAGTTTTTAGAATAATAATTGTTTAATATTTTCTTATTTACAAAAATAATAAATTGCGAGCTTTCGTCGGCGCGCTAACGTCCACGCGCTTAAGTCCCGCGCATCAAAGTCGTCACACCATACTCCACATTTGGATATTATTATAATATATACATCTTAACTATAAAACGGGATATTCTTTTATATAACAATGATAATGTATGTTCTCACATATTAATAAATCGGGTTTTTAATCTTACATATAAAAAAAAACCTGAATTGCACTTATAAATATGTATGATATAAAAAAAATTGTTAGTAAAGTTAAATCGTAAGTCACAAAAATTGAACAAAGTCGACTTGGAAAATTTTACTGACTTTAATCCAGGGAAGATTAACAGCTTATAAAAGCTCTAAATATATACAACTCTCTCTTCTCGAAATAATAATACCGACACGAGGAACATAAAGATAGATATCAAAATGCCAATTACTGTGACACAGCTTTATTTGTAAGTACTCAATAACTTTTAGTGTTTTATTAATTTAAGTTTACAGTTGTAAAGTTATTGTACTCTTTGTTACAAATAAGTTGCAAAAAACAAAATAATACCTCATGTGAAAGTTGACAGCAATTAATATAAAATTTAGTATTTGAATGCAAACGTTTTTTTATTGATTTTGAGTTAAAAATCAAACAAGTATACATAAATTATATTATGAAGACGTTAGACACTGTTTACTGTGTGTCAGTTCGAGTCCATTCGTGTACTCGAATGCCTGAAGATGCCGAAAGGGAAACCCGGGTCGTTAGTGATGAAATACATGGAAATGTACAAAATCTCAAAAATGTAAAACTGCATATTTATTTTTCTCAAATTCATTTTTTTGGAGTTGTCCGACTATCGAATTAGACGATCGATATAGTAGTGTAGTTAAGATTATATGAAATATTCGGTTTTACAGTAATTGATAAAGAGATATATATTTTTTTAAATACAAATACTCACGCTTTAGACCAGTGGCTCCCAAACTTGTTATGCCCATGGACCCCTTTTTAAAGAAAAAACCTGACCCAAGATAAATCTAGCCCCAATATAACTCTATATACAAAATTAATTATTTAGTCTTGACTGGTAAAATGGTGATGTAAAAATAAAATATAAATAAAACATTTTGATATTTAAAGTATGACAAGGTTCATAGCAAGACTATATCCACGTTCTACTAAATAGTAAGACGGGAAAGCAGTCAACAGCCTCTGTACAGACTCATAATGCAGAATATAAAATTGGTATGTATTTTTGTAAACAGAATTTGTGGTATACTCGTTGAAAAATTGGTTTTCGCTTCTCATTTGTAGATAATACAATAAATTACTCCTGTGTTAGTATTTATTCATCTGAGTTTCTGGGCCTGCTTGCAAATGGGTCCAACACCCTACTAATCACTATCAATTTATTTATTTCAACTTTCATAAAAATGGAAATGTGTCATAAACACAGCTTTTCGCGGACTCCCGACGTTATCCATGTACCCCCAAATTATTTTTAATTTGCCACAGATCCTCTCAGCGGTCGCAAGGATCCCTGAGGGTCGATTTCCAGGTCACTGCTTTAGACCAAAAGTCGATAATCGATTAAATTGGAAAAATATTTCTTTATTGTTTGATCTGCGGCATTGTGATACGCAAGTTTTATCGTTAAACCGCAGAGGTCTTAGCAGTACCAGTAACCCAGAATTTGTGGTATCTTTTTCAAACACTGGTTTCCGCTCTTCATTTGTAGATTATTCAAAAAATTGCTTCCGTATTAGTATGGATACATCTGAATTTGAGGGTCCGCTTACAAAATGGTCCAACACCCAACAAATCGGTATCACTTTTAAGGTGTTAACTGTCAATTCTTGGTGGAAAGACATTGTATTTTAAAAAATAAAACACAATTTGTTTGTACTACTTCCACATATTTATAATGATCAGGACCGGTTTCGCTCATCACGAGCATTATCAACTGAAAGTCATTAACAACTGCAACTGAAAGCATTATCAACTTAACATCAGTTGATAATGCTCGTGATGAGCGAAACCGGTCCTGATCATTATAAATATCTGGAAGTAGTACAAACAAATTGTGTTTTATTTAAAAAAAAAAAAAAAATCGCTATCAATTTATTTATTGCAATTTATTTCAACTTTCATAAAAATGAAAATGTGTCACAGATATTTTTTTATATTAAACGTTTCACGGACCCCCCGAGGTTTTCCACGGAGACCCCAAATTATTTTTAATTTCCCAGAGACCCCCTCAGCGGTCGCAATGATCCCTGGGGGTCTGTAGGAACCACTTTGGAAATCACTGCTATACATTATATTTAAATAGTGAATAAGCGCTATTGTAATTACTTAATAATATTTTATAAAATTATTTACCAGTTATAATAGCGCCTATTTACTGTTAACATATAATTAAAATAAATATTGAGTCTAGTATCGAGGCAGATGACAGACACTGACTTAATCACAATGAAAAATAATAAAAACATATCCCCGAAAAATGATTCTATTAATTACTCTTGTTAATTTTTTGAGATTTCTTTGTTAAAAGCCGCATAGAATAGAATTTCTTGTTCCCCTATTTAAAAAAAAAATATTCAGTATGATTCTATTTTAAATATCAGTCAGAAAAAGTGCGAGAAAACGAACTTTTTGGTAGATTTCAAAAATCTTTATAGAATCGTTACATTCAATAAATTGCAAACTCTCTTACCATCACATTCTTAAAAATACTTTGTTCTATGATTTCGTCTCAGACATCAAATCTCGATAACCTACAATAAACCTTAATCTAGTCACGGCGTAAAGGAAATAAAAGCATTCCCGAAAAACAGGTGTCAACTCTTTGCTAGAAAGGCTTGAAAACTTTACTATTTTCATTTAAATAAAAGTGAAATAGTGTAAACAAATACTTTGATAGTGCAATAATTAAAAGAAAAAAAAATATTTCGACGTTTCATATTTTTTCGGCGATTCAAAACGATTAACAATTTTCACGAAATGACAGAAAAACCTACTATAGGGCCTTAAAAGCTCTATTAAGAGCTCAGTACTACGAATGACAAATATTATTATAGTACACGTATCTTTTTTCCCTTAGGGAACAACACCAGAAAAAAACGTTAAACGCTATTCATAAAAATATTTGCAGCCTGGCGTTATACTATTATATTTTGACTAGGGCATCACATCCCGTACCTCTTTTACGATCCTGGGATTTCGGGATTCAGAATTCCTCGATCTTGGGATTAGTCAGTAATTTGATTTTTGTCCATTATTGCTTCAATTGGAATGTATACACTAGATTAAATATTTTTTTTGGGCATTGGAATGGTTTTTTTGTTGATTTAAATTCAAAGTCATTTACAAAAAATGATTAAAATATTTAAAAAAAACATAATGATCAAAATAGTTTTATATTTTATTTATTGCATTATTATGGTAGGTTGTACTAAATGATATCCAAAAAGAGGACAAGTCCTTAAATTTGACTTTTAAATATTGCCCTACATTCATTTAAGAAGCGGTCCGAGTTTGTCCTCCATTTTAAATTGGCTTGGGAAGGCTGTCACGAAATATGAGAAGGAGGGAGATTTCAATAAATTGATATTAATTTTATGTGTATTATGAAAAAACTATATACGTGAACAAACCAACGTGCACGTTCTAGTTGGCCAGGATGTTTTTATTTGGTATATGAATTATTTTTTGGCATTTGTAGTGAATTCCGAAATTTCGGGATTCTCTGAATAATTTACCGGGATCCGGGGATTGGATGCCCTAATTTTAATCACGTTCAGCTTTAGATACTAAAAGGTGCGAAACATAAAAAAAATATCACACAATAATAATTGCCCTAACGACCGTTTTATTGACATCAGTTTTCGCCTTTTCGTTTCGTTATATTTTTTTAAATCAGCTTAAAAAATCTAGTTCCATAGGAGTAATGTAATATGAAGATCTTTTTATGCACCATGTTTTCATTAGAACTGTAGCTTATTTATGTTATTATAATGGATTTCTTCCAAGCATACGTTAGTTCAATCAATAAATTTTAAATTTGAGCTTAAAACTAAGTACAGGTGTAATTTTTTTGGTAACTATGTCCGCCTCCAATATGGAAAATATGCACTCTTAATCCTAATGGAGATTAACTCAACAGAACATGTTTTACCAGAAAAACATATTATTCAACCACTCATCCTCTATTTACCCGTTAATAGCAATGGTAGAAGGACAGCGATAGGACGTCTGGGCCTACAGTCGAGTATTCAACGGCGTTGAATTCAGTTGCAATGTTCACGGACAAGAAACGATTTACGTATTTGTGTTCGACGGCATGCATGTCTATGATGGCTTAATTTCCTTCCACCCAGCTGATCCTAAAAACGGGACGATTAACTAAGTCTGCTAAGTATCCAGAAAGTAATTTAGATTTTTATTATTATTAGAATAAAAGGTTGGTTGTATATTATAAAAATGAACGCTTTAATCCAGTGTTTCCCAACCAATGGCCAATGGCGAACACTATGCGAAATTTCTAGAAATTCGCCATTCAAAAATATTAAAAATAAGATTATTTTTGCCAGCACGTTTACTTGTATTTTTAGTTATTGTTAAATAATAATAATTGGTAGGATGATGCGGCACGATGGTCGCTGGTTTTCTCAGAATCGACAGTCATAAATCTTCTCGGGTATACTCAGGAAGAACGGAAATATTTGCTTTTGAATAGTGAACTCAGATACAAAACCCTATCAAAATATGTTTCCAAGAATTTTATATGTATATTTGTTAGCTATAGTTATGTCCATCTGTCACAATATAAGATAAAAAAAATATTACATAAAAAACCATTTTTATTTCAGTATTAATGGTCCGCGAAAATTTTTTTCTATTTTCACCGGCCCGCAGGTGTAAAAAGGTTGGGGAACACTGCTTTAATCTACTGAATTTTCGAAAAACTAGATTTAATCGATTTTACTAATGGTTATAAATAAACATTTTATAATTTTCCATATTAATATTTTATTACTGCTGTAGAATCTTAACATTTTTGTTTACTGTTAAAGAAGGACAAAGACAAATAGTTCTATGAATCTATATCGTATATATAATAGCCCAGACCGCTCTCTAGGCGTAGATGTAGACATTTTACTATTATCATATACACGTGTAGGTATGAAATGTTCTCTCGACTTAAGCATCCGCGGAATATATAAACAATACACACACTTCCAAAGTGACGCAAATACCAAGGCAAACAAACCGTCAGTATGGAAATTAAAGAACAGTTACATTAGACATTCAGTATTTTAATTTCAATACCGTTCCCACTAGTTTGTAAATAATGTACGAAATTCAATGATAAAGTTAACAATCGCCCATATTACAAAGCATCACCAAGTAAACTCGAAAAAAAATATGTCGACCTACCTATGTGGGTTGAATTTGAATAATACTTAACTACAATACATAGCTTTGTTTCAGTTATCTTTATGATGTTAAGATTATGAAAATACTATCAATAATAAAGTTATCTAATCTTTTTTTTGCATTGATGGAGAGTAGTGTTTCTAATCAATAATAAGTCAAGGCTTTGATACCTTATCGATTGTAATTAACCGGATACAATTAATTGTAAGTTATAAAAAAAATGATGTCAAGAATTATTGTTTACTGGATATATATCTTGTATACTATTTTCATTAAATTGATATATTTATTCTGGAATTAATGAGGAAAAATTATTACGATACAAATAATTTTATCTCTCTATTTTAATAACGGTTTTTAAATTGAATTACAAAAGACGAATTCGGATGGCTAATATCGCAATGTCTAGGTTGGAGATAATAAGTAAGGAGACTGGATAAGTAAGGAAATAACCAGATATAGCAACATACGTCTAGTACGATCGTTGGTCTTTTTCATATGCGTTTACGGCGTGGAGACATATTTAGACTTTAAAAGCGAAAGACAAAAAATGTCTAGACGCATTTGAAATGTGGTGCTGGAGAAGCATACATAAACGCATATATCCTAACGAGCTACAAATCCAGAATAGACTCTAGGGTGTTTGTACAAGACGCTTACTTGGCTTTTTGGCCACATAACCCACAAGCCTACTGAAAATCTTGAGAGGCTCATCGCGACAGGTATGTTCGACGGCAGAAGGAGACGCGAAAATTCCCCGTTTCGTTGGAGCGAACAAGTGAAGGACGCCACAGGCCTCTCCTTACCGGTGGCCCTTAGAGCAGCGGAGAGCAAGAGCTAGTGGCGAAGTATTGTTAAGGGAAACGGAGTTGTAGCGATAGGTAGAGGTCGTGACCCTCGCCAGTCAGGAATACGACTAAAGAAGAAAGAATTTAAATTAAATTGAATTTTTAATTCGCTTATTAGTTCGCTGTATGTATTGTGCTTATATGATTTACCGTGTATGAGCATAACTTTGCATTTCAAATGGAACACAGTAACCGAAAACTGTCTTATGTAATCATGGCGTAACAATGCGTTACTTTGACCTTTAAACCTTTAAATTATGTGTGAAATAGGTCATACAAAAATTAAATACTTCTACTTATAGTTAAAAATTAAAAATGCATTTTAGTTTCATCTTCTTTGTATAATAAATCATAATTTGAAAACCTCATCAATTTTACTAACAAAAAAGACAACATTATAGTATAATCTTAAATATAATATAGTATCAATTAGTATAGTAAAGTAACAATCCGAGATGCATGACCATACCGTATGCAACCGTTTTGTTTCAAACGGCATTGAAACACGTCTCGAGCCTGTTCTGTTATGAAGAATTTTGATTCTTGCGTCTTCCAATAATTTCGCATAGTTTGAAATGTGTTTCAGGTTTTGCACTCAAAATATGACCTAAAATAAATACTTAATACTACATGAAACCATATTTCACTTTTTTAAATTGTCATTTCGCTTTTAAATGCGTTTATATGACAAAACCCAAACGGTAACGCAATGCGACTGGATGAGATTCAAAGGGATTTTTTACAATGAAAACGGTAAGGTTAAACCAAACCTAAACGTTGAATACCCTATCTAAATGATACTATAACAGTTCTCCATCATTCAAATGTGATTGAATAAGATTCAAACCCAAAATCACTTTTTTTCAGAATAGTTAATATGAGAGAGTATGTACACGAAACAACAACATCATCTGTCTCGCCGCCGCTCGAGGGATGACGGTGTAGGGCGGGGAGAAGCGGGGTGCGGGCTTCAATACACTTCAAGGCCCGCGTCCTGGGATAAGGACAAACAAAGGACAAAACAACGGCTCCTTCGTCTTCCATTAAAACCCCGGTCGTTTATCCGTATACTCTTCTCGTTTATTGCAATTAGGTTCAGTTAGTTAAGACATTAGACACTTTTAATTTAAACTCTGTAAGTGGGTTTGTAGTAAGCGATTGAATAAACCGCCGCCTCGTCTGCCGACGACGAAAGGTCGCACCCGACTGACGCTGGCAGGGTCGCAGGCCCTTCCCCCACTTCAAACTGCAAACCAACAACAGCAACCAAACCAATACGACACCACTCTTAAAAGCCTCAGGAAGGGTATTACATTTTTAAATTTTCATTAATAGGAAGAGTCTGCAGATTGGTTTTGAAGACCCTGTCCGCCCCATAAGTACGGGGCGGTGTCAAATCACCACACTCCCAATGTTCAATAACTGTCTGCAGCTCTTCCAGCAAAATATAAAATAAGGTCAAAAATAACATAAAAACAAACAGGAATGTCAATCATAAAAACCACAAAAATAGAAATGTCAAATTAAACATAAGCACTAAAGAGAAATTTCAACTCAAACACAAACACAGAATAGAAATGACATATCGAACACAAAACAGAATCAAAATGTCAAATCAAACACAAAAACTAACGTTCTAAACTGCAACCAATTCTGTAAATACGCGCAAAAGTCACTAAGCGAAGTGGCGCGTTCGTCGGCGTCGCGACGTCTCATCAGGCGGCTTTGGCGGTGGCGCAAGTTTGCGCAACGAAGATTCCCACTTAAACTTCACCGGATCCCTGAACGGCGTATCGGGTGGCTTTGCGGCCGGCCGTTATATCGTCAGCGTAGGCGGCGACTCCAGGCTTATCTCCCACAGTTCGGGTGGCAGGGCGGATGGTCGCAACCTTTTTATCATAGGCGGCGACTCCAGGCTCATCTCAGGCAGCTCTCTAAGCTGCATATCGGGCGCACGCTTGCGTAGCACTTCGGGTGATGGTCTACCAGACGGCCAAACGTCGGGTGGCATCATAGGCAGCGGCTTACCCGGTGTACGCATATCAAGCATGGGCGCAACCAGCGGCGTCGCTATCGGCGGCGTCGTTATCAGCGGCGTCGTTACCAGCGGCATTACCAGCGGCTGCGTATCTGGTAGCTGCTCATCCGGCAGTATCGTTACTGGCGACCTCGCATCAGGCACTGTCGACTCAGGCAGCGACATCTCTGGCACTATCTTTGCGGCCAGTGGTGTAACTAGCAACGACACATTGATCAGTGTCGTTACTTGCGACTTCATATCAGGCAATGGCCCCTCAGGCAATGACATCTCTGATAATTGCTTAGCGGGTAGCGGTGTAAATAGTAACGGCACATCAATCGGTGTCGTTACTAGTGGCTGCAAATCAGGCAGTGGCGTAATTGGCAACTGCAGACTAGGCAGTAGCGTTACTGGTGCCTTTTTCGCCCGGCGGGGTGGTCGAACGGGCTTCCAGTTCTCGTCCAAGGGCTGGTCTCCGACCTCAGTGTCACTGGTGGCAGCCACGTCGGGAATAAGGGCGGCGATGGCAGATAGTGAATGTATTTCACCGGCGTCTTCCTCTAGTCCGCTTTCGGAGCTAGGGTGTCGTTGCACAACGTCGGGGGCTTGTTCGACTGTCTGGCCATCTTGCTTTCCTTCAGTGTAGACGGGCTGATTTCGAGGTGTGGGCGGCAATTCGGTTTCATGAGCGGACGTCGGCGCGATTCCACTTTGAATCGAACATACGGCGTCCAAGTTTAGTGACGTCACAACTTCGTCATTCGTAAGTACCGGCACGTACGCCGGTGTAGAGGCGACTTCGTTACGACCCGTTAACTCGACTGTTTCGTAGCGTGGTGACGTCATGACGTCATCCACTGGCGTCGCGATGATGTGCGCGGCTTCGTAGCCGGGCTCTCTTGGCCTCCCTCGTATCGGAGGACGGCATCAAAGAGTTCGTTCAACGTTCTCCAAGAGCGCTGACTCATCTCTCGCTGGTCTCTCGGCAGCATCAATCTGTGGCAGACCTTCGCCAATTGTTCCGAGTCATCACTCGGGCCGGCGTTCAGGGCTAGGTCCCGTTTTATTATCATAAAAAGGACGATTGGTTCGTCCTCACGTTGCCTCGTCGTCATCAGCGCAATCCTGTCACGAGCCCGGCGGTTCTCGTCACTATAATGTTCGATAATAGCAACCTTGAACGTCTCCCCAGTTAGTTGGTTTTCTCGCGGAGCGCTGTGAACCAGCTTTTGGCCTCTCCTTCCAAGATGTCGGCAGTCTGTGCCACCCAGGACGATATAGGTGTCCCGGTTCTAGGAGCGCTCCTTCACAATACTCCAGGAAGCGCTCTGCGGTCATCATCGGGTCTCCATCAAACCTCATGCCGGTTTGCGAAAGCTTGGTTATTGGCGGGCGGATGTAAGTAATCTCTTCCTCGTACATCCGGTCATCGTCAGCTTCAGACTCATGTGATGAGTAGGGCGGATCCTCGGCGTACATCCGATCGTCGTCTGCGTATTCGTATGACGTGTCGCGCGATCCGTCGGCGTACATCCAATCATCGTTAGCATATCGATTCGGCTTATAGCGAGGCTCATCGTACATCCGGTCATCGTTAACGTATTCCAAGGTGTCGAACCTATTCGACGTGTACCGCGAATTATCTACGTACACACGGTCTCCATACGTGTATTTCGAAGTATTTTCACGTGGTTTGTTTACGTAATTCCGGTTTACATATGTTTGTTCCGAGGTATTGTCTCTACAATAACGGGGTTTGTTTACGTACACCCGTTTATCATACGATTCAAACTGATTCGGCACATAACGGGGCTTTTCCGCACACATGCGGTCACTATAAGATCCGACTTGACTCGGCCTATATGCGGACTCATTTTTATTCCTCCGGTTCCTTCTTCGGCCGGATGGCTTCGGCGGATATCGCGGAACTTCCTCGCAATTTCGCCATTCGCATTTTCTATGCATTTTTGTATTTCCACATTCACTTTCCGTTGTTGGGCGCCACAGGGAGTTTCACCCTGACTAATTGCAATCTTCCGGCTAGCGTCTCAGGTCGTCAAGTCCTGAGGTATTTAAACCTCCACGGCCCACGTTGCAGGCGACACTTGAGAGAGTAGGGCGAAAACGAACAAACAAACGACACAAATCACATCCGTCTCGCTCGCCGCTCGAGGGATGACGGTATAGGAGCGGGGAGAAGCGGGGTGCGGGCTTCAACACACTTCAAGGCCCGCGTCCTTTGGGGATAAAGACAAACAAAGGAGAAAACAACGTTTCCTTGTCTTCCATTAAAACCCCGGTCGTTTATCCGCGTACTCATCTGATTTATTTGCAATTAGCTACAGTTTCACAAGACATTAGACACAACAGAATTACATACTTTTAAGTTAAACTGTGTAAGTGGTTTTATAGTAATCGAAGGGATCAGGCCGCGACCTCTCCTCCGGAACGGTCGGGAGCCCACTGACTCTGGCAGGATCGCAGGCGCTTCCCCCCCACTTCAAACTGCAAATCAACAACATCAACCAACAAATCCGACCCCCACCCTTAACGCCTCAGCAGGGGTATTACATTCTTAAATTTTCATTAATAGGAAGAGTCTGCAGATTGGTTTTGAAGACCCTGTCCGCCCCATAAGTACGGGGCGGTGTCACATTATAAACATGTGGACATAGTACATACTAATTGAGTTTTATTTTTAAAATATAATGCCTTTCCACCAAGAATTGACAGTTAAAACCTTATAAGTGATTTACTAAACAATTTCAAAAAAATATATAATTTAATAACTGCCGGTTTTAAAGACATGAAATTTGATTAATAGATATATATTTTTTCCATGTCTGCTCTCAATTAACTAATCGCTATCGCTACGCCCCGTGAGGACTGGATAAGTGGGAGACAGTTTTAGACATCACAAACACTCGAGAGTACAAATAGAAATCCATAAATCAATTGGAAGATCAATTTATGAAAACCTTCTGCACCGGGAATTGAACCCGAGACATCCGTAATTTAACCGCGTAGACATATATATCGACTTTGGAAAGGGAAACGAACGTAACCCACCGACAAAACCCAAATAAATGTGTATGCAATTGTATACATTGCGATTATTATCTTCGTGATCTTTATTCAAATCCATAATTTATGTACATGAAACAAAATTTTGAAAGAAACATTCTTTATATTTTATTATCAAGGTTTATCGGGCCTCGTTCGAAATCCGCCTGTGTTTTGTCACTATTCTCAATTGACACTGCCCTGTTTTGTCACTGTTCTGATTTGTTACTGAACCGTTTTTTTCGGTATTGGTATTCCTTTAATTTTTGTAAGCATGCGCCAGTAATTCATTATTTCACTATATGTTAAACACTGATTGATTTTTTATATTTTAAATAGTTGTATGAATTCCTCTTATCCAAAACCTTTCATGTTCTTTTGAAATTAGGTAAATTATTGAATTTCTTTTTCTATATCTAAATTATCCGTTCGTTGTGACGCATCATTTTTCAAAGAGTTGCACCGAAACAATCGCTTGCAATATTTAAATAATTCTTTTAACAATACTTTGGCAGAGTATTTGTTTATTATTGATGGAAGAACGAAACGCATGATTTCCGACAACCTTGACACTAAGCTACCGAACTGTTCATCCGCGATGTTCATCACCTCGCCTTCGAATTATTCACGTAACGCTGCGTCTCTGCCCCATCTTGGCGACTGGCGGGCTTGGAAGGCGAAATATCAGTTTGGCTCTTAATTGCGCTCAACCAAGGCCAATGTGTTACAATGGGATCCGCAAGGTAACTATTACGTTCAATAAAAACAAAGTTAATTAATTCTCACCGGTTCATTTTGATAGTACACAAAGTGGAATCGACGAGAACTTTTGGGGATACGGTATAACCACCGGCGTAGCAAGCGGAGGCGGCCCGTCCCGGGCAACACTTTTTAGGGGGTGGCATTTTCGAAAATGAATAGAAAATATCGACTAATAAATAAATACTTTTTTATATTTACATAATCAATGCAAGTTATATTTCATTCATTATGTTTTCTTTCGTCTAATTTGTGACTCGTTGACAAAATATACTTTTTTAGGGGCAGCATTTTTGAAAGTAAGTAGAAAATTATGTAGGTAATAGACAAATAAGAATTGTTATGCCTTCTGATTCGCTGACGAAATATATTTTTTTTCTGAAAGATCTAAGAATAATCATGAAGTCTCAATGTGGCAAATATTGAAATGCTTTTAATTTAATTTCTTAAAAGCATTGTGTAAAATCGACTGAATATCTTGTTCTTAATCTGTTCACAATTTTGAATTCGTATTTATGTAGAATATATACCTATGTATTGTACATAAATAATTTTATATTTCTATATTAATAATAAGTGTTAAAATTATTTAAACGAAAAACGTAACTGCGGGAGGGACTCAGCAAATTTAATATTAAATATAACATTTGTAAATGAGTGGATTGTAAAAATATAGTACCAACATATTTTTCAATAAATTATATTTATACATAAAAAAATTTGCCTACGGCGCAACCTTTTCCGTCATAGTGTTAAGAAAAGAGAGAGTAGGTAATTTAAAAAATAGCATTAACCAACAGTTGTCAATATAAAATCAACATTTTTGGGAGAAAAACCAAAAATATTATACATAAAATTTGTCAGAATTATAAAAATATAGTATTTTTAAAGAAATTATATTTATTCTTCATAAAAATTTTCTACTTGCGGCGCAATGTTCCGCATCGTATATGTTGCAAAAAATTTTGAAAGAAAGGTTTGAGGGGGGCATATTCAGGCGGCACAAACCCTGGCTATGCCACTGGGTATAACCACGAAAGAATTTTGAACATTTTATATACACTTATGCTGGAGTGCATCTGACGAGCGCGGGGCAAGACGTCGAGAGAGTCGACGGCTTCAGGTACTTGGGAGTACACATCACGGGAGATGGCAATCCGCGTAAAGAGCTCGCAATCCGATTAGGGATAGCTGGAGCAACTTTTAACTCAATGCGGAGAGTCTGGGACTCACGGTTGTACTCGGTCAGAACCAAGTGCCACTTGTTAAACGCATACATCCTGACGGTCTTGCTTTACGGTTGCGAGTCATGGCAGCTCACCAAGGCACAGGGTAACCGTATACTGTACTTTGAAAACAAGTGTTTGCGGCGAATACTAGGGGTACGGTGGTTTGATTTTGTCAGGAACTCGAAGGTAAGAGAGCGGACGGACCGGCCTCTTATTACGCCCAAAATAAAAAAGCGACGATGGACCTGGCTTGGACACGTGCTGCGGATGCCCCAGGGGAGCCTGAATCCTGCCTGTCTTTTCTGCCAACCAGGTGGATTCCGTCGCCCTCGAAGGCCGCTGATGACCATCCATAGGATGTATTCGGCGGAGCTACATGATGCTGGGTTTTGACCTGGGAGGAAGCGAGGAGACTAACGGGGGACAGAGAAGCTTGGAGGAACCGCGTGATGGCCATATGCTCCGAATAGGGAGCGGATATGGTTAAAAAAAAAATGCTGGAGAAGTTCCAGAAGAAATTTTTGAGACTTCTCTATTTGAGGACGTATGGAACGACTATCTAACCGACATTCTCCTTAATGCTTACGTGTATTAGTTTAAACTCACGAAGAGAAATATACCTGGTAACATTTTTCTTTATTTGTTCAATGTCCGCTCCCAACGTGGAGCATGTGGCCTCCTAATGATGGTATCTCAACATAAGTTTTCTATGAGAACTGCTTGTTACTCAGATGCCCAACCTCTCTTTTTTTCGAAGAGAGTAGGGATAGAAGGATAGGGCTAGGACAGGACTAGTGGTTAGCTAATCGCTTTCACTACTCCCTGTTTTTGATGATTGCTTAAGTCATCACAAACACTACTACGACTAGAAATCCAAGAATCTATTGAAAGAATTTATGAAACTGTTCGCACCGGGAAATGAACCCGAGACATCCGTAACCGTATCCAACGTCGTTACCAACTAAGGGTCAAAATTTCCGTTTTTTATCGATTGAGAAGCGATAAAGAACGATATCGATAAATTTTCATTATCGTTATCGAACGATAATGAATTTTCGATTATTGATCTACAACGATAATTATTGTTTGTTAATAAACAAATATTGCATCATTTGCAAAGTTGCAAAATTGGCCAATATCACCAAATGTTTTTTTAGTGATCTTTACTATAGATTTATCAATTTAACTTGGCCGCTAGTGAGAGCGCAACTGTTGCGTTAGGAATGTTGCCATACTCAACCAGAACTGAAATTTCAATAAATTTCAAAACTGATATTTTAACGACTGTTATTAAAAGTAGACATGGATTTTGGAAAGATATTTAATGGCAATTGGGGAAATTTATTCTAGACTGACAAGTCTCGTTCCAAATTCTAATGATAATAAAAGTAATGTTGGTAATACTATACATCATTTGTCATAAAACAAATAATAAATCGATACATTTTAGAAATATTTTGATGTTTAACAATGCAAAAAAGTGCTTAAAAAAATGTTACGTTAACCGCTAACTGACAATACTTTTCGCAGAAAAGATGGATTATTTATAAATAAATGTTATGTATGTTACACCGAACCCGTGAAATTGCATATTTCATGTACTGTACTACAAAAAACATATTGCCTGTATGATGGTAGCAAAGATATATTTGAAAATTACAAAAAGGTTTGCCGTCTATGAAATAAATCGATAATTATCGGTTACACAAACGATAATACTTTTTGTATCGATTCGGAAATTTCGACCCTTAATTTTCTTTCTTGATAATTTCAAGCTTTATTTCTCTTCTTTGAGGAATCGTGGACATGAATTGTTTGTTCTTTTTAGTGAACGCGCGGTTGTCGCAGGAGCAAATAATTTTTTTCACAATTTTAATGACGGACTCGTAAACGCCCGGTTGACGCAGGAGCAAAAATGTTTGTTGAAAAAAAAAAAAAAAGGAAGTTGCATCCACTCGTCCTAATTGCAATGATAAAAAATATAATTATATGTAAGTCGATTCTTCATCTTTAAAATGTGTGGGTCCCAAGACTGTTTGACATGACTTCAAATGCGCAGTTTATATTATTATTCCCGGTGAACCTAGCTCTATATTATAACCAAGAGGGCCAATGTACTATTCCATAAAAGTGTACAGTTAGCTGCCGTGAGTTGAGAGCGGTTTCGCTTTACAATAACAGTAAGCGACGAACGGCGCCCTATCTGAACTCACTCAACAAGTCAACGACCACAAAAAGTGCCTACTTGCCGGTCAATTTTACAGACTACAATAATACTTAAACCGACTTTTAAAGCAATAAGTAATGAACGTTCAGTCAATGTGATCAAACTGGAAATAGTACAAGTGTAAATATGTTATTTGTGTTCCTCTCTTGGTCGTATTACATTGTTATTGCTTGTCGTGGGCGTATTGGATTCGTGCAATCACGGTCGCTGTATGATTCAATTGTTATTTATATGAATTTAATGCAATAATCATGAACGCCGTGACGAATGTCCTATCAAACCACTCCGTGATTTATTTTTGAGCTTGATTCATACAATATTCGACGGATATTATAAAACGCAAGAATTATTCTCACCCATTTTCCTTTTAGATCGTATCATATATATTTAATGTTGTCCATGCGCCGTCAACTCACGAACATTGACTTACTAACATTAATATACGCGTATGTACACGCATAGATAGAGATGTGCCAAACAGTGTAATCATATGATTATGTATTACCAATTTGTGTTCCGAGGGATTTCCAGTCAAAACTTTCATTAACGGCTAGTTAGTTGACCAACTGTCATAACAACGAATTTTAAAGCGCCTTTTCGTGAGTTAAATGGCAAAAAAACACGCGGCATCATTAAGAGGGAAATAAGTTGTGATAATGTTCATGTGACGACAATATCATATCGACTTTGGAAAGGAAAAAAGACGTAACCCATATCACAAAATATTGTGTATAAAATTTGAATTATTGAGATTTTGTACACTTCCATGTATTTTGTCACTAACGACCCGGGTTTCACCTTTCGGCATCTTCAGGCATTCGATCACACGAATGGACTCGAACTAACTCAGTCAGACTGACGAACTGTCAGTTCGAGTCCATTCGTGTGATCGAATGCCTGAAGATGCCGAAAGGTGAAACCCGGGTCGTTAGTGACAAAATACATGGAAGTGTACAAAATCTCAATAATCCAAATTTGATATTGAAATTCCATCAAGCACCCTCAGTCGATGTCTTAAATTATATTGTGTATAACTCAAAACGTGCTAATATACCATATTTATATACACATACATAATATATCGACTGTAGAAAGGCAATAAGACTTCCCTCCGTCTTTTCAAAATATTTTTTGTGTGTGGGTTACGTCCTTTTCTGATCAACAGTCGATATACTGAAAGCCTTCGAAGTCAGGCTAGAGTTGTCAAGATCTCCCCTAGGAATTGTAATACATTTTATGTTGGTCAGAAGAAATGACTGCCATATCTTTCTGTGAGAAGCATTCATCAGTTAACAAAAATACGAAAGTTGGCAGAAAACAACTTTATAAGAGAAGTTTGTGTGTAGCGAGTTTCGTTAACTGACACGCTAATAATTGGCGGATAGGGCTGACATGTGGAAATCAATGAAAGTGAAATTAGTGTCCAATGTTATGTATGATAAGGTCTATATTAGCGTGCAGTACGAAATTCAAAAAAAATGTTTGTTTGAGTACTCGGCGTTTTTAAGATTTTATTGCGTTCATAAACTGGGCCGTCGATATTGTGATACTACCTAATAGGAGACTACAAAATTTTCTGTTAACAACTCTGATATCAGTGTTGCACTTATTTATTGTGAATATGAATGTGTCTCAATAGTATCCCAATAATCATATTCAGACAAATTCTGACACACATCTGACTGGCGGTGCATGTTTTTCGACTTGGTCCCGTTGCACGCTAATCCGCGAGCGTTACCGTCGCGGAGACCTTGCCGTTGGATATTTGTATTGCAAATCGCAGTCATCGATTATTTTGCATAACATAACCGACTTCACTGGCACTAAATATTTAATTCCGCCCTTTCACGGACACTTGGAGATAGTCCATCGGTTTTTAACGATTAATAAAGATTAACAGCGTAATTATATTTATAATTTAAGACATCGACTGAGGTTGCTTGGTGGAATCCAATATCAAATTTGAATAGTTGGGAAACATTGTATTTGTACAACATGACACGACCCACTATTATTCAGTGTGAATCGTGCCCAGAAATTTCATCGGATCATCTATCCAAAGCAAAGTCAAGGAAAGAAATACGTCGAAATGTGTCGGGCGCATCCTGTTTTGGCAACGCTGTCAGATAAGTTTTAAGAAATGGGATTCTACCCTTACAGACACAGGGGGAGCGTCATCTCACTGTCACAGGATTGCATTTTTTCCGCAAAGGCAGTCGTTCGCGGGGTAGGGGTTCGAATGGGTCCCTGGCACAGGCCGGCCGCTAACCGTTTGACATCGTGTAACGAGTTCGCGAGCTTAATTTTGGTTTAATGCCAAATGTTTTTTTTTTGTATTTGTTTGTTTGTATTTTAAATTGTACTACTAACTGGACTAAGAAACCGCTGCTTGTTTGTGTGTACCTGACAGACTTCGTCATCATCATCAAATCCGGAATCGAAGTCCTACTCACAAACATTATATTTGTACAAAATCTCGACAATTCAACTTTTTTATTATATTTGCTAGTTGGTTTCGCGAGGTACGCAAGATTTTTGAATTATTCCTACATGTGAATTAGTCACTTGGAATAGATATATTTATTGGGATTTTGGGATTCGTTGAAAAATATCAAAATTAATTTATATTTAAACTGTCAATTCTTACCAGATGGACTATACAAATAAAAAACGTTTGCAGTGTAACTTATTTTGATTTATGTACATACATCATTTTTTACTATACATAGGTATACATAATTAATATTTGTTTTGTGCTCTCCCTTACTCTCATACTTCGAATCAGCTATAGACAAGAACAGACAATTTATTGTTTTTTTGCGACATCATCCGTTAAAATCATTTTTTATACGACCACGTGCACGTGGTGATGTTTTTACATGTTACTGTAATTTAATTTTGAATCATTAAAACTATCTTAAATAAAATTTGAAATGCAAAAACATTCAACCAGAATAAACGCGCAATTTAATTTGAATATTATGTTTGGCAATAGTTTTTGCGAGAAAGAGATGGACAATACATGGATTGTAAAAAGTGAAAATTAAAAACAAAAGGTGGATCTGCTGAAGTAGTTCATGTTCATGTGAATTCAATTTATTAAATGAATATAATATAATATCTAAGCATTTATAACTTGAAACAACATTTTAAGACGACATAATTACAAGATAAGTAAGTGTTTATTTTACTGTATAATTAAGTGACTTCTAAAATTTTTGAATGCAAAATATTTTTATTCACATATTGAAATAATTTTGTATATAAATATCGTGATATACCTAGCTAGTATTTGATTGACTTAAACCTGTATTCGTTATTATACCAGGTCTCTTTGTATTTACAAAACTCTTTTCTGTGTAAATGTAATGAATTGTTTAAAATATTATTAACGTCGTGTTAAATTTATTCGAGTCCAACAAACAACAAGACTCACAAAATCTCAGCACCTAAAAAAAATCGAATGATATGTTCACCGAATGTATGAAATTACTTATTTCACGAAAAGTGCAAAATTTTACCTCAATCATAAAATAATCAAGTCCATGGCCTCATTCAAGAATTTGGCAATTATCTGCCGAGTAAGTGAATTCTGCACGAATTTTTCTGTTTATTTCAACGATTGAGCATAGATAGTAGCGCCATAGCGCCCCAGTGGTGATTTTCGCAATTATTCGTTATATTTTATAAAATAGTAGTAGCGCTCCGGTGGTGCATTCTGCAACTATACCAAATGTCAAATAAAAATATATCGATCAATACATAACTAGGTACAATGACGTTCATTTCCATTTACCAAGCCCAAAATATCTAGAACTATAATATTACGAACGTACGAATTTTATTAATAGTTATTTTCGCGGATTGCATCCTGCGAGGGTATCAATTTTAGCTTGATTTATTAAGGTTACTATTAAGATGAAGAACAGTCCCGGGCTTAGGTTGTTTCATTGACAATGTGATGTCATTTAAGTAAATCTGCACTAATTATGATATATAACATTTGGAGGTTAAAAATGACTTGTGAAAGTCCAGTCCAATTCAAGCCCTGTTTTTATATTTTAAAAACGTAAAAGATGTAAAGATTTTGATTTATTTTTCATATCTTAAAATTTTGCACTCTTCGTGAAATAAGTAATTTCACACATTCGGTGTAGCATATACAATGATTTCGGGATCCCACATAATGGAAAGTACCTCTTACATCATACTTTTTAAACAGTTGATTTTCGACTTTATACTATGTATTGAATAACGGATTCTTCTGACAATGGCGTGAAGCCGATAGCTATCAATTAATTCCTATAATTCTTGTAGAACTAAATGCATCGACATTTTTAGCTTTTTATAATGAAGTCCTACCAAGCAAATGCCAATTCAATAAATAATTTTTAAATAGTACACATGAATTGTGTTTTATTTTTTTAAAATAATGTGTATCTGATATTATAGAAGAAGTACATTTTGTTTCAACGTCATAGCCAGTGTCGAAATAACTCTCAACGATTATTTCGTAATACTTGTCGTCGATCTAAATTCATTGCTACATTATAATCACAGTAAAATTTTAAGATCCCCTCAATCGTTTCATTTTTATTGATATTCTTTATAATATAGTATGGAGTAACTACATATTAAACTACCAATTTATAGGAATCTAAAAAAATTAACAGTTAACGCTATTAACTTGGCTTCTCCGGACGAAAACACATTAATGTTTTTATTCTGCTCGATTATTTTACAGAATTCAAGAAATATTTAATGGCTTGTGTTTATTTTTATTATTTTGTTTCAAAACCTTGGTAATAAAAAAGAGCATTCATATTTCACATATCCTTTTTTTGCGCACGTTTCTCGTTTTACCTGTCGACCTTTAAAATGTTAAAGAAAAAAATTACTTACCAAAGAAATAAATTAATCAACCAATTTGTAGGTGGAATGAATTCCGACGAAAAAATCGATTTAGACCTTGCAATATTATACATATTTTATCTAATTTTTAAAAATAAAACACAATTCATTTGTACTAGTTCCACATACTTATAATGATCAGGACCAGGACAGGTTTCGCTCATCACGAGCATTATCAACTGATAAAAAGACTTAAAAGAAATTTTATCTAAAATAAGAATTCACTGCTACACCAATCACCTAGATATTAGTTCCCTATAGATTACCACGTAGTTGCTAATTACTAATGACACGCATCGCGTGTTATTAGCACAGAATGTATTTATGAGATGATAAAAATAAAGTATTTAGTTCTACAAGAATTTTATCAGTTTGTTGATAGCTATTTCGAATCATATATATCATAAGAAATATGCTTAAACTTAATTTAGCTTGCCTTTTTTTATACTGTTTTAAAAGAAATATACAATATTATATCATCTCACTTATTACAGCATCGTAACTTTTATTTTAAATTATAATATTTAGGGTACTCATTGTGGTTTTTGACTTGTTTTAGTAAAAGGAACATGCATGGTATTAATAATTATTAATCGTTTAAGTAAATGCATTGATTTTATTGATTATGTGTAATTACGTGAGCTTCTTGTGTAAGGGTGATGAATTAATGTTTGTGTAATATCGCGGTAACGGATATCATGATATCACATTTTTTCTCTTTCTCTCTCGTTCTGCTTTGATGTGAGCAAAAGAGATAAAAAATAAGACGCTATCGGTTCTCCTCTACATACGTACGGTTGTGTCTCTTCGCATTCTTTCAAACAGGGCCGAATCGAAAACCAATTTATCTACATATTTTTAACTGACAAATTTTCGTAATATCGATACAATGTGCAAACACTTAATCAAAATTATTTTTTTTATCAATCATCATTATTTAATATTTATTTAAAATTTACTTAAATCCATGATTACCAACGGAAATAAACGAACATTTACTAGGAAATTAATTTCCTTAGAGATACGTCAAAAATTCTGGATCGATTTGAACTCGTCGAGAAAGTCTTATGAATTTCGAAGTAATTTAATTTATTCGTAAATTATGCCGGAGAGCTATTTCAAGACATAACTTTTCTATGTCTCCCTTTCATAAATACTTCGTTTCAATAGTGCAAATCAATAGAAAAATTAAAATTATAATGAATGATAATGAATGACATCACCTAATCTTGAAAATAGTTAAAAATAGCTAGTTAACATAGTTCTGCATTCAACTGACGATTTATGCCTGCTTATTTGAAAATAAAAATGGTCGAATACCTTTCTATTTCTTGCAAACGATATAACGAAAATATATCAGTCAAAATCTGTTTGAATCTAAAAAAGAATCTGTTAAAGATTCGTAAATAAATCACCAACCAACCAACAAATAAAACCAATTCGATCCTGGTAGAACGGATCTCAAGAGCGAACATCTTATATATACTTAGACATACTGTCGGTCTTTAATAATGCTCAGCCGAGGGGCTGAATACAGGACAATTAGTGGATTTCATTATGCCAGTAGTCGGTCGTCTAATATCTAATTAAATATTGAGGTTATTCCATATTTTTATCTCAATACTCCTGTAAAATACTATATTATGTATAAGAAAAGCACTTAACACGCAGAATTCAAGAAATGGTAGATCAAAAATGCCTTTTCAAGTTGACCACAGCGGCTATTTTTTTTGTTAGCGATCTCCTCCATACAACATAAATTTGTCGAAACTTGCGAAGTAAAAATGTGTTTTTTTTTAATTGCGTATTGCATCATTGCACAGGTCAGTATAGTGCCGATATGCAAATGGCAAGACTACCTACACGAATTTAAAAGATCTGTTTTTTTTTTTTTAAATATCCTCTATTATTCAAGTTTTAAGCTCAAAGGGCCGACTACTGGCGACGGCTGACTTTAGGAAGAAGCACCCTAGTATTTAGTATTATTCTTATTGTATATAATATACATATATAACATTAATTTCTTTTATATAAAATAATGTATTTATTTTAAAGTTCGTGGAGGTTTTCGGGATCGACCAAATTTTGCTTTGGGATCGACCGGTTGGGCGGGTATCCTTGTCATAAGATGTCGAATGGAGCTTTTTAGAATAAAGCATAGAGCAAATTTGACAATTGTTTACCAATAATTTTTCGTTCTTGGCATTTTTTTATGCTTTTCTTTTGATCACAATGTTTGATTTTTTGCCAATTTCTTATCCGCAATTAAATTCCCTAGAGAGTGGCAGTGGAGTTTTAGCAGCATCATGTATTTTTAGTAGCATGTAGTACAGAATATTTACGGTTTCATACATTACCTAGTACGGTTGTTGTTAACACCCTTTAATCGATAAGCACGATTATGTTAATCTTAACAGGTATCAAATTAATGTGAATAGACAAGCATTGACTGACATGAGTGACGCTTGTTAAATCTCTGCAAAACGCTCAGTTTTTGCCCGGAATGTATATGTGCGTGCGTACTATTATATTGTGTCGCGGGTAGTAGCGGCAGGTTATCAAACGAGCCATTCGCTAATCGGCCGAGAAGTTGAACGGTTCCCGCGCGCGGCCCGCCGAGCCGGCAACGTCGCGCCTATGACCCGCACCACCTCCCTCTCGCGCACCGCTCCGTCCCGCTCGCGCGCACTGCTTTCCGCTAGAAATGTTTCGAAAATTTTTACTCGGAACAGTTTTATTGAGAAGATGACAAGAAATTAATACAGAATCAATCGTCGGTCGTTGAGTGCTCTATGATGACCTCTCCAAACATACCGCACAGTAGATAACGCTAGGCATAATACGAACGATTCTTATTGTGTAATTTTTTCGTTATCCATGCAGTGTTTTCAGGATAGAAATTTTTTCAACTCGATTGCGTAAGTTATTCTGGTAAATATGTAAATGCCGCAATACAAGTTTGTAGAACGTATGCATGCTGACGGTGCTGCTTTACGGTTGTATCATGACAGCACATGGTAACCGTAAAATGTGCTTTGAAACCAGAGTTTGCGGTGATTACTAGAGGTACGGTGGTTTGACTTTGTCAGGAACTAGATGAGAGAACTGACAGACCAGTTCCTTATTACGTCCAAAATAAAAAAGCGACGATGGAATTGACTTGGACATGTGCTGCGGATGCCCCAGGAGGGCCTAAATCCTGCCTGTGTCTTCTACAAACCAAATGTATTCCGTCGTCATGACCATCCATAGGATGCACTCGGCGGACCTACGGCACGCAATGATGTCCTGGGAAGAAGCAAGAAGGCTGGCTGGGGTCAGAGAGTCCTGAAGGCATTGTATGGTTGCCATACCTCCGATTAGGGAGCGGATATGGTTATTAAAATAATATACAAGTACGGAAAAGTCGCCATAGTATAATCTTAAAACAAACCATAGGACAAATTTTCACAATTCACATAAATTATCGGTTTCTTTGATTCCAATGTTTCATTTGTTAGTATGTAAGAATCCTTAATTAAATGTCATGTAGAATTACCATTTTTTGCGGCATTGGGTACATTTTCGGATATAACACGAGTAACTTGCTGATAAGCATATTTACCTATTTTATTATTATGTACATATTTCGCAATGTCTTCATTTCTAAAAATATCTTATTGTCTATATGCAAATAAAGTCCCACAACCGCAACTTATTCGGAATTGGAATTAATTACTCCAGCCGCACATTTGTAATTTGTGTATCTCTAAAGCTCTTCAAATGTGGAGCTACGAGTGCATGCCACCCATTAATCCGTCGTTCGATTATGTGCTGCTTTGCACGTAGCAAGGAATACTTATTTCGATATATCAACTCGTTACAAAATGGAAATAATAATTGCGACAGCTCACGCCCACCAGTATACCATTTTTTTCTGTCTGTGGTAGTATAATTTGTATTCCCTTGTTAAATTATGAAATATATTTGGCATATTAATGGTTAAACACGAGGGACCTCAACCTTTTTTTGCTCCTTTCCCCCTTTTCACCTATGCTTAGAACATAATTCCCCCTTCTAAGATAATCAAACTAATGCAAAAAGTGCTTTCCAAATATGAGTGTATTGAAAATCTTTAATAAACGTCAGCAATTTATACCCTGAAACTCTAAAATTCACCACTGGTTGGAAACCTCTGGCTTAACACAAAAATTACTATAGCCCAATGTCATATCCAAGTAATTGCGGGCGACAAATAATAAATAGATTATTAGAACAATTTTCTTAATTTGTCTGACATATCTTATTATTGTTAACAACAGTTAAATATGAAGAATTAGATTGTGCTGCCATCAAATCAACTTGGTGCCCAGTGAAAATGTCGATGTTGACAGATTCTTCAGCAAGTGCAATTTAATAGTAACTGATCGTCGCACTAATCTAAAATAATTATCCGTTGCTCCATGCTTAATTTTAATATATTTTATTTTTCACCTTTAAGTTGCAAACTTCTTGGTTGAAAGGCATTATATTTTAAAAATAAAACATAATTTGTTTGTGCTACTTTCACATGTTGTTAATGATCAGGACCGGTTTCGCTCATCACGAGCATTATCAAAAGTTATTAGTATGTTAAGATTCAACCTGTTACGCTATTCTTAAAATAATTATATGTATCTCTGTAATAAATTGTGTTTAATGTATTTGAATTAAGAATTTTTGATATCTAATGTCTAATAAAATATATGATAAAATTCAAGACTTAACGCTAAAATTGAAAAAAAAGTAGATGCTAAAAACATCTGTTTCTATTAATAATGAATTCAATCCATGTGAATCCATGACGGATTATAGTCGAAAATTTGTGTTATCCTCCTCTCGTGGTGATAAGTTCGCGAAGATGTGAGATGCAATTTTCTATTGAAATGTTTGTGTAAATACCAAATATACAGGATTTGTAAGAGGAAGTGAATTGAAAGTGTGCGGTATCTATCCATCTCCGGTTTGTAACGTGTGTTTCGTTTTGTCTCGCTTATTCGTGGTCCACCCCGACAAGATAATCACGCTTCGCCTCTCGCTCGCACACTTTACCCGTTATGTAGCGTTGTGCCTCTTTAACTGTATAGTCTTGTCTCGTTCTATTGCATCCATACCAGAGGCTGTCAACCTCGAAAATCCAGTCTTGAGTTAATACGGCAAGCTGTATCTAAATTTTCCGTAGTATTTTTTATATGCATTAATTGCCATCGAGCGTTGAATTGTAAAAACCCGCATAGTTATTTGTACTGTAAATTATTATAAGATAGTCGTTTAAAATTTAAAAATATTTGGAAACCACTGTTCAATTTGCTGTTTCTTTCTCACGCGCCGTGTTGTCCCCTTCGCTGCGCATGTGCGCGTCTGGCATTTCTATCAGTAGGCTGTTTAGGATATGAAGGTTTTCGGCTATAGAGCGATTACTAATAAAATAAAGCTAATAAAATAAATAATGAACCAAGTGGAAAACATGTGTGAATAATTCGTATAAGGAGAATACCATTTTATATGCCAAGTTATGATTTAATTATCACCTTTCATTTTAACTCGAGTATTTATTGCATGCCTTCAAACACGCATGACATATTGATATGCTTATAAATGTGTCCCTGTGTCCCTTTATTTTTACCTGTTATTTTACTTGAATTGTCCTCAATAGAAGAAGTATAGAGTCAGTTAAATGTTCCGACTACCGTGTGGGAAAATATTTTAGTTTCTCCCCTAATAATTATTACTGACCAGAAAGCATTAATTGTCACTTGAATCACGTGAGTCGCTGCAATCACGTCCCGGACGTAATGTACCATCATACATGAAAACAGATATTTTTTCGTCTCAATACGTCATATTCGTCATATCTGATATTCACCCTAACAAAACCCACAAATCTAAAACCAGATGGTATCTCTATGCTATATTATTGCATTTTAATGATACTTGGTTATTATGATCGCCTGCAATAATTGGCAAATCCTGTGAGTGTAATGCGATTACTTTCCGAATTAAGGTTACAGACATTATTATCAAATCAGTATTTAAATTAATTCACATATCAATGTAGTTCGTAGATTTGTGATATTTTTTATTAATTTGTCTTATAAACCGTGAAAGGCAAAATCCGGTAAATGTACAATTAGATATAATTAAATGTTTGGACATAGGAAGTGACACTGAAATATACTTACTGCCATTTAAATTAACTTATCTGTATTATTATATTTTATCTAGAAACCTTGTACTTGGTGGAAACAAGTACTTGCACGACTCGTCTAGTGATTCGTAAAAATACGAGGCTAGAGAGCTAAGATTCCTTTAGAAAATGTTGTATATTTTATTTGGCGTTGGTCAGAAGAGATGACTTCCATATCTTTATGTAAGAAGCATTTGTAAATAGGCTATAGATAATTGCACCATGTATTAGATAGTATTCACTTGGTACACTTGAACTTTTATTTCGATTATTCGCATTTTGGCATAGATGATATTTGATTTTAATAGTTTCCACTTAGAACGAATGGTTGTGATTACAGGAGAAACATTGCAATGTTTGCTTAATACTTTGGACTTATTCTTGTAAAATTAAAATTTGAATGTTTTATGAATTTTTCCATACAGACGAATGTCGAATACTATCTTGCCTTTTATCTCTTAAAGCCATGCCAAGTTTGCATAAACAATACCAACACGAACCTGAGAGATGAGTTTTATAGATTTCCAAGTCTGAGTAATTAATTATATTGACGGAAAAGTATTTTATTATGTGAGATCACTCTATTTTATGTAAACGATTTTTTTTTTGTTATTAGTGAAAATTGTTTTTATGAAAGTAAATATGATCTAAACCAGTGTTCCCCAATCTTTTTACACATGCGGTCCAGTAAAAAAAGGAAAAATCTTTCGAGGACTAATACTGAAATTAAAATGGTTTTTTATGTAATATTTTTAAAATCTTATATTGTGACAGGTGTACATAACTATAACTAACACATATACATATGAAATTCTTTGAAACATATTTAGGTAGGGTTTTGCATCTGGATTTACAATCCAAGAGCAAATATTTCCGTTCTACCCGAGTGTACCTGAGAAGATTTATGACTGTCAATTCCTAGAAAACCAGCGACCATCGTGCCGCATCATCTTACCAATTATTAAGTTGATGCATAAGTTCCGTCGTATTTTTACATTCACTATGAAATATTATTTTAAGCAACTGTGTTAACATCTTTGTTTAATGTTGCCTTTGTACTGTATAAAGGAGGGATTCTTCCAACATTTTTTGCAGTTTATTGTCAGTGACCGAATTACACAGAGCCCTTGTGACTTTTTAAAATGTCAGAGAAAAAGTGCATATTCGACACTATTTGGTTTTTGAATTTAATAAAGTCCATAATGCAACAGTGGCAACCAAAAACATATGTGATGTGTAGAGCAGAGGTGCTATCTATGTTCGAAACAGTCAATGATGGTTTGCTAAATTCAGATCTGGGAATTTATCTACAGCTGATGAAGATTGTGTCAAGTGGGATATGAAAGGCATTATTTATTACAAGTTATTGCAACATAACCAAACAATTAATGCTGAGGGATATTGTGGATAGCTGCAAAAATCAAACTCGAAACTCATAAAAAAACGACCTGAACTAATCAATCGCAAAGGTGTCGTCTTTCATCACGAAAATGCGCGGCCTCATTCTGTAATGATGACACAGCATGAATTAACGGAGCTCAATTGGGATGTTTTAAAGCATCCGCCTTATTTTCCTGATATAGCCCCTTCTAATTTTCACTTTTTTTATGTCTACAAAATTATTTAAATGGAAAAAAATGAATACAACACATGAGGTGAAAACAGCACTAGACACGTTCTTTGTATCGAAACCCGAAAGTTTTTATTCTAATGGTATTAAAAAGTTGACAGAACGATGCGCGGCAGTCAATTATGTAATAAACTGAGGTTTTCTGAAAATTGATTTCTAAAAAAAATGCAACGTTACTTATGCATCAAACATTATTATGATTTAACAATAACTAAAAATACAAGTAAACGTGCAGGTGAAAAAATCATATATTTAATATTTTTGCATGGCGAATTTCTTGAAATTTGGCGTACTGTTCGCTGCCCGGCGGAAAGTCTGCGGCACGGCACTGGGCCGCGGACCGCCGGCTGGGAAACACTGATCTAAACAGAAGTGCATTTAATTGTAAGTCTTTGTAAATTAACAAGAATACGACAGTTGACTGGATGAAGAGAAGTTTATGTGTGGCGAGTTTCGTTTACCGACGCGGTATTTGGCGGGCAGGACTTACATGGGGAACGATAATAGTGAAATTAGCGTCAAACGGTCTATATTAGCGTGCAGTACGAAATTTAAAAACATGTTGGATGTAATCGTTCAAAGAGTTTCGATTGCTAGACGGTTTTTAGATACCACCAAACAGGAAAACACCCATTTATTTATTAAGTTCTTATAATCACAAGCTAGGCGTATTGTTGAATACAGGGAATTATAAATAATAAATATAAAAATTATTTTAAAGGTTAGATTTTTTGACATATTTCAAGAACAAGCGGGATTTATGTTAAATATAGCATTTCTAAATGATAACTTATAAAAATTTGAACATATTTTTCAAGAATTTATGTGCAAATAAATATTCAGTTTCATGATGGTTTAAAATTTAAAATAAGTGGCAAGTAATTTTAAAAATACCCTTAATCTAACACAATTGTAAATATAGAATTATTTTTGGAGAAAAGTTTGTGGGGGACGGCAAAACCGCTTGCTACGCCACAAAATCTTGTTATTATTCTGTTAATTATATTTATCATTTTTTTTAAAATTAAGTTTCTATTATTTAAAACGTGTATATCAAAAAAATTAAAGGCAGGGAGGCGCGGATTTTTTTTTTCTTAGGGGGATGCGTTGTAGCATAAACGTTGGAAACCACTGGTATAAAAAGTGAAGTGAACGCAACATTCACAGGTGGAGGCCTCTGCGGTATGCGGGGAATGCCGCTGCATTTTGCGTTCATCGGCACTTTCTTTTCTTCTGCCCGAGCCGCGATCCGATCGCTCTCCCTCTTTCCGCGAACGACTCGTTCAAATATCGTCCTGTAATTTAACTCGCAATTTAATTGCATGCTAAGAATTATTACAATTATTGATAAGCGCCCCTAGCAGGTTTTAATTACAAGACTGTTCAGCTAATGACACTCGTTACGCCCCATTTGTAGGATCGGACTGCTGGGAGGGAATATTGTCATTTTTCATCATTCATCCATGCCTGCGAACCGTCGGGTCTGTAGGGCAGTGGTCTACGTCTCTGGTTTCGGTTACGGATCTCATGTGTTTGAATTTCAGGTTTTTCCCGGAACAACTCGAAAACACAGTACATCTAATAAATTAATTTTAAGTTATGATGCTGAAATACGTGAGATGGTATACTATTGTCTATCTCTTCTAAAACAGTATATATAGCTAAGCTAAAATTAGTTTAAACATAGTTCTGACGATGGCGTGATGCCGAAGTAGCTACCAGCAAACTGATGGAAGTCTTGCAGAACTGAATATGTACTTTGTTATGTTGACTAAATTAAATATAAAGCAATTAGGTACTATTTTTTCAATTTAGAATCCGACTAGCCCCACGTATGTCGATGTTTTCAAGTCGGTGGGAGGACTGCTCGCTAACTCTTATTCACGTACAGAATGTATCTATCTATCTGCGGGAGAAGAAGACGACTCTTGCAACTGTGCGCTAGTGTGTACGCGAATGCGCTTCATTATCCAACACCAGCGCGTCCATATTTAAAATCAAACGTTCATTCTTCTATCATATCTACATGGCTTGCGCACTTCAAGCTTACTCTTAATCGACTACTCACTTACATTATATGTAAAAAAAATATCTTATTATATTTTTAATGAAGACCTGGTCTCACTTTCTCTCAGAAAAAAAAACACCCCGGTTGTTTTCGGGAAAATAGATAAAAATGCTATAATTTTGTTAATTTCTTTTTAATATAATTTAAGACATCGACTGAGGGTGCTTGATGGAATTTCAATATTAAATTTGGATTATTGAGATTTTGTACACTTCCATGTATTTTGTCACTAACGACCCGGGTTTCGCCTTTCGGCATCTTCAGGCATTCGAGCACACAAATGGACTCGAACTGAGCCTCGAACTGGACTCGAACCTCAGTTCGAGTCCATTCGTGTGCTCGAATTCCTGAAGATGCCGAAAGGCGAAACCCGGGTCGTTAGTGACAAAATACATGGAAGTGTACAAAATCTCAATAATCCAAATTCTTTTTAATATAATGCTACTAACAACATTTCTCTCTCCAATTCAGCATCTTGTGACCAAACAACCATTTCTTCGTTCTCCCTCGAAATTGAGGCTTCATGATTATCTTTAGATCTTTCAAAAAGAAAATAACAATTATTATTTCTTTATTACCTACGGAATTTTCTGTTCATTTTCAAAAATGCTGCCTCTAAAAGATTTTATTTTTTATAAAGTGCATTATACTAAATGATGTTTCACAGTATGTAGTGACAAAATTAACAGAGCAATTGTTGCTAATTCTTTATATTGACATGATTTTTGAACTGTATTATTATTAAAACTGTCTGTCAGTATTTGATCATGTCCAATTTCTACTATTATTTATTTGACGTTAGCTCAGTTAATTGAATTTAATACTACAAATAATGTTAATCTATTTTGTTGTGCTTTGAAATTTTCATTTGTGTGTATATTGTATATTATTTGTATACAAATGTTTTCGAAACCTTCGCACTACTTAACTGTTTTTAACATCTTTGCTGGACGCTCACATTTACATCCTTCTGAATGTTTGTTTATAGATAATTTCTTATATCCACTTGAACGTGGGGATTGTATCAAATTCCCTTCAAAATTAGAAAAATACATAATATATATAGATGCTTCCGTATTTATAAACAAATCGGGAGATACTCACCTCACTGTTACACCTAATGTAATTGGATAATGTCTCGTCAATGATAATTACACGATTTCAAGATGAAAAACGTTCGTTATCGTACAACAGACCGAATTACTTACTGCACTGTAGTTCAAATTAACCCGATGGGGGGTCACTGTACTGATCATGATAAATTAATATCTAAAAAAGGATCCCTATCTCATTAAAAATACTTATCCATTACAAATACGTTTTCGAGCTTTATACGTACGCAATATGAATAAACAAATGTCGTATTTGTGAAAAAGTATTTATTTTATTTTTTTTTTTTTCCATGTCCGCTCCCAATGTGGACTATGGTCTCCTTATGGAGGTATCTTAACAGAATTTTTCACAAGAACTGCTTGTTACTCAGTTGCTCGGTTAGCCGCACGCCCCGTGAAAAGGACTCCTCCATGGATTGAAAGATCAATCTATGAAAACCGTCCGCACCGGGAATTGAACCCGAGACATCCGTAACCGTAGCCAGCGACGAAACCAACTGCGCCACGGACGCCGACATATTTTATATTACTATTTTTTAAATATCAATATTTATTACTAGAGAACCGTTCTTGGCCGCAGAAAAATCCTCTGGTGGCCGCACATGAGAACCACTCCTGTAGAAGCATGTACCATGATTCTTTATATTTATGATTGGATCTCATTTTAAAGACGAAAGAGCAGGTCTCCGCTAAATGATGTAAATTTAAAAAATATATTGACCAATTTCGTCAGGGAAACATCATTTTTCATTGGTTTTAGGTTTAAAAACTCGGACCCGGTCACTTGATGTAAGCCACTATTATATCGACACTCCCTAAGTAAAATCCTGTATCCGCAAACAAGGGAATTTAAGATTTGTAACGCAACTCACGATATAATGTTTTCGATAGAGACAGTTTTTACTCTCTCCTGAACAATTTCAATTTTGAGGGTTACATCAATTGGCCAAAACGCCGTCGATATGTTGTGTATATCGAATGATAATAATTATAATTGTGGCCGCAGAGAAATCTCTGTGAACATTGACCTACATTATATTACATTTGGGTTGTCGGGGGGCCGCTAAAAATGTAATGTGCTAACGCTTCATGCCGTCTGATTCACCTCTCGTGATAAATGTAATAAATTAAAGTCACGGCACAGGTGTGCTCAAAATCAAAGTGGCCATGATTCTTTTTATCCGTCTCTTGAAATGTTTTTTTTTTTGTTTTTGCTATTGTATGCGAAATACGGATCAACATTATCGTTATACCGATTATCTAAAGATTTTAAATTATACTATAAAATTGAAATTGATAACATAGTTATTCCATTGGCTGTGTTAGTAAATGTGACATGTGTTTCGCTTCTTTAAGAAGAATCTTCAGACTTACTATATCGTTCAGCAGAGTAACATGTTTGAAGATAGATCTTTAAGAAGCGAAACACGTTTAGGAACACAGACACTGAAAAAAACAAGTAATCAAAATTACCACCGAATGTACTGAGAACATTAGGTCAATTGGGCGTTATTTTGGTGCTAGGTAATGTTCAGACATAAATATCACCGTTGACCGTACCTCATGTCACACCTACAAACTATAGTCTATGAATTAATAATAATGCTTAAATTTGGATTATTGAGATTTTGTACACTTCCATGTATTTTGTCACTAACGACCCGGGTTTCGCCTTTCGGCATCTTCAGGCATTCGAGCACACGAATGGCAATTCGCCACTCTGTTAATATGGTGTTTACAAAATAAGGATTAGGGAGATTCCCGAAAGTTTAACTCAGGTATCAGTGTGGCTCTCAGACGTATAATATCTTACCTCGTAAATAATATTTGTCGCATTTGTATCTTCTATATAAACGTTAGACACTGTTTACTGTCTCTCAGTTCGAGTCCATTCGTGTGCTCGAATGCCTGAAGATGCCGAAAGGCGAAACCCGGGTCGTTAGTGACAAAATACATGGAAGTGTACAAAATCTCAATAATCCAAATTTGATATTGAAATTCCATCAAGCACCCTCAGTCGATGTCTTAAAAAATAATGTTTAAAGTTGACGATAGCACAGTTGACCTAGAAATGGAAGCCAGAATGACATAAATGTGTGAAAATTGCACGTCGCTACATGTAAACCGCTTGGGACGAGTTCTTGTGACAGACAGGTGACTTAGAGATTATTATCAAAAATATAAAGGTGAAGAATTTACTATTTATATAAATTTTCCGCTCGTAAGTACTATGCAAGTATTCTGGCTGCGACTCATTAATGAAATACCACACCGCATAATATATATTTTTTTAACTTTATGTTCATCCTTCTGTACAAAGTGCTTAATGTTTTATTATTGTCGTTGTCATTGGTGTTTTTTTTAAATTATTTAATGTTACTCATTTCGATATTCCGATATTCCTATATTCTGATAGCTACCCTTCCAACGTCCTTGTGTAACGAATCTGACTTGTAAGTGACTAACGATTATCCGCGCTAATTTCTTAAGCAGACAATTGTTTTAGTATGTTCAATAGTCATCATTTATTTTAGTTAATCTGTGATTTTGGTTCATTCGTAGGAATCTTATAATGGTTTTCCAATATCGGCTCGAATTTTCCCAAGAGCTAATTATATCGTTATATTCGAATTCCCATTGGTCGATGTACTCCTATAAGTGTCTACAGAAGCCAGTGCCGTGCTGTAACTAATGCGATTGATAATTCCTTCCTCACATTGAGCCTCATTCTCTTTCTCTTCTGATTGAATGAGATTGAAAATAATTTCCGCGTCACTCATTATTTGAAAACCTGGACCGCGTGAATCATGTTCTTTTTTTTAACCATATCCGCTCCCTATTCGGAGCATATGTCCATCACGCGGTTCCTCGAAGCTTCTCTGTCCCCCGCCAGTCTCCTCGCCTCCTCAAAGGTCATCCGAGCGTCCCATAACTTCGCCGAATACATCCTATGGATGGTCATCAGCGGCCTTCCAGGGCGACGGAGTCCTTCTGGTTGGCAGGAGAGACAGGCAGGATTCAGGCTCCCCTGGGGCATCCGCAGCACGTGTCCAAGCCAGGTCCATCGTCGCTTTTTTATTTTGGACGTAATAAGAGGCTGGTCCGTCTGCTCTCTTACCTCCGAGTTCCTGACAAAATCAAACCACCGTACCCCTAGTATTCGCCGCAAACGCCTGTTTTCAAAGTACAGTATACGGTTACTCTGTGCCTTAGTGAAGTGTCATGACTCGCAACCGTAAAGCAACACCGTCGGGATGCATGCGTTGAATAAGTGGCACTTGGTTCTGACCGAGTACAACCGTGAGTCCCAGACTTTCCGCATTGGGTTAAAAGTTGCTCCAGCTATCCCTACTCGGATTGCGAGCTCTTTACGCGGATTGCCATCTCCCGTGATGTGTACCCTCAAGTACCTAAAGCCGTCGACTCTCTCGATGTCTTGCCCCGCGCTCGTCAGAGGGTAGTCTCTGGGTCTGGACAGAAACTGTTGCAGAGCACATTGGTTTTACTCGCATTGACTGAGGCCAATGCGGTACGAGTTGCTCTGCAGCCTGTCCATTGTTTCCTGAATACCCTCAACAGATTTGTCAAATAAGACAGCGAGCGATAACATCATGTTCTAACCACTCCTAAATATTTTCCGTATCGACATTTTCAAAGCCATTTTATTTTGCCATTGTAGTTCAGATATTTCACTCGATAAATTAAATTCAAGCACGGATATTCCGCACCCGAATAATCGGGAGTATACCGTAAGAATAAATTCGGAACCCCTTAAACATGATTATTTAATTTATCAACCAATCCAAAAGTCAGTGAATTACTTCCGCTACTGCATTTTATATTCGCAATATAATATTGTGTGCCACAGGTTACATTTAAACTCGGTTGTAAGTTGTAAGGTCTTCTGTGTGACAATAAAATATCGGATTATTACGCTGCGCTGTATGGCAGATGCAGTTTGCGTTAGCGCGGCAATAAACAGCTAAGTGACATTATCCAATGGAACTCACGTTGTTTATTTATGTTGATGCACCGCTCGGTTCGTGTGGCGAGGCTGCGGAGGGGAGGGCGAACTTGTTGCACCAAGGTCGCGGCAGCGCGGCCTGATATCAAAACGCATGCAATTCCGTTTGCTCTCTGATCATTTTTAATACTTCGCATTATTAGGTGTTACTGTAGTAGAGTAGTACAGTGATTTGTTCATCCGTCGTCGATATTTTTAATGTATTTTCGTTTTAACCCCGTTCGATCGATTTAGGAATGCCGATAGTTCCGAATATTCGTTCAACACAAAATTGAATATTAAAACCTTATAGGGCGAGTGTTCCTAAAATCGGCCGTCGACGGTGGTCGGCCTTTTGAGCTTAGAACTTAATTAATAGTGGATACATTTAAAAACACAGATTTTTAAAATTCATGTAGGTAGTGTTGCCAATGTATATCTGCACTATACTGACCTATATGATGAAGTTTTTTCCATGTCCGCTCCCAATGTGGAGCATATGGTCTCCTAATGGAGGTATCTCAACAGAATTTTTCTTTGAGAACTGTTTGTTACTTAGTTGCTCAACCTGTTCATCGAAGAGAGTAGGGATAGAAGGATAGGGCTAGGACAGGACTTGTTGTTAGCTAATCGCTCTCACGCCAACTGCGCCACGGACGCCGACATCTGATGCAATAATCAATTAAAAAAAGCACATTTTTACTTCGCAAGTTTCGAAAAATTCATCTTGTATGGGGATCGCTAGCAAAATATACTTTATATTGTCATGCTTTGCATCATTATGTTTTTAATTGTTCTGTCTACTATCAGTAAATTATTTCGTTTATTCATGAAGTTTCATAGTAATGGCTGAACACTGGGCAACGAAAGGCAGACCATTGGATTTCGGAGGCCGACCACTGGTAAAATTGGCATTTTTTTGTAAACTTCTATTATTTTATGATTGGTTAAATAATAACTGTTTCATTTTTAGGTTACATTACTTAATCCCTGTTTAATGGAATAACAGCGAAAACAATATGTATTTATCATTCATTGACTCAAAATCCCTTTGGAAAGTACACATGTCGCTTAACTGACCGACTACTGACGAAATGATCCTAGTTCTTGTTATATTCGAATAATTTAATGTTTACATTGAATTATAATATGGTGAAAATAATTCTGTTCTACAAGAATTTTAACCGTTTGTTGATATACGTCTTTAAACATATGTTATCTTACCTATATATGCATAGTGTTTCAGAAGAGATAGACAATAATATATCATCTCTTTACGGTCAATTCTTGGTGTAAAGGCAGTTAATTAAAAAAATAAAACCCAATTTTTTTGTCGGTTAATAATGCACACAATCAGTTGATAATGCTCGTGATGAACGATACCGGTCGTAATCATTATAAACAAGTGGAAGTTGTACAAACAAATTGTGTTTTATTTTGTATTAAAACTTAAAATATTAAGTTTTTTATTGTGTTTTTGAGTTGTTAGAGAAAAAAAGCAAATGGTATTCTTAATTAATCGCTTAAGTAAATGTAATGAAATTTTACGATTTTGCACAATTACGTGAGGTTCTTATAATGGTTTAAGTAAGGGTGGTTAATACTTTGATCGAATACTATCCGAATATCAAAGTCGTTATTCCAAGTCGAATATTCGATTGGAATCCCTCTACTGCATTTGTTTGTTTTAATGATTTTAGTGATTTTTATTGAAACAAAAACATTTAAACTGAGAATACCAATTATTGTCCATTTACTAAATTAATTACTAAAGGTTTGCTAATCAATTGCCAAAAATTCTTGCAATTGAATAAGATTCATAAGTTAAAAAAAATTCAATGTCTACATCACGGGTCGTCAACCTGTCCGTACCGCCCACTACTGGGCGGTAAGGCTTACGTGGTGGGCGAATTTTGCTTTTACCCCAAAATTTTACTTCACAATTTTTGTTTTTCGGCATAGCTGCATGGTCTAAACGCATTGTGATCGGATTAACTTTTTTCATTGCTGCATTTAGAAAGTCACATGAGCCTAACTGCAAATTCTTAGAATTTTGTCCTGGGAACCGAACGCAGGCTGAAATGATTGCTTTATCTTTGCCAAAAATGGTAAGATAATGCTCACAGATATGCAGCTGTTTTGGACCAAGTAATATTTGTTGTCCTGTTACTTTATTCAATACGACGAGAATCATTGTAATTTATGAGAAGTCAAAATCATCCCAACAAAAATTATCTTGTTGAATCAAATTTCAGTGTGGTGAATACATTATGACAAAACTATGAAGTCGTCTGAAAATCACTGAAAGACCAGAATTTCGTTTGTTTTTAACGAAAATTAAACCAGACATACAATATTTAGTCACACAGCATAAGGCTCAAGGTTCTCAGTTATTGAATTTGTTTTTTACAACTTCTTGTTTTTTTCAATATAATGTAACTCTTTTTTTGTTGCAATAAAATATTATTTATAAAAACTTGTTTTTTCAAATCTCCTGAATTCCATCTGGAAAATTTTTCACCCTTGTACTGGTTTGAAAAATAGCGATGTTGGTGGGCGGTAGGGAAATTTTAACCATGAAAGATAAGCAAAAGTGGGGTGGTAGGCATAAAATAGTTAACGATCCCTGGTCTAGGTGCATGATATTTTGTTGGTTCTTTTATCTGTATAGCAAATGAATTTCCACAAAGTAACCCTCGAATCCATCCAAAATACTATATTTAGTATTTTTTAAAGCTCATATAGTGATTTTGCTTTGCTAATGTTTAGTACCTATGTCCTTGAATAACAATTTATTCACAAAGAATAAATCTACTTAAGTCATCCGGAGAACAAATACTCGGTAAGTGATATTGAATTTTATCTTTGTATGTATTATTTTGACGGGTCTCGTTAACACTTTTTTGAATATTTTTGATTTTATTTACTACTACATAAAATAAAAAAACTTTTTTTTTTGTTATGCGTCAATCCGGGAAGAACGTTGATTATTATTTCAAATAGTGAATATTTTTTAGAATTTTAAAACGCAATGTTCATGAAATAATTCGTTATTCCTTTCAAATAATTATCTACAAGCAATTACTTTCAATGCGGCCCTATATCTATTTCTTTCTTTCTTGTCTGTCAGCGTGTGGTTCTCTATTTATGTTGATCTCAGGAAATGAACTTTTATGCTCAATGTTGTATGACTTACAGATTTGTTTTCAATTATTAACCTTTTTGCATAATTCTTTCATACATTTGAAACAAAATTTGATAAAAAGAATGTGGCGGCCAAAAATCACTGTCCAGTATCCTTGTTTGAAGAAATAAAAATAATTAGATAAAAAATATTGGAATGGCGATAGATAATATATGATACAATACGTCGTCGTACAAAGGGTTAATTCATCCCAAGAAATCCATCGGCCTAAGTAAATTCTGCCTTGAGGCACCGCCGCGATCACGCGTGGAAAAATAATAAATCCAACAGTTTTACTACCGGTCGAGATAATCAAACGGAGAGCGGGAGAGCGGTGTCGACCAGCCGGCACGGTCCCCGGTGAACTCCTCTCGGCCGCCACTCGAAATGACTGGCGCTCGATCAAAACAAAAAGTGCGCGCGCAGCGGAAAACTATCTCCGCCCTCTTTTGTCGTCGCCCGCTCTCTCCCTCGCTCAGCGGCGTCGCGCTCTGCCGTTTTCCCGCGTTTATTGCCGTCATCTGGCGTCGCTTTTCCTTTGTTTATTGTTATTATTTCTTCTCCGTTGGCTTTTTTTGCGGAGAGCTGGCTCAGCAGCTAACGATGATTATTTTAACCGTGGCCATCTTTTGTTGGCGCGTGTCGGACTGTCGCGTCTTTTCGCATTACCCGACGCTTAAGTTTTATTGGGAAAATTTATTCATTCGATCTTCATACTGTCTCTTGATTCGTCTGACATTTACGGCACTCATTTTAGAAACCGTGAGCACATTTTAAATATTTTAAATAAGTGTTTTCTTCGGTCATAGATTTGTTAAAATATTTATTGCTATTGATGACCTCATATTTAGTCCAAACTATTCATTTTTTATGTGCCAATATGAAAGATTAGATACACTTTAATTCGTCTATCTGCTTTTGTTTTTCAGTATATTTCCAGTAGAATTGTGCTAGCACAAGCCTTGCAATATTTATGTTAACGAGTTTAAAGTTTTCTTGTAAAAAAACAAATAAAATATCTGTTGAAAAGTCATTATAAACAAATTGAACACGTCTTTTTGTACTTATTCGCCAATCGTATGTCATGGTCAGGATAGGTTTTGCTAATCGCGAGCACTTTTAACAGTTTTTCTTAAATACAATTGTGATGAAAACAAGACCTTATTATGTTGATGCGAATTCTGTTTATTCCCAGGAAACTAAACTTTGGACCAGCCACAGCTTGCTACGAATTGATATCTGCTTGTTTAACTCTTAAGGGGTATGGACCTAAATTTGTATGTTTTTCAGGATTGTTGCTATTTATAATAATTCAATGATTCGAACGTTGTTAAATCTTAAGAAGCTTGCATATTTTTAATACATTTATATGTCGATGTTGAATTCTGAAAATTGTGATAACCGTTTGAAGTTTACGAATAAACCGTCTGCATTGCAGTGAAATTTGAAGTAAGTCGTGATGGAAGAAAGCGAGAAGCAAGGAAAGGCACCGTGCACACACAGTACACAATGGGGACTGAGGCGGGGCGAACGCCGTCGTCCCCACCTCATTATCGCGATAGCTTTCCCACGGTCGGCGCGATCCGCATATCCACCCACCCTAATTCGACCCTCGCATATCGCAAACGTTTACTTTATCCCACATTACTCTTTTCGTCATATCATGTGCATGGAAACAGTTATACTTGTCAATTTACTGTTTGAATCTTCAAATGATCATATTTTATTTCTTTTTATTACAACTTTCCACGACCATGCGGTACAGCATTTTTTGCAAATATTAAAAATTGAAGAATACATCTTCAGTTCATATTTATTTCGAGCTAGTGGGACGCTCATCATAGATGACGGTATTGAAATCGAAATACTGAATGTCTAAAGTAACTAGTTTTATTTTTTTTTATTATAATAAAAATGTATACCTACATGTAATAATAGTTAAAAGTCTACAGACCGGTCGGGGCTATTATGTGTAAGATAATTGTGTTTCCATAGTTAAGTCATTTATGACATATTTCGCCTCCGAAATATTGACCTGTTTTTTGACTTAATTATTACATGAAATATGAAAATATCTTTGTTTTGCGCGATTAGATTGATATTATCGGATTTTTCTAGCAATTTAATAAATTAATAATTACAACGTTACCTTATCTATGTACAATTTTTTTTATAGAATTTTCGTTTATTTTGTGTGACCTTGTGAACCATTCAGATCCGTGGCCGACTATGACTATGGTAGATCTGCCACGAGTTCTCTCTCCAGTCGTTTAAAGTGTTACCAACCCAGCCTCTATGGCGGACCAGAGTTCTACTGGGGTACCTAATAGAGATATATAGTTTTCTTACATATAAACTTGATCTGCCCGTCTGGTTACTTACCTCGAAATATTAATACACGGACTTGTTCACAGGCATGGATGTTTGTGATGTCTAGAATTACTGCCAACACCCGACCCTAAAAACGGGGTGTAGCGAGTGTGGTTAGCTAACCAGTAGTCCCAGCCATATCTTTCTATCCATACTATCTTTGATAAATAGAGGTTGAGCGACTGAGTAACAAGCAGTTTTCGTAGAAAAACCACATGTTCCACATTGGGAGCAAATATGGTAAAAAGGGTACATATCTGTGACATTTTACTGTCGGTCAAATATTTCTCATTGGCCGTTGATCGCAATGATAACGTTGTACCCGAACCCTCCTCTGCATCATTCTGCTAATCCGCTTTATCTGCTTATTAGCGTTCACCTAAGCGGACTATCGTCTCCCGCGGGAACATCATCCGCCGGCCACCGTAGGTCTGCGGGTTTTCGGCTAGTTTCGCCGTGGGGGGACGCGGCGCGACCTTGCGGCGGGTGAGATGGGGTGACCGGTGTTTGCACGCCGATCGATCCGCTACCCACCCGACAACACACCCCCATGCTTCTTCTCACTATCGAGAGTATTCTAAATATCAACCCCCGAATTATCCCGCCACCGTCGTCACCACCCCGCCGCGTGTATTTTTTTATCCTCGCCGTACTATGCGCTCCTTATCGCTATGTGACAAAAAATACTATTTTACTATTCTCTGTCTGGAACCGTATTCATGTTTGCTTTTTTACAATTCTTCAGGGTATTCTTCCTTAGAAGTGAATAACTGTTGAAGCTCCTTTTTAGCCTGTTTTAATAAAAGCTGCTTAGCAACCAGAGGTGTCAGGTCAAATCCTACGTCGGAATATATTTTTCCTTATTTCGTTAAAATTTATCTGTATTAAAAATATTCACCATGACACCACGGTCCTGACCGTGGTGTCGTGGTCAACGTCGTTGGCTTCGGCTACTGATCTCACAGGTTCGAATCCCAATACGGACAGTTTAATAAATAATTGATTTATGTTCAAAGGCATAGATGTTTGTGATGTCGAAATCTCTCTTCTTCCCATCCGGTCTTAGAAAATAAACGGGAAGCAGCGAGAGTGATTATTTAACCACTAGTCCTATACTAGGTGAGGTTGAGCGACTGATTAACAAACAGTTAAGATACCTCCGTTAGGAGTCCATATTCGAGCAGACATTTCAAAAAAAATACATTGCAAAGTATTCCACTTTCACCTTTCACAGTGGCGTAATTAATACCTCCAATGAAATAAATATATAGAACGGCGGTGACCCGCTCCATCCTTAATGAATCGATCCGGAATATAGTACACTGATTATGAAAGATCATTCGATTCATTACCGATAGCTGTAAAACTAAACTTTATAAAACAATAAAAAAATCCGTAAAAAATTTGTCATGTTTTTTTTTCCCGTCAGATCAGATTGACTTGGCAGCGCTTGCTGTGACAAATAAGTACAATTTTATTGAACACCTTTAATCAATACTTAACGATTGCATAATATCTATATAATAAGTATTTAGGCTTTGAGAAATTCCATCGATAAGGGAGATGCGCGCTCTCGTAAATAGTTGTGGCGTGAACGATCGGCGGCGGTGGATTCTCCCCCACGCTTAACGGTGCCGTAAATGATGATGTAGGACCCTACGCCCTCGCGCCCTCCTTCTCGACTCGGCTGCTTCACCTATTTATAACATATCGTTGTATCTTCAACGCTCCGCTGAGGAATTTGTGCATTACTTCAACTTGCAAAATCTCATCCGTTGGTATTGGAACAATATAGACAATATTAGAGAAGATAGAGCAATTCGCCGGTACATGTAGTAAGTAGCCTATTTAAAAAAAAAAAAAATTGATATCAGCAATTCTAAATTATATAATCTCTTGTACCAAAACCCTTAGTTTAATTACAACTATAAGCCCCGTTCCAATGTAGGCGAAACTATCCCGTGGCACGGCTTTGTTTTGAAGAATAGCATTTTTTCTTTGAAGAGCTTTCTACAAGTACTATAACTATGAAACTATTTCGAAGTCGAATCAAAGGAAACTTGTAATCTTCGCTTGAAAAGCCATGATAATTCTGTTCTGTATGATATTATGGCCAGTATTCCACTTAATGGAGAGTCATATGACAATGTTTGCGCATGTAGCGAGTCTTACATTTTTTTTATTGCTTGGCGGGACCCACCTTGTAGATTCTACAGTGCTAATTTTTTTATCGCTGCATTGCTGTCGAAATATATTTAGTTATGTACCCTGACATCCTGCTTGGTGGATTATTATATAAGTAATGCCGCTCCGATTCGCAGTGGACGTTTCGTCCGTGTTGCAGTGAGTGGTCAACGACGTTGGCTTCGGTTAAGGATATCTCGTTTTCAAATCCCGGTACGGACAATTTCGTAAATTAATTTTCAAATCAATTTATGGATTTCTTTTCGTAGGCATGGGGTTGTATCTGATGTCTAGAATTCCCTCCCACCCTGTAATCCTAAAAATTGGTCATAGCGATAGCGATTAGCTAACCACTTATTCTGTCCTAGTCCTAGTCTTATACCTCTTCTGTTTTCGAAAAAGATAAGTTGAGCAACCGAGTCTTTGAGATACTTCTTTTACGTGTAAATCGATCAATTCGAAATCGTATCAATTGAAGTAATAAATCAAAACAACACCTGTAAGTGGAAAGTTGACTGACACGTGGGATTATCAATGGATTACGATAACTCTCGGTGTGCGTATTTATTCTCTCTAGTAGGCGTATGTTTTTCATTGTTCTCCCGTCGCGTAGTTGGTAAGCGACTTGACGCATTATATGTTGTGCGCGGTGTGGTGCTGTTGCTGAATGGCACCCCGTTTATGGTCCATCTTTTATCACTCTCGGCGGGAAAACTTTTACTGCAACCGCATCATTGTAACAATACGACCTATGATCGCACAAGTTAATACTATTATCGCGTATTCGGCCGAACATAAAAAAAATAACTAGATTTTTATATGTTAGTAAAATAATACGACATTCTTACCCACCGTCGGTCGCCCTGTTGAGCGGAGTTGTAAATATCTGTCATTTTATTTGTCGAGTGCTTTTCTATTAATTAATATTGAATTTCATTGTTGAGGTTGGTCTCTTGGTTTTTTTGCGATGCACACAAAAATGAAGCTGCTTGTCAAATTAATTTTAGATTTTTTTTGAATTATGTTTGAGATCTTTGCCATGGCATAGGTCATGGTGCTAGCTGTTGTTTTTGTAAAATATGTGACGTCATTTTGACCAACCAAATTTTCACTTGTTATACTCGTAGTAAATTGCAATTCAATAAACACGAGTTGACATCAAAAGATTTAAAAATTACCATTGTGTTAGAGAACATGTCGACATGTCGATTCATCAGTCAAGAAACTCATTTTTTTCCATATCCACTCCCAATGTGGAGCATATGGTCTCCTAATATAGGCATCTTAACAGAATTTTTCTACGAAAACTGCTTGTTACTCAGTTGCTCAACCTCTCTGTTTTCGAAGAGAGTAGGGATAGAAGGATAGGGTTAAGACAGGACTAGTGGTTAGCTAATCGCTCTCGCTACGCCCCGTGAGGATGAAATGGGTGGGAGGGAGGACTCAGACTACGAACAGAAATCCATAAATCGATTGGAAGATCGATCTATGAAAACCATCCGCACCGGAAATTGAACCCGAGACATCCGTAACCGCAGCCAGCGACGCTACCAACTGCGCCACGGACGCCGACTCAAGAAACTCATAAGAAAATGAAATGTAAATGTGCAGTTATGTGTAAAATGTTGCGTTCTATCTGATTCAGTATTCAGATAAATCAAAAATGCCAAAATAACATGTTAGCCCTTTGAGCGGCGAGTTATTTTTCATTAAATTAGGTTTTTCTTATATTGTGATTATTTTTACTATTACCACACACAAAAATACAAAAACATTTTTTTTAGTTATGGATTGATCTGTGAAAAATATTACTTATTATATCAATACTAAATATATTTTTAGAATTTAAAACGCAGTTAAAAATGTAAATTAATTAATTCATTATAACTTTATTAGCTATTACTTCCAATTTGGGTGTAAATTTTTATTGCGTTTTGTGCGCACGTGGTTCTCTATGAAGGGGAGCGGGGGGGGGATCGAACCGAAATGAAACTACGCTCCATATTATATGGCTACCAATTTGTTTCCAAATATTAACTTTTTACAAAATTCTTTTATTTATTTGAAACAAACAAAAAAAATATTAATGTGACTGCCAAAAATCACTGATAAATATGTGCAGTATCCATATGTGAAGAAATAATAATAATTGAACAAAAAGTTAAAGAATGGCAATTGATAATTGACAACACAACACTAGGACTCAAATATGCGGCCATACTCCTCAAAGGGTTAAGCACAAAACCGTCTAGAGAATTGAACAATATTTTGATATTTCTAAATATGTTTCTACTGATTATACTAGGAAAGTATCCACCTGTCAACACCTATTTATAAAATGTATAAAACTCTGGTACACATCAATAGTATTTGATTTATGGTGACCATTTGAATATTGGTTTTACCATTATTTCAATATGGGCTATTTTGAGATATCTGAGTAATGAACTGGAAGGTCGAAATATATATATACACACCTTCATAGAGGTTAAGTGAAAAGAAAAAGACGAATATCATTCCAAAAATAATCCAATCCAAAAGTAGCTGAAATTGTATTTCAATAGATTCGTGCGGACGTAAAAACTGCATCGATCTGTGTGAGGTTTGTTTATAACGGGTGTCATTAGCTTTTACAATGCGGCAGCGGTGGACAACCGTGCGAGTGTCATTTTATGAGTCACTGTGGCAGCGTTTAATCGCTCATGAATGCTGCGAGCGAGAATTTGAAGCGTGCCCTAAATTATCATTGCATTGCGATGCAATCGATTGCGTATATTATTATTATGCACCCTGTTAGTTGCCTTTTCGATGCGTTATGTCAGACGTGTATAACTATTGCGATTATTGATATAAGCGTTGCCGAATTGAATTTAAGTCAATATCGATTCGATGAAGATTCAGCATGAAGCATTTTTTATGGATATTACTGCTATTTACTTATTCAGTACGGTTCATTTATAATATTCTATAATATCAGACTTAGTAAGTGTTGATTTTCTACTCAAATTATTTTCAATAATAACTAGTAATCGAGGAAATAATCATTATGTATATAATGTTAAATTATTTCAAACTTATTCTAATGTATATTGTAAATGCTCTTACTATATACAATACATACAGTCTTCAATTACGGATCTCACGGGCTCGAGTCCCATCACTGACAGTTTCATAAACTGATTTTTCGATCGATCTATAGATCTCCAATCGAAGGCTCGAATTTTGGTGAAGTCTAAAATTAACTTCCATCCACCCGATCCTAAAAACGGAGCGTAGTGGGAGCGCTTAGCTAACCACTAGTCCTCTAATAGCCCTATCCTTCTATCTCGACTCTCTTGGTGACAGAGGTTGAGCAGCTGATTAACAAGCAGTTCTCAATTGAAAAAATCTGTTTAGATACCTCCATTAGGATGCCACATGCTCTACATTGCGACTGGACATGGTAAAAAAATAGTAACCGTGGAAACAATCAAATATCTATCTAATATAAAATTATCAAAAATTTATTTGTATGTATATAGCAATTGTTTTTTTTTAAGTCGAAACTATGATCATATGATAGAACTACTTCTGTCAATATTTTGCTTGCACTGTGCGTGTAGCGTTTTATCAATGATTTTTCGTCATCGATGTTTTTGTACTTCGTGATGAAAATCTTATCCTCCATTGTCTTGTGGAAATAAAGCAACCCTTATTACCGATATCACATCTCTCCTCGCGCGTGGAGTGCTGTAGCTAGCGAGCACATGGTCACGGCCGACGGGCGGCTCGCCGCGGATGTGGGGGCCGGTGTAGGGTGCTAGAAATATCGATCTCGCCCCGCCGGCCGGCGTGCGGTGGCGTCGACCCCGCCTCCCCGACGCGCGCGCTCGCGCCGTCCCGCCCGTCCGCCAGACCTCAAACGGGGCGCCCTTCCGAGGGAGAGCGGAGCGCCGCGACGTCTTGGGAAATTGAAAAGCTCGCGCCTGCGGGACGCATCGCGAGCCTTCGTGTCCCGCAAGTGGACGCACCAAGCGTCATTTTTCGTGTATGACAATCAACGTATCCTTAACCTTTATATCTATGGTATTATTTCTAATATCTAAAAATATCCCGCACGATGAAACCACGAATGAACCACAAACATTTTACTTAGATTCATTATTTTTCATCATTTTTTGAAATATAATTTGACATAAAATAATGATTACATCTGTGGGCGTTATGGCAGAAGTTAATATGTCAGTTTTACCTCTTAGCTTACAGGAGAATAAATTTGAACCATGATAACTTATCAAAACAATTTTTTAACTGAATAATACATTTGTTTTATGCATCTTCTTCGTGGATAATGGCAATGTCATACCGAATTTTTCCACCACAGCTGACATGTATTTTATTGTGGCAATAAACCCAGTATGACAAAAATGGAGTTATTAACTTTTACCATAACGACACAGAGATGATAAGTTAACAACAAAATATTGTGCCTAACAATTAAAACTAAGCACCTACTTAGCATTTTATTACGACAAGTTCTCCGTAATTTCTATTCGGTGTATTGTAAGTGCATGAAACACCGATAACGAACTACTGACTACTGTATTACTTCTAAGTTTATTCCAAATTATTTCTTGAATGAGGACAATTGAGTCGTTCATGTCGGGTCTGATTATCGCATTAAAATGCAATCAATCAACGTCCGCTATCAATGGCAGCTTTAATAATGAATATTAAAATGGCACGATCGATCTGACTTATCAATAATAGTTGTTGTCTTTCAACCAACTCGTATTTTGGTGTAAATTTGAAATAATTAGTTTACCTTAATTCACTCGTTTGTGATACTCTTCGGCATGTCATTTCTCGTTTCAAAACACGACAGTTATTGGATATCATTTTGCCAACTTTTAGAACAATGTTGCCAATATTCAAATTTATTAGGTATTATTTAGTTTTTAATACATTATATCTACGACTCTAAAATATTTGTCTATACGATAAATGCGAATTCATATTTAACTAATTCTAACACACTACTTTTTCTTAAACTACACAAAAGTTCTAGAAACAACAAACTGCATCTTTCGTTCTGTTATGTTCAATATGAACATCAAAGTTTTTAACTTTATAAAAAAATCGCTTTTTAACTTAGTGATTTATTAACATATTGTGAGAAATTGCACTACTACCCAATGTTGTTATTTTATAAATTATTGAATTCAATTATATTTTAGGGTAAAAATAACAAAGTATTTAGTATTTAGAGAATTTTATCAGTTGATTGATGTTTCGACTTCACGTTATGTACTTAATTTAGCTTAGCTATATACGAGTCGTCGATTGTCGGCGTCCGTGGCGCAGTTGGTAGCGTCGCGTCGCTGACTACGGTTACGGATTTCTCGGCTTCAATCCCCGGTACGCACGGTTTCATAGATTGACCTTTCAATCGATTTATGGATTTCTGTTCGTTGTCTGAGTCCTCCCTTCCACCCATCCCATCCCAACGGGGCGTAGCGAGAGCGATTAGCTAACCACTAGTCCTGTCCTAGCCCTATCCTTCTATCCCTACTCTCTTCGAAAAAAAAGAGGTTGGGCAACTGAGTAACGAGCAGTTTTCGTAGAAAGTTTTAGTAAATTCTTTTCAGATTCCTCCATTAGGAGACCATATGCTCCACATTGGGAGCGGACATGGAAAAAATATATACGAGTAAATACAATGTTTTAAGAGAGAGAGTTAGACAATATTGCATCATTTCACATATTCAAACATTTATAACATCTCTTTTAAGGTATTAACTGTCAATTCTTGGTGAAAAGACATTATATTTAAAAAAAATAAAACACAATTGATAATGCTCGTGATGAGCGAAACCGGTCCTGATCATTATAAATATGTGGAAGTAGTACAAATGAATTGTGTTTTATTTTTTTTTAAATTATAACATCTATTTAAAATTAAAATATTCAACATACTGATTGTGTTTGAGTTGTTAAATGAAAAAGAAGATAAATGTTATTTTTCATTAATCGTTGAAAGTAAATGCATTACAATTTTATTGATTATGTGTAATTAGCTTCATGTAATGGTTTAAGTAAGGGTGAGAATGAACGTTTATATGCTCATTACCTTGATTATATCTATTAACCTTTATCCGCCCTTGCATTTTTTTGCTCAATGATTGCGTGACCCTGTGAGCGAATCAAACTATAAAATTACAGTTGAAACCTTAAAATTACACAAAGATTAAATTTTTTTTTCGTATGCCAATTTTTAAAACATTTGTGTATACTTATATGGACCATCTTCAAACTTCTGGTATGCGTCTTCGACCCCGAAACGCAGACGTTTGCATTACTTATTATGACAAAAATATTTATTGAATGCGAAAATAAAATTATGATTCGGTATCTCAAAGTTATTATTTATGTAAGGTAATCCTTATATTTTGAATAATTTTATCATAAATCAGTGTATTCTGATCGCGAACTGTGCCATTATCAACGGCCGCTGGGCGGTTGAAGGGTAATTTCTTGTGTTAATTTTTGTTGTGTGATTATTTCAAAAGATGGTTCGCGAATTGAGCATCTGTTTTGTTAATATTAAATAACCTTATATATTCTTTAAATCTACTTGGAATACTCCTTCCTGTCTGTCCAATTTGCATATAGCGAATCACACAGACCGCAGGAAATTTTTCCGTAATTTTTACTGTTATTTTTGCCCTATCATATTGGAGTTCCATCATGTAAATGCCAAATAGATCCATCGATTTTGTCAGTAGAATTAATATCGTCACGTTAGACAAGTCATTGATTGCATGAACTGTTTTTTTTTTAATTGCTCTGAAAAGTATCTTAAAGAATTTATAATCAAAGTAGCTCTTCCCCATCGCTTTGCCGATTTGAATTGCATTTTCACGCGTTATTACTAACTGGCAGCATTGTACTGTTTCAAGCGACCGAAGCGATTGACATTTGAGAGGCCCGCGCGCAGCGTTCTCTCCTTTTTTGCGAAGAGAATAATTTTCCCACGGTTTCTTGCCTTGTCAATTCACAAATTGGCTCCGCGCCAGCTGTGGACAACCCGAGGCCTCCTTTGACATTCATCTAGCTATTTAGCCGCAACAATGCATTATTTCGCTATTAATACATTAGTTGATCATATGGCTTCATTCCGACTTTACCAAAGGCTGACAGATAATATCGAGGGTTATACTGACAGTACGCATCTTGTCAGTTTTTGATGGTATTCTGTTTTAATGTATACAATTTAACGTTCTACGTATACTGGTCGGCGTCCGTGGCGCAGTTGGTAGCGTTGTTGGCTATACGGTTACGGACGTCTCGGGTTCAATTCCCGGTGCGAACAGTTTTCATAAGTTGATCTCTCAATCGATTGCTGGATTTCTGTTTGTAGTTTTTGTATCTGTGATGTCTAAAAACTCCCTCCTCACCTCACCCACCCACCCGATCCTCTCGGGGCGTAGTGAGAGCGATTAGCTAACCACTAGTACTGTCCTATCCCTAGCCCTAACCTCTTCGTAAAAAAAGAGGTTGAGACAAACAATTGTCTTTGTACTAGAAAATAAAGTACATAGGTATAAAATAATGGTTTATATGCGATTATCTCAGAACTTGTTTTATGAATTGAAATTTATGTTTAGTTTTATTATTTGCTAAAATTATACATTTTAAATGTTACAAAACGCTAAAATGAAGAATCACAATGCTAAAATTAATAAAAATAGATTCTTAAAATGTGTTTCTGAAAGATCCACTATCCAACACATTGTGACCCAAAGAAATATTTGAGACTGCATTTAAAAAAAAACTCTCTCCCTCTGTTCAGTCATAAGGTGGTCACTAGTCCAGATGTTAATTTCTTAGACACAGCGATAAGATTTGTCCTATTTTATATATTTTTTTTTTTTCCATGTCCGCTCCCAATGTGGAGCATATGGTCTCCTAATGGAGGTATCTTGACAGAATTTTTTCTACGAGAACTGCTTGTCACTCAGTTGCTCAACCTCTCTTTTCTTTTTTCGAAGAGAGTAGGGATAGAAGGATAGGGCTATGACAGGACTAGTGGTTAGCTAATCGCTGTCGTTACGCCCCGTGAGGATGGGATTGATGGGAGGGAGGACTCAGACTACGAACAGAAATCCATAAATCGATTGAAAGATCAATCTATGAAGACCGTCCGCACCGGGAATTGAACCCGAGACATCCGTAACCGTAGCCAGCGACGAAACCAACTGCACTACGGACGCCGACATTTTATATATAATCGTTATAAACTGTCTGTTTGATTTAGTTTGATTTCACTCGTGTGCTCGAATACCTGAAGATGCTGAAAGGCGATACCCGGGTCGTTAGTGACAGAATACATGAAAATGTAATATAATGTAATATATTAATAATTCAAAGTATTTAGTTTTACTAAATTTTATTAGGTAGTTGATAGTTATTACGGCTTAACGCCACCGTCAGAACTATTACTTTACTACCTAATAAAATGTTGTAGAACTAAATACTTTGATGTTGTATCCTATTATAATGGAGCTCTAATAAGTAAATGCAAATTCAATCAAAAAATTAGTATAGTTCTTGTGTGAGCAACATGGAAATGAAATCTTTCTTTTAGTAACTTCAATATAAGTTGATTGAAAAATATAATTACCCAACAGTTATCCCGATCGATTCTTAAGGTATAGGCCAAATTCCCACAAATTAACATTTATTACCGTATAACTCGGTCAGCATCTGAATAAAAACACATACCATATTCTTTAATTCTTCAAACTGTCATACCACTTCAGACAAATCGTGGTCTAATTCCGGAGAAGTGAAATGTATTATTGCGTCAATTCAAACATTTCTATGTTTCAAACTCTCTCCGCCGCTTGCACACTGCATGCATTGAAAAGTTGATAGCTGCTGTCTTCCACGTTTTACTGCATAATTATGTGCGGGGCAAACGGCGTCCCCGACCAATCCATCACATTGCATATTAGAGATCTGCACGGATTCTGGCGGGTAAGGACATGTCCTATTCGGCTTCGGGCCGGGGAAGGAACTTAATTTTCAGAAAAATATTTTGAATCATGAGTCAGCCGTCATACGGCGATACTGTTAATAGCAAAAGTTTTTTTTTTGTTCTGAGTAAAAGATGTAAACAATAACATCTATTGCAGTATTGTGTCATCATTTTTCTTCGGGAAAATAGTGCTGAGAAACCTATAAAATTCTGTGGGCTAATTGAAGCTAAATTTTAATCAATGTTTTCATTATTTACGAATGAAGAATTATTATATTACTCGTTCGTACTTAAATAAAAGGTGATTAGTAAGTATCGTCGGCGTCCGTGGCGCAGTTGGTAGCGTCACTGGCTACGGTTACGGATGTCTCGGGTTCAATTCCCGGTGCGGACGGTTTTCATAGATTGACTTTTCAATCGATTTATAAATTTCTGTTCGTAGTCTGAGTCCTCCCTCCCACACCCATTCCATCCTCACGGGGCGTAGCGAGAGCGATTAGCTAACCACTAGTCCTGTCCTAGCCTTATCCTTCTATCCCTACTCTCTACGAAAAAAGAGAGGTTGAGCAACTGAGTAACAAGCAGTTCTCGTAGAAAAATTCTGTTAAGATACCTCCATTAGGAGACCATATGCTCCACATTGGGAGCGGACATGGAAAAAAAAAGTATGAGCTTGTCGGTTGTTTAAGATGGTTGACAAGTCCGTTATGCCAGAAAATTAATTATTAATAAATAAAATTGATTCGTTGATTGAGACTCGGGCTTGGGCCGGGCCTGAAGGTGTTTGACTCGGACCGGGTAATTTTATAAAATCTTCAGCCCGTGCAGACCTCTATTACGTATACACAATCACGCATGCTAAAGCAATAAAAATATAATCCAACGAAAGAAGAGCGAAAATAATAAGAAAATACTTTTTAACCATCGTAAAACGACAAAACGGCCAGACCTTGACTCCATTGCCGGCAATCCATGTCAAATCAATACATTATCCAGGTAGCGAGAGAATTACGTCGGTATGGAAAATGATTTTAGTTGTTTTCTTGCCCCAAGTGACAGCGTTTGCCTGCCGTTGTTTTTGTTATTACTATTTTTATTATATTGTAACAGGCGGGGGTGGTCGCTAATTTTTAACGCTAACCGGTGGTGGCACTTCGTACTTGCGTGTTGTGCGTCAAATTATTTTGATTTATCAATGCTCTATTCCGCATATAAAAAAACATTCACTATTTCCCTTCGCAAATTGAAACACAATTTACGATTTTATCTTAAACTAGACACCAGTCACAAAAGTCTCAAGTAACATAATATCACTTAATACGAAGAGGACGAGAAACACAGGGTCTTTTCAGGGGCAAAGACACTTCAATACCCCACGTTGCAGTGCCACTTAATACTAGGTGGACGAAAAACACAGGTCTTAGAGACAAAGACACTTCAATGTAAGTCACTCTCGTTCACTCATATTTGTTTGTATTGTCGTAGTTTAGACTTGGTACAAATTTCACAGTTCAAACAGTTGATATCTTCTACGACGATTTCTCTCTACCCAGGGGATTTCGAGAGACAAGCAACACTTCACTTGCTTCTCGAAGAACTTCTGGTTGCCTCCTGTCGAAAACATTGACAGGAGTCACTCCCCAAATGACAATTCTTTCCTCTCTCCTTAACAACGAGCACCCGACTCGCGCCGTGCAATGGCCAACCTCTCCCGTCGTTCAGCAAAAATCAACTACTTCCTCTTAATAAAGAACACACAACTGCCAAATTGTATCTTTCGTTTTTGGCGTCCCAAGATCTAAATCACAGGTTCCGAACCTTTTGCCTGAGTGCGCAAGTGGCACTTCAACATTGCTTCTAAAGAATTGATTTTCTAAGACCGGTTTTTTTCTTATATATTGTCCCGTCGAACTTTAGAACTAAGGCATCGATAGAAGTGTAAGCAATTTTTATCTAAATAAATTAGTTTTTGCAAGGTGATCTAAGATTTAGGCTAACTGACAATCGACTTCGGCTTGTGTTAACAAAAATGAAGGAATATAAATCAGATATAAATTGGGCGTTGAAACTAACAACAGTCGAACTCTAATTGATAATAACTGCCATGAATTTTTCTTAATTATTAAGTAGGATATTATGCATTCGGCACACACAAAAAAGGTTTGCCATCATTGCTTTTCCTGTACGAATTCATCAAACTGGCCGTCGCTAGTATATTTTAACGAGAATCTGTAACTTGTAATTTAGCAAGTAACCGTCCCCTAGCTGGCTTCACTCAAATTATTATCGCTTGGCAACAGAATGCGCGGAAAGTTTAAATTGATAGGGGATGATGAAATTGAAACATTAAATAATTACTTAAATTAACGATGAAGATGAATTTAAGATTTTTAATAATTGCTGCGACTTTACTACTAAATTTTCTCAGTGCTTTTAAACCATCACATATTCTAATATTTACATTAATAGGAAGAGTTTGCAGACGGCATATTGAATGTCCTGACGACTCCCGTCCGCCCCGTAAGTTCGGATGATGTCACACTATTTAAGATATCGACTGGGATGCTTGATTTAATTTCAATATCAAAATTGGATCGTTAAAATTTTATACAGTTCCAAAAGTTTTGTCACTAACGTCCCGGGTTTCGCCTTTCTTCGGCATCTTCAAGCATTCAAGTGCACAGATGAACTCGAACTGACAGTAAATTCACTACTGAGTCTAGGAACTAATTTGATGGTCGATTAATCGTTTCAAAAAATGTGCGCTATGTTAATAGTGAATTACAACATAATTCTTATTTAAATTATATAATAACTAGTATTTATTACTCAGCTTCACCAGGAATAGACTGCACTATTTTCTATTGCACTCAAGCTAATATTGAAAATTGAAAATATCACGGTTGACCTTACCCCTTATAGCACCCACAAAATATAATACATCAATCAATAAAAATTCTATCGTTTGAAAGTTGAAAATATTATCGTGGACCGTCTCATAGAACTCATTTAACACCCACGAAATATAGTGTCCAACCGCTCTATCTAGACTTCCACGTCATAGCGCTGCGAACGCCGAGATTATTACGTCAAATGCTTTTTTCGCTCCTCCTGTGTTGCCAGCGTTCTATCCCAAAAGTATTATATATTAAATAATACTTTAAAATAATTATAGTAATATATAATAAAAAATCCTAGAAAATAATTATAGTAGTACATTATAAATAATTCTTTTAAATAAATATTCCTAAACAATAGTATTTAAAAAATATATTTAAAAAAAATGATTCTTTTTCTTAACCATATTTGCTCACTATGTGAAGTATATGGCCACCATTTATTTATTTGCTTGTTGTGGTATGTTGCATTGTCCATAACAACTATGGAGTTCCTTGGTAAATTCTGTATCAGCTGCGTCTGCATACATTTCGTAAAATTAACCGCATTCATATCATCAAATCTGAAAATTTTTCTGATTTGAAAATTAGCAAGCCATTTTGAATGAACCCGCTTTCTCCGCCAGCATGAACAATAATAAATCTTAGGCCTATGGAATCAGAAGTCATTACGCCTTTGACTTCTTTTCCGTTTTACCAATAATTTTTCATACCATATAAAGGATGAATGAATGTTTCATCAAAATATATAACAGGACGTTTGTCATTGTCTCTGTTATTTTTCATTAAGAATCTATTTCGCCATGCAATGATATCATATCTTTCCATTAAATAAGTCCTTTTTAAGCGTGATTTTTTAAACTTAAAGCCTATCGTATGTCAGACTTTTCTTAAATGCTCTCTCCCCCTTGATAATCCATATCGGTTTTTAAGGTCAGTAAAGTGGTATTGAGTGTACCGGGATTTCTTTCTTCATCTCGTAATAAACCCCCACTTTCTGTCGTAGGGCACACAGATCAAAAGAATCTAATATATTTTTTTCTGCCTATTTTTTGTTTTCTTGAGCGAATGAACCTTCCCATCACCAGTATTTATTTCTACACAAATAAGTTGAATGTTGCTTAGTGATACATCTCTAACCAAAAATAAATAAAAACTAAGGACTAATAGAATGTTAAATGTTTTTGATCCCCAAATATATTTTTTTTTTAAATTTATTTTCTCTTATTTTTCATTTGTTAACACTTTACAACCTTACTTTAAAATGTCGTAAGTACATATAGTAAGAAGAAAAAGGGCAAGATTAAAAAATTAGTAAAATTATTGGATATTAATAACATAATAAAGAATATGATTTCGAAAATAATTTACCGGAGGTAATTAACTTAAGAACTACTGATTGAATACACTATTTTCCGTTGAATAGAATGCGATAATATTTCCTCTAAAACTGGGGAAATTTTGCAACTCTGGTCACACTTTTATTAAATTCCTTCGTTTCTTACTTGTCATAGCAAATACTTAATCTCTGGCACTATTGAGTCGAAAAGCTTTCCTTTCTGTTCCTCAACCTCACAATACTTCAATACATTAGAAATAATGCCCTTCGTCTGCTTCCGTAAAGGTTTAGGCATTTTAATGTAAAAGAAACCACACCGATAATGAGCACGGAATGACTGACAAGGCGCGGGGAATGTAGTAGCGGGGCGAGTAGATGCGAGGGGTGGGCGTTACTTCCAGGAACGACCGTGATGACGTGTATGTCTTGCTATGGTGGTGGCACTGTAGTCAATATTTTTTTAATAATAATGTTGAAAGTTGACTAGAAATGGCAGGCAGAATGAAATGTGCAAATTTTATGTCACCACTAGACACCATCTGGGAGGAGTTATTGTGACAGCCTGGCAGATGTATACAGTTTTCTGCTATATTGTAGAACTAATTTAAGACATTGACTGAGAGTGCTTGATGGAATTTCAATATCAAATTTGGATTATTGAGATTGTATACACTTCCATGTAGTTTGTCACTAACGACCTGGGTTTCGCCTTTCGGCATCTTCGAGTAAGTTCGCGACCATTCGTGCGCTCGAATGCCTGAAGATGCCGAAAGGCGAAACCCGGGTCGTTAGTGACAAAATACATGGAAGTGTACAAAATCTCAATAATCCAAATTTGTAGAACTAAATTCATTGCTACTTTTTTACCCTATATTATTTTGAATATTGCTCGTCATTTATTTATTGGTAAGATGTATCGATGATGACACTTCAATTATTCTAAAACAATTGAAAATGTTTATTTATTCATCGCTAAATTGCGGATGTCCGTCCATCTTTTCTTATATACCCTGTCTCGACTTCATTTATCCACGCACGTGCAATGTTATCCTCATATTAAACATTTATTTTTTATTTCAGATGGAGACCAGGGATCCTGGGAAAGCGGCTTGTCCTACGAATGTCGGTCGCTGCTCTTCAAGGCCCTTCACAACCTTATCGAGAGGTAAGCTAGCTATCGCTACTATCACCGCTTCCGCGACATCGTCATTATCGAAGGTGATGAAAGCGATTTATTCACGACTATTATATTACACGTCAAATCACACTTAAGTGGGTTATTATAAGCGTGCGAAAAACGACTTCGCGTGCTAATTTGTTGCTTCCCATAAATTAAATACTGTGCACTTATTTATTTAATTACCCGCCGCCGAGACACTTACGACTGACTATGCTACCTTTTCTTGGAGAAACCATTTCGACAACATCTCGACGCCTACAGTGTATATGTGTAGCTAAGCATTGTACCGTAAGCTCATTTCAAGTAAGATCAAACGTGGCCACCTATGGTATCTCGGTTGTTTCCTTGTAGAAGGTATCATATTTATTTAATATTGCCCATGTGCCGTCAACTAACGCACTGTTTCTCAACCTTTTTATATCCGTGGACCACCAAAAAATCAAAAAATGTTTTGCGGACCATCAACATTGGAATAAAATAATAAATATTTATATGTTCAATATTTTATTCATAAAAATTAATTTGGCAACACCGTACACTCGATATTTTATTACTTGAAATTTAAGAACATTTTTGCGCGCCCACCCAAAAAATCTTCGCGGAGCACCGGTTAAGAAACAATGAACCAACGGGCATTCGGCTGCTCACACTAATATACGCGTAAGTACACGCACAACTAGAGATGCGTCGAACAGTTTAATAATATTGTACAAAAACCTGTCCATGAACCCGCAAGTAAAATAACTACATAACTGCATAATAGAAAAATTATAAAATTAATGAGATTAATAACTGCCTTTACGTGGACGATTTCGTTTAAAACATAAATTAACAATCGAGAGGGAAGAAAATATTGATATTCCCATATTAGTAAATTCATCTCATGGTCATTCAACAGAACCCACTAAATTTGGAATTGTTTATATTTATCCTTTCATCGAATTGCATTTTAAAACCCACAATTCTATTATAATTGTAAAATCACTGGTAATTCTTAAACTTGTTGGACGGCGGCATTTCGCCATTTTGTTAATGTGTTTGTGTTCCCAAATAGGATTAAGGCGATTCTCGGAATTTTGAACATAGGTAATCGTGTAGTTCCTAGACTTATTTTGTCTTGTAAATAATATTTTGTCATATTGTATCTTGCATATAAACGTCAGAGACTGTTTACTGTAAATTCGAGTCCATTCGTGTGCTCGAATGCCTAAAGATGCCAAAAGACGAATCCCAGGTCGTTAGTGACAAAATACATGGAAATGTACTAAATCTCAATAATTCAAATTTGATATTGAAATTCCATCAAACACCCTCAGTCGATGTCTTAAATTATGTTAATTAACTGCACTCAATCCACGCTTTACAAACTAGGAAGACGGAAAAGCAATCAACAGTCTACAGTGACCCATAAAGCAGGATGTCAAATTGGTATCTGTTTTTTTAACCAGAATTTCTGGTATCCTTGTTCAAACATTGGTTTCCACTCATTATTTGTGGATAATAACCATAAATTGCTAAGGTATCAGTATGGATGCATCTGAGTTTGTGGGTCTGCTTGCAAAAGGGTCCAACACCCAATAAATCGCTATCAATTAATTGAATGCTATTTATTTCAACTTTCGTAATAATGAAAATATGTCACAAATATATTTTTTTATATTAAACCTTTCGGGAATCACCCGACGTTGTCCACGCACCCCTAAATTATTTTTAATTTGCCACAGACCCCATCAGCGAACACGAGGACCCCTGGGGGTCCGTAAGAACCACTGTTGTAAATCATTACAAATGTGTGCAGATGGGTTACTACGAACGTATTGTTCGTTGTTGATTTGATAGTTTGATTTGCCATAATGTCACAGTGCCCTTTTGCTTTTAGTGCGACGAATTTTGCCTTAAGTTTAGTTACATAATATTTATTCTCAGAGAATATTCCTAGTAAATTTGGGCGGATCCACGTCATTATTGCCGTACATATGGTTGGCTATCTGCTGACAGTACACAAGCCGTAGAATATTTACCAAATTGATTTTGTGAATCATTTCAAACTTGGACCGCTTCGCTTTCCCTATCATTCGTAATCTTCTCTAGTCGCTCGAGAGCGAAATGAAACGGTGAACTATTGCCACAGCAGTTTGCAAACTTTGCATCCGTCAGACCCGGTTTGTTGCCGTGCATTTTTCCGAGACCGGTTTTTAGGCAATATATAGATTTTAATTTATTTTTAGTTACTGTTAGTTTGTGGGTTCGATTTTACACTAGACATGTTCAGTAGATTATTATTGGTCATATATTTAATTATGAAATTAATGCTCTCGTATTCGGTTTTATTTAAATTCAGGAGGGGCTTTATTCACAGATCAAGTCATTGCCTAAATGCAATTTCTGTAGAAGATTCAAATCTATATATATAAAAATGAATGTTTGTTTGTTCTCTATGCATTTCTTTACCATTCATCAGATTTCGATGAAACTTTGGTGAATTTTTGTACGTACACCCGTGAAGCTACACCGTACATCCAGTAACAATCCAGTGTTCTGTGTTTTTTTCGTTTGCTCGCTTAGCTCGGTTTGCTGTGAACGACCTGTGTTTTATACTAACATTAATTTATCTGTCATCTTATGTGATATTAATTATTTTACGGTGTATTATTTAATAATTATTGCGTATAAGAGTGATATAAATGCTAACCCTTACCCGGAGCACTCTGAATAGCTAGAATTGGCAGCAACCGCTGATACCATCAATCCTATTCTTAGATTTATTAGTGTCCCGACACTAACAGTGCCTTGTCAGTAAGGCTCAACACCTTATATATTATATAAAATTGGAGAACAATATTTCTTATATCCAAACCTCTATTTTTTTTTTTTTTAGCTCGTTGCTCAATCTTAATAATTTCGATATGGTTCTTACAAATTGTGTAGGATTGACATCAATTTGACAAAACATCATATATACAGCAGCATCTGTGATGGATTGTGAGTTGTGAACATGAAACACTCGGGGGTGGAAGAAATCGCTGATGAATCAGTGCCAATCGGATAAGTGTGTTCATCGGTCCAATTATGTGTGAGCCACTCCACTCGGTCATCCGTCCCGTCCATTCACGTCGTCGGCAAGTGCGCGGCGGGCAAGCAGGTAGGTCAGGTCAAGCGAGCTATAAAACTTCGCGAGTAACGTAATCCGAGGCGACAGAAGCGAACAACTGCAGTCTGCGACTTGAATAAGCAGGTCAACCACTCGGCTTCTTTGATTTTTGTCCACTGCAACCAGATGTGATCTCCCCGCTAACTGCTGTGACTTACTCGGGCAGATTTGGTCATATCATAAAATCGTGTTATTCTATATATGCTGTATTTCTTGTCTTTTTATTTGTTCTAGGACAGGTATGGCAAATAGGGTTTGATTGGCGTGCCAAAATAAGCCAATTTTTTAATTTTAATTCGTTGAAGCAATATTATAACGAAAAAAACGACTTGGTTACTTTAATTAACATTCGAAATAAAAGGAACATCTACGAGAATTTTCAAAACGCAAAACGTAACAAAGTCTTATATTTCACAATACATTTAAACCATCTACAGAAATTGCAGTTAGATACTGACTTGACCTGGGAATACTGTTTTTTCTTGGATGGTATGGAATTATATATTTAATACTATGAAACTTACGCATTGCGTATTGATTTCAAGACGACAGCAAAATTATAAGCGTTTTTTCACACATTTTTTTACCAAATTGTAAAAAAAAACGTAGTTCAATCACTACTTAGTGATGCAAGGCCCGGTAAATTGGGTAGGAATAAACTCGCAAGGGCAAATTGGGAAAAATTATTATGATATGAATGTACATCATTTTTTACGAATGAAAACATTGTATCCATTAATTTGAGGTAACCTAAGTTATTAGTTCGATGATGTAGATAGGAGTAAAATATATATCCCCATATGTTAACCTGGAAACAACATGTTGAAAAAACAATAAAAAATGTCATTTAACCGCTGATTCTCAATTTTTCGGGTTTTATCCCCGTCATTTCAAAACTCCCATGTTTTTTGCGACACTAGTCCACTGCCTTTTTATAAATAATGTTGTATGATACCATATCAAAACTATTAGCAACCAGGTATCCAATACGTCATTGCTAGTCAAGAATTGATTCGAATCCTATACGGCACTCGCCGACGACTCCCCAGAACAGCCGTTTGTCTGGCAGCAGCAATAAATGCCATACGCCATGTTTTTGGGCGTCAATTTTTAATATTTAAGCAGATAAAACCATACCTTGTGAAGAACGCACAACCGAGCTATACTTACGCAACTTCCGGACATAAAAAATCGTCACAATTTCGCAGTTCCACGTTTGACGTAACGTAAAAAGCTTCTTCTTCATCTCCCGGGAGCTCTTTATGTCACTGCCGCTACGGCTCGCCCTCTCATTCCGTCGCTTTACACCCCCCTCGTGTATTCTAACGCCAACAAAAAGAGTGTCTCGCGTTGGCAATTTCTCCACTTCAAATATCCATCTGTCACACTGCTAAATCGTCATTTCAGTCTAAACCTTCTGAATTTCCCTTTCAATCTAACCGTGTTGAAATAAGTAAGCAGTACTTTAAAATTCACACTGAAAAAATCGACGTCGTAGTCGACGTATTGGTTTTTTTTTTTACTTATATAGGACTTAAGTTTCCGCGACTTGAAATTATTCTATTGGGAATATCAGATGTTCCAACATTGACGGTTCGGTGACAAATCAGAAGAGTGACAAAACAGAGCCGGTAATAAATCAACACAGTCGAAAAATACACATAATATCTTCGTCGTACCTATATATTAATTAAATACTTATAATTTTAAATTTAATACCGAAGTTATACTAACAAAAAGCATTAAGTTTTAAAAACAAGTTCTGAGATAATGGCATTGAAAGCATTATTAAATTTGAATTGTTCAAATATTGTACATTCTTATGTATTTCGTCACTTACGACCCGGGTTTCGCCTTTCGGCATCTTCAAGCATTCGAGTACACGAATGAACTCGAACTAACATCTTAAATTAAAGCATTATTCTTTTTCAAAGTACATACCACCTACCACAATTGATTGTTTTTTTAGGATTTTTGTACATGTAAAGAATAATCTTTTTGGCATACAAATCAAAAGATTCGGTATCGATGAGTTATAATAGTTACATCATAATTCTTGCTAGAATAAAAAAATTAACAGTATGACTGATTACTGTTTATTTTTCAAAAGCAAGTACGTTGAGCGTTAAATTGCATACATTTTGAAATTTAAAACAGAAAACCATCAAAAGCTGACTTAATGCGTTCCGTTTATATACCCTCGATATGTATTGATTAAATTTATATTTCATTAAATTATATAATTTAAGACTGACGGTGCTTGATGGGATTTCAATATCAAAGTCAATTCGAGTCCATTTGTGTGCTCGAATGCCTGAAGATGCCGAAAGGTGAAACCCGGGTTGTTAGTGACAAAATACAAGGAAATGTACAAAATCTCAACAATTCAAATTTCATTTCATTATTTTGTATACCTGTGTTTAATTCATAAATAGATACGACAAAAATAGTGTGTTGTTTAGTTTTTTATATTTTAATTGTTGAGATTTAGTACATTTCCATACATTTCGTCACTAATAGCGACCCGGGTTTCGCCTTTCGGCATTTTCACGTATTCGAACACACGAATGAACTCGAACTGACCAATCGATGTCTTCAATTATGTGTTGTTTTCTCTCCGTGTTGTTTTTGTCACTGTTCTGTTTTCCCGTATACTACCAACACTGACATCTAGTATCATACTTTTTAAAACTATTAGTAAGCGTCTAATGTGTCACGATATAGCGTTTTACTATGTAAATATATGAGAAATTTGTATTTTTTTTATAATAATTCAAATATCTGTTACGAGGTTTTAATGTTAGACCATCCATATTTTCAAATGTCGTGTGTAAACTTTTTTTTTAAATTGTGCGATATTACATGAAGCTTAAAGTTATTCGCTTTACGAGAATTGGTTTTTCATTCATATCCTCAAAAGCTGCCGTCTATGGAAGTAAAAGGAGTCGCTGTTGATGAACCTTCTTGCGATTCATGCGTGATTTAGGTATCCTTGTTTGCATTACAGAATAATTAGTCACAGGGACGGCTCTTGTAAAGGAGCAAAGAGTGCACTGCACTCCTCCAAGTCCCATGAAAATATTCCATTAATAAATGATATTCAAACATAATTATACCAATTCACTAATTTTAAATTTTCCTCGTGTATAGAAAAATATTGCAGGAAACGATGATCAACAAACACGATAATAATCCAAATTTGATATTGAAATTCCATCAAGCACCCTCAGTCGATGTCTTAAATTATATCAACATTGCATTTACTTTAAAAGAGATCAACTTATAGGGTTTATTCAAGAAAATACATTTATGTTATCTATAACATGTATGTATTTATTTATTTAAAAGCAATACAAATGAAAATCGCTCCATACTCCTTTCTTCCAAAGCAAGCCGCATCGCCGCTTCTAAGTTTTCGTCTGTCAATTGGTTTCTATATTTACTTTCTCATTACACTGAATGATCTTTCACATTATACGGTTATAGGAAAAATCGATAAAATTAGTAAAGCAATTGTTGCTAACTCTTTATATTGACATGATTCATGGTCAATGTATAACTCCAATCAAAATTTTTGAACTGCATTATTATTAAAACGGTCTTTCAGAATTTGATTATGACTGATTTCTTATAATGCGTATTTTATGTTAGCCCAGTTAATTGAATTTAATACTGCAAACGATGTTAATCTATTTTGCAGTGCTTTGAAATTTTCATTTGTCATCATCTGAAAAGGGGAAGATATAAAAGAAGCAGTTTTGAAAAAATTCAGTTCTTCGAACCTTCTGTCAAGTTCAAGATTTAAAAATTTAATGCACTCTATTACTTTATGCTTTAGTTTTAATTTTGAAGTTGCGTCTGTCAAATTATTTATAAAATCACTAAAAGAAAATAACATTGAAAAACTGTCATTTCCAGCTTCTGCCACTAGGTCTTTTGTAGTGTTTTTTTAATTTATTAATGATTAAAACTGTCTCAATTATTGTTAAATTACTCTTTTGTAGTTGTTTATTAATAGAACTAATACGCGGCAAAAAATCTTTCAGGCATAAAATCGACCCTTTTATATAATCACTGAAGTTTTTCACTTAAATCTTTATGATTTAATGCTTTAATTTTTACTACTGGTAATAATTGCATTGAGCACTTCTTGGTGCACGATACAATGCATACGAAATATTTCATTTCCAGTCTTTTTGAACAAATTCAATACACCATTTCTTTCGCTCTTCATAACCGCAGCTCCATCAGCAGTTACAGCACACAAGCTATCGGTTGATACGTTTAACTTCATCATATCTGCTTTAATAGGTTAACCCTCCACAGGTCCAGTAGAATGTAATAAAACCCACCCCCACACTTTTAAGAATAAAATCATCGTTTACCTTAGAAATAAATAACCTTACGATACGGTTAGTCTGAAATGCTTCTTAAAGAGGCGAAACGCGTCACATTAGTGATAAACCAAGTGGAATAACTAAATTATCAATTTTTAATTTTATTTTATATTAACAAAGAACATATACATATTTGAATTATTGAGATTTAAAGAATATATGCATGTTATGCTGTCGTGAAATTATTTGATAACTATTGTAAAATTCGGGTTACGATTCAAATATAAATGTCGACTCAATTAAACCAGTATTTTTTTTAACCATGTCCGCTCCCAATGTGGGAGAGTAGGAGGAGTAGAAGGATATGACAGAACTAGCGGTCAGCTAATCGCTCTCGCTACGCCCCGTTTTTACGATTGGATGTGTGACAAAGAAGTCTAGAAACATGCCTTCGAACAGAAATCCGCAAATCGATTGAAAAATCAATTCATAAAACTGTACGTTAACCACTGCACCGCGGACCCAGCTCCAGCTATATTGTTGATAAATTTCAGTACCCTCAATACCTTTGTATCGCCTACAAATCATTCCATAGTTAATTCGATATCATCCATCTAACTAATCAGCCGCGAGCGTAGACGCAGGAAACGTTGGCGCTAGCGCCAGCGAATCGTATGGACGTTGTCCAGTGCAGACACACTGGCAACTGGCAACCGAACGCAGAAAGTATTTCTTCTCCCAACACTCGCTCGGATTGCCTAACAATATCTTGAACCTACGTACACTTTCACTGCTCATATGATTGCCGCAACCTCTAATGGTGCATAGTTTCGTCAGAATCCTCTTCCAACGAGTGATGTCATGTTTCTTATTGCTCTTCACCTGACGTCCTGATTGCGAGCAGACGTGCGAACTCTTGGTTTCAAATGAAATTGTAGTGAAATGGGGACTTCGGTTCATTCCTTTTAGATTTGAGATTGTGTCCTATGCATTTATGATTGTCAATGTGCCGTCAACTAACGGACTATTGGCTCACTCACACTAATATACGCGTTTGTACACGGATGGCTACACATGCGTTAAATAGTATAATAATATTTATATTGTAAATGATTACCAATGTGTACCGAGGGATTTCGATCCGGATATTTTCATTAGAGGCTAGTTAGTCAGTTGACCGACTAATCAAAATGACATATTTGCAAGCGCTTTTCCGTGAAATCAGTGCCGTAAAACCGCTGTTTTATTTCAACAAAAAACACGACCATCTTTCCGTGGGAAATGAGACGTGATAATGGCCATATTATTATGACATTGTCATGTACAGATGGGTCTGCCTTGTATTAATACTGATGCTCATCGAATTCTACATTCAATTTCATTTTCCATATGAATATTTTTTAAACGAAACGGGCTGTTGACACTGACCAAAAGCTGAATGCAATAACAAACACGACTTAACTTCTAACTAACGACTCAGATCAACGTGGCAGCGTTCGTTCCTGCATCTTTGTTGTCGAGTGAACTTTTCCAAACACCCCGCGCCCCCCTTAACCACTATCCCGCTTCTTCTGTTTTTTTTTTTTAAATCATGTTTTGAACTTTTGCTTCTCGTTTGTTTTGAATAATATCATCTGAGGTTTGCGGTTTCCGGTTCCGTTCGTTCGCACCGAAATTGTTAAGAAAACAAATTTCAACGACGAGACATATCGAAATCCACATCCCACTCTTGCTGCACTGTCCTTTATGTTCACGCATTAAAATAAATCTTATTCAATATTTATAAATTAATATAACCAAACAGTCGCTTCCAAACCAACGTATAAGAAAAATATTACGAAATGTTAAAGATCCAACGCTTTTGAATTTTGCATACTCTACACATATTATAATCTCATGCCTTGTTGCTTTTTTAATTTATGAATTCATTTAAACCTTTCCCTGCCCAGCCATCGAACGCTTTTAATCCTCTCACGCTTAAAATGTAAAGAATTATTGTTATTTTGTATAATGTCTTATGAATGAAAGCGGAATGAGATTCCCGTAGTCGTTGAGTGCGTGTGTTTGTTCTGAATTTCAAATACAAATGATAAAACATTATTATTCATTTTAATTTTGACTTGAGAATTCGCAGATTGAACCCTGCGATTCTGTCGAGATTCAAATATGTACAAGTAGATTAGTATTATAATATTTCTGTGGCGTTATTGCAGAAGTTGATGTCAGTTTTACAGTACAAAAAACATGAACCTCGTTAATTTATCAAAAAATTGAATTATAAGTATTATACACTTCTATGGATCTTCTTCGTGTATTATGACTAGCATACCACATGCTGAGATATATTTTAGTGTGAGAAAACACAGATTTATTCTAAATTGGAATGAAATGCTCGATTGTAGATTTATTTCACTTTATTTAAAACGTGATCTAAAATAATAATAATATGTATAGCCATTTGACAAAAGGATTACGAAGTATTGCGATTCGATTTTTTCAGGTTGTTGACAATATTATGACCAATAAATAATAAGTGGACTAGTGCAGTGTTGCAGCCGTGATCGGCGCGCGACCTACTTCGCCGAGTTGCATCCTAAGACGCTGCATTACGAACAGAACACATAGTGTAGTAGTCAACGCCTATCTGCCCACCGCTATCACATTATGAATACATATTTACATCTTTCCATTGAAATTACTCTATTTACCGTATAAGAAAAGTTATTTTGATAAACAATTATTATTTTGTTGTTTTTCACCCCTGCAGTAGTTTGATTTGGTAAATGCTTTACAACATGTTACTCCTTTTCCTCCCGAAAAATAACAATACGGTTCTGTAGGAAATTTATTAACAAATCTGAAAATGTCAAATTATCATTGATGCGAGAAGGGGAAACCTATAATTTATGCGAATATACGAATGTAATATTAGCATGGAAAAGTCGTCATAATATGTCATAATGGTCGGTCCAAAAATATACCATAGAGAAAAATTTTAAGTACGGCGGCAAATTTACGTCAAAAAACTTCGTTATCCGAATAATTTATCGGTTTTCTTGATTCCTATGTTTAATATTTTCACAATTTCCGATCCGCAATTAAATTTCCTACATAATTGCATTGTTTTCATCAGCATTAAATTAAGCAACTTTTCAGGCAGAAAGAGTAGCATTTTCTAAAGCACATTTATTTACCTTTGATTATTTTCTTGATTGCAGAAATTAACTCTTATTTATTAAGTATTTAAATATTAATATTATACAACCCTCGAATTGAACAATACTCAGAGCTACTTGAAAATTTAATAGTTACCTTTCGTCAATGATTAGAATTACGCATTTTAAATTTTGTCTGACGAGGACACTCGTCTCGTAACCGAAGCAATCCATTACACAGCCTTGATTCGACAGTCAAGTTTATTCGACCGAAGTGAGCAGCAAGAATTATTAAAATTGTTCCACATATTAGTACAGCCGACGATGATTCGAATTGAACCTCTGTTAATTTATCACGTCGACCCGTTTACCGTCTATTAAAATAACCTTATATTTTAATTTATCGTGGATCGACCATCGTACTCAATTGTTTTAATAATATAATGTAATCTGACGAAAGAACGAATAGTGTGATAGAACTCTCGGACTGTTTTCAAATTGGCGGTTTGAGCGGGGGGCGGGCCGTGTTGGTTCGCGATCGCGCCGCCATCTCTGTTCGGCGAGTTGAGGTAAGAAGCGAGCGAGCGGTTTTCCCGCGAAAATGTTTCGTTCTGACAGCCAACTTTTCGTAAATAAATAACACTTTATTTTCGACAATTTTCTTTCGCCTTTCATTTATATAGCATGGAATAAAATATTTTACAAGAAAACCAGAAGACAATATTTTTTTATCATGTTTTATATAAATTTTTTGACAGTTCTGCAAACATAAAAATTGTATTCTTATATAAGTTTTGAAGAGCTTATTATTTCGACAGTAACTTTGTAGAAACTTGTTTTTAATATAGAATTAATAACTTCTTAATTCCACTGTTTGTGTTACTAAGTGTGACACGTGTTTCGCTTAGTTGAGAAGCATCTTCAGCCTTCAGTCATTTATTTATTTGTAAGATAAACATAAATAGAATATCTACCGCCAATAAATAACCTTGCGATATAGTTAGCCTGAAGAATCTTTTAAAGAAGCGAAACACGTATCACATTTGTAACAATCAGTGCAATAACAAAGTTATCAATTTTAATTTTATATTAAGCTTACTTAGTTTGCTTTTATACTTTCAACATTTGACCGAATATAGGGCTAGGACATGCTGCAAGAAGTATAACAGGTAAACTGGATAAAAATTGACAGTCGCCATTTTTGCCTCTGTTGGTGTCATCGTGCGTTAATTGAATTACAGTTCACTTTGTTTACAACTGTGTTTTTGTGACAATAAACTTCTTCAAAGTGACATTACATTTTTACTAAAACAAATTGATGGTCGATGGAAAGTCAATGTTATCGTTCACTAAGATATATTTTTTTAAAATCTATTTCAGGTGTCTGCTGTCCCGGGACTTTGTAAGGCTCGGGAAGTGGTTTGTTCAACCTTACGATGGCGACGAGGAAGACATCGCTAAAAGGTAAACGATCGTGAAATCTATTTATTACCCAGTTGGAATATGTTGTCAAAATGATAATTATCATTCGGAAGTTAACAGTGTGTACAAATCGCCCCTAGTTTGTTCACAACTGGATGTCTTGAACTTCCTATATTGAACTCGTGGAGACCTCTGTGTATTTTTTCTTAAGTTTAAAATTGTACTTCGTTCTCGTCCACACATTTATGACTACTAATACTACATACATCACAAAAGTAAATGTACATGAGTTTATCAGATAGGCCTCATGTCTTTTCTAGCTGCTGGCACTTATCATTCTCCTTCGCCTTCTTTGTGCACGGAGAGAGTACGGTGTGTGCGAGCGTGGACGTTCGGCAACATCCCCCCGTTCGGAGACTCACCAAGTTACCACCTGACGCCCATAACCCTAAAGGTAAAATCACTTTTTTCTTACCATCGCTTAAACACACCACGGTGAGTTTGTCACGATCAATATTACAAAGGGGGGCTATAAAGTCAATTCGTCCATTTGATACCGTCAACGTTAATCTAAAAATAAATATGCAGATGTATTACTACAAGATTGTGGGTATTTTGATGTGGAAAGTTTGAATTTTTTTTTCATCACAACATCTCAACTAATTCATGTTCAAAGCAAAGTTTATATTTATTCTTCCTATATTATTTAGTGTTTTCTCTTCATAAGGTACCTCTTTTTGAGAAATGAAAAATATGTATTGTGGTTGCTTCCGTTGTTGCAAACCTTTGAAGCTTCTATAAAATGCCTTAATTTAAGTGACGAATTAATCCATGAAATGGAATGAATGACAAAATAAAGCATAATAAAATAATGGGGTTTTTATTTTACATAGTTATTCTCGCTCCTTTTGGGCTGGCGGGCACTCTGGTCAGCCAGAGCAGCGCTACGCCGGTGCAGAACGGAAATAACGGCGATTCTGGAGCCGCTCGTCTCCTTGATGCATGGCGCCACTTCTACCCGCTGGCAGGGTGCGGTAACGGCGCCGATTCGACTGTGGAAGTGTGCGTGGGAGGCGCCCGGATGAGATATCCCATCGGCTACGTTTTGCTCACGGAACTGGACGAACCGTCCGCTCCCGCCCCTGCGCCGGCTCCTCCCCCCTGTGCCCCCGCTCCGCATCTTGCGCATCTGGCCCTCACTCATCTCGGACTCGCCCAGCAGGTCAGCATGTCGTGCAGCTATTTATTTTAAAAGAATCGCAACAACATAACTTCTAATTCCCGGTATGCATACATTTGTATAATAAAAGTCTTAAGTTTAATTTCTTGGAACAACTGGAAATAAATAGATATAATCTTCGTAACGACCAAACAAACATTAATTCATCACCCTTACTTAAACTCTTATTAGAAGCTCATGTAATTAATTATGCATAATCAATAAAATTTCAATCCATTTATCTTAATGATTAATTAATAATACCATGTAAGTTCTTTTTCCAAAAATACAATTAGTGCATTATATATTTTAATTTTAAATAAAAGTTATGATGTTGGAATAAGTCAGATGACATAATATTGTTTATCTCTTCTTAAACAATATATATCGCTAAGCTAAAGTAAGTTTAAGTCTAAATTTAAGTTAAATTTTTTAGAACTGAATACTTTAATTTTTTTTTATGGATTCTACCAATAAATTTAAATTTAAACTCATACTTTCTGTTTCATTAAATAGACAAAGAAATATTGTCTTATTGTTTGAGTAGTGTCCACGAAGGCTGCTAAAGTATTGAGCATGTGATTTCTATTTAATTGACTGCAAATGATTGATATTGAAAAATATAATATTTTCAGGAGCCGGACTTAGTAGGCGGAAATAATGTTATGATGGACATTAAACCTGCCAAAGAATGGGAATTCGTGGACACCACGAGGAGAACCAACTGTACCTGTTCAAAGTGAGACCCTTCCTTCCTCCATCTTGATTATTGTTGTAGTATAATTTAACCTATTTCGACTTATGCGATATACCTATGCAGTGTATAATTTTTTACGCTTTTTATAAATACTTCCTAATTGTCAATCTCGACGTTCGGCGGTTTACAATATAACGTTTCTCATTTTGTTTAGTTTCATTTTTGTAAAAAAAAACCGCTTACTCCTATTCACTCCAGGCAAATCTTCGCATGTATATATCGCATAAGCTTTTTTACAGTAGACGTCTGCGCTATGGTTTGCCTTGCGCCGCGGACATGTCGCTCAAGTACTTTTTGGGAATGGTAGATTGGATAGCGAACGAGACATTCTGTGTGTATTATTCGATGTTTAACTAGTGTTTTTATAGATAATCTGAGAATGCGGAAATATAGTGTTTTTGTTTTATGTTCAGTAGAATTTTGATAGATTTATTTTTGCATGACGCAACACGAAATTGTTTTATTATTTAAATTCAGCAGGTAGTGATTTTTTATTTCATTTTAAATGACATGGTCGAGTAGAATATAAAGCTAGACTTGGACACCGTGGATGGCAGCAGATCAATGAAAATTTATTTTTCTATACGAAAGGTTTTTTATTTTCAATATTCATTGCTTTATATGAATCGTGGATTTTTCATTGTAGTATATAATATATATCTACAATATTTAGTCTATTGAATTATTTCATAGATAAGCAATACACATGGACCCCGAATCATTTATAAATTTAAGTTATGGAGACCGACTATTTTAGGTGTAACATAAAATGAAGAATGGGCAGTTAGAATGTGCTAGATTTTAACTGACAATCTAAATAGGCAGACGCGCACACACTTATCGTAAGCAATTCTTGGATTAGATGCGGTGTGGTAATCTACTGGGAACACTAACGATAGAGTCAAGCTACCGGCACCGTTCCGTTTATATGTATGAGATACGGCACAGCACAGTGGCTTCTTTTGAATGACCCGCATACTCCGTATCGATCTCAGGGCGACAATGATGCTTACTTATAATGATCTATTAATTTTTTAAGTAATTTTAGAGTTAAGTAGTTCAATTAAGTGGAGATAATCATAGGGTGGGTTAAGTGAAGCGAGGCCGGGGCCCGCGAGGAACGGGTAGCCGGGTGTGAACGAGCTGTGGTTGGTTGTTGCAGGTGGCGTAGAGGTCGGCGCGGCGAGCGGCACGCGCGCTCCGCACCTTTCCACTCCTCACGCTACAAACACTCTTCTACGTGAGTTACATCTCTCTCGGAAACAATATAACATCTCCCCGTGCATCATCCAAACTAACCGCCGCTCTGTTATGCCCGCATTGCATCCTTCATCCGGGAATATCGCCCCCGCCGGTCGTTCTCTTTTCTCTCCCGTAGGTATTGGTTCATGTCGCGGGATGGCTCTTGTGAAATTAACATTTCTTTAGGCATTCTTCGGTTAGTGTGGTTTCATGATAGATAAATATACATTTCCTACATCATTTATTGTTTCCGAGATCTGTTCTATGCAAATTGGACGAGCTCTCGCATTTTCACTGTCGGTTTGTACGGTTTCCTGGCTGTTACCAGCTCCCGTTTACTGAGCGCTTTTCTGCTAGCATATCATCGTAGACCTGGTAGATGCTGTATTATCTTTAGTGCATTGCGGTTGTATCCAAAATAATTATATTGCAGGAAAGCATGCAGCCCGTCCGCCTGTTCCTCATTCATTTTATTTCTATATACAATAGTGAAATTCCGCCTGCTTTTTTCTGTATGGCACTTTATGCTTCTTTCGAATTTCTAGCACGCTTTGGTTTTGACGGCCTTCTCTCCGGTGAATGGTCGTCCGTTAATTGAATCCATTTGATGTAAAATCAGGTTATGCATGGTGATGGACCTGGTGTCATTAAATTTATGGGTTATTCTTGATAAACGCATTTGCGTCAGTGGCTAACTTAGGAAAGATTAAAAGTAAATAATATCTTATTTATATAATGGGAATAATGACAATGGATGGTTGACAGCTTAATACTGTTTGTTAAAAATAAAATGGTAATAGTATACTATATTTGTGGGTGATGGTTTTCAAATGATCAGAGAAAATATTAGTTGAATTAATAAAACTATTCTTTTTTACAGTTTATAGAACGTCTTTCTTAAAATATCACTCACGTCCGAGTAATTTTGCCGATTTAATTATGTCTATTCTATTTCATTACAAAACAAATCTGACGGATCATTGCCTGCATTCGCGAAGCTAATACACAATTATGTCACTCATTAACCGTGTGATTAAAACTCTATTTATTTCTCTCAGTCTAACAGCTAGGGTAATGTTGAGAAACATATTTAAATCATTTAGCGTAATTGCATTGTGAATCTTTCATGGCGAGCGGTCATCGATACTGGCAGTTCAATTGTGATGGTATTCCTCGCCTGTTGTATGTAGCACGGAGTAGAGGCGTTTTATAATTGGGGTAAATTTGCTGTCTTGAGTTGTCCAGTTTTTTGACTCTTGTAATCAAAGATTGTCAGCTGTTTTGAATTCATGTTTGAAGATAAGATAATAACAGCGTATCGATTTGATCCGTGTTCAGGTGCATGAGCGTGGGAGGTTCGCAGGGAACTCCCGGCGGAGGATCCCCCGGAAGCTGCGGAGCCCCTTCTCCGGCCGTGGGTAGCGGAAACGGCGGCAACGGCTCGTCCGGGGCGGGGGGAGGGAGGGGGGGCGCGGGAGGCAACTCGTCTCCCGCTCCCCCGCCCGACTCCTCCGCCGCCCCCTCCACTCCCAGAACGGTGCCTCCGCACACCCCGCACACTCCGCACCTGCAGATGCCGCACACCCCTGCCCCCACGCCGCCGCTGGCCCCCCCTCACACTCCGCACACGCCGCAGACGCCCAGGCCTCAACAGGTGAATGAATATTTATATATTGTCAGCATATTATTTTCCTTATCGTGACATAATTGAACAGCTTACAGCAGTGATCGTACACAGTAGCATGTGTGAAAAGATTAAAAAAAAGTATTTTGTAACGTATATAGTAGAGATAAGAATACAAATTAATTATCAAATCAATCGCAAATGCGCTTCAATAATCTGAGGACTGAAAAATACTAGAAATGAAATATTTTATATTCCGTTTTCAACATACAATATGTATGGCTCACTGAGAATTTCCAATTTACAAAGTAGCTCTCACACTTTCGAGTTGAGTTTAGAGATCACCCGTCCACAGGCTCTGTATACACTGTTGTCGTTTTGATTTGGAACAATTTTCTTCTGACGGGCTTCCTTAAATTTCCTTCTTACAGATTGTTGATAACATTTTTTACTGCATGCAAGAGCTGTTGTCGTTCCGCCTTTGATAACATTGTCATTTTCCCAAATAACCTTTTCCCACATGAAATAACACATGAATTATAAATATAAAGACTAGAATTAAAATATTATTTTTTTGTCAATTAGTCGTCTGCCGATTCACCCGGCGATAGTTTGAAGCGGCCGATATTGGCTCTCCAAGAAGTAGAACCTGATCCTATGGAAGAAGAGAGATCGCTCGATTTACTTTACGATTATTCAACATTGCACGCTTGGTGAGTATCATGAAACGACATTTGAAATTATTCAATCATTACAATAGGATGTATGAAATGTTGTACTGAATTTTAATTTATATTTAAAAATATCGTCCAGTTCATTACTCGCACGTATTCAAATAGTCCCAAATATTATTGATGTGCCGGAGTTTTATGTATTTTATAAACAGGCATTAACAATTATGTACTTTCTGTCAGTAGAAGGATATTTAAAAGGAACGAGTCCTTGAATCAGATAACTACATATTTAAATCAAATTTTATTTTTTGGAGTCGTCTGATTTCTGAACTGGCCGATCGATGTTTATAAAATTCTATAATTTTGCAAGCTTAACAGAATTTTCGACCTCAAGTATGTCGGAAATAATCTTTTTCTTGCTATATTAACAATTGACATCCTGCTGGGAAACACGGCTACGCTTTTAAGTCTAATTTACTGTGAGACAGCCAAGGATACATGATAATAATTGAAATTCAACAATGTATTATTGACGGTAAATATGTATTGTCATTGAGACCTCGCGCTGTCCTTCCAGGCTAAACCATCCCGTGAAGAAATTCAAACAAGAAGAAGGGTTCGCGGTGGGAACGGACACGATAGGACTGAGCGCGGCCGCTCTGGGCGGATGGGAAGAACCCTCACCGTGGAGACGGGGCGAGGACCTTTATGCGGGGCACACCCACACGAAAATGGCCCCCGTCGATCCGCAGCCTTGCAACGGGCCTCTGCCCCCTTACATCAAAGGAGAGATGTCGCAAGACAGCCAGGTAAATAATCGCATGCCGAATATCCTGACTATTTGCGATTGATAAAAATGTGTCTTTGGTATATATGAGAATAAATTGGAAGTTCAATGATTATTTTCAGTAGACATACTTTTATACTGTACTATGCATGATATTATAAAGTTTTTGCCTATGGTAAAGTAGAAGGCCGCCCTCGGGTCCGTCCGCCGCTCGGAGATGCTGCGTGACGGACGCTGGAGGTCTATTTTTTATTTTTCACAAAATAATAGCATGACACACAAATAAACTCAATTTTTTGCGACACATTTTCAACAAATAGAATTACAGGTGTCATCATGGTAGGTGATTGTTTCTTTGCAAAACCTCATGAATTTTCAATAAGCGTAGCAGCGGATAGTGTGACTTGTAATTCCTGCATAGTCTTTCTGATAATCCAACACCAAAGTGAATTATTTTTACTGTCTTGTCATCGAACATTCCCACTACTGATTTGTCTGCTGGTTTTATCGGGCGTTTCATTTCATTTTACTTATTTTGGAAATGAATCTGCGCTTAAAATAACTTCACCGAAGGCAGGTAAATAATGGTTAAAAAGATATGCTAATACGCTAATACACTTTTATTCAACGAAAAATCGAAATAAAAAGGCAGTCAAAAGATTAACGGGAGGGTACTTGCTGAAGACTTAACTAGAATTTGTTTGAGAAAGTTTGAATTGATTGTGAAACCGCTTGTCAGTAATGACACTGAATTCAACATGGATGTGTTCCAATAGTTTCCGTTTTCTTTTACTGATTTAAGAAATAGTCTCATTATCAAGTATTTAATGTTGATCATATTATAATGCATAATTGTTACAATGACAAAGCGCTGCTTACTTACAAATCGATTACAATTTAAATGAAATGTGCTTCCCTAATGCCTAAAAATTCTTGGCAAAATAATAATTTGAACGTAGAGACATGGGCGATCGCACGTCGAGCATTATTGGGTGGCTTTTTGCTAGTTAAGGATTGTATGCTTTCCAGTCAGGATCAAAATGAATGGTGAATGGGCTATATTCAGAGCGTTTTGACAGAGTCTTCCGTTCTCCTTTTTAGGACGATGCCAATAAGGAGAATAAAAACTTGTTCACATCGGACGGCTTGCAGGCGTCGTACAAAGACTTGGACCAAATATTTGACAATTCGGATGACACGAGTGGCGACGAGACGGTAAGACTTGTGAGTGTTGCCCGTGTTGTTTCTAATAATTATCATTACTCTAACTCCATTCCTTTTTGTGTTCATTCTTCTCTTCCACGATCGAAATTCTCGACATGTCTCTGTCTGTCTTTTGATCATGCTAGTTCAAAAATATTGGGTTATATTTGTGTGTGCATTTTACAATTATTTCATTTGCCGCCCTTTTAGTTAGACATTTATTATGCTTTAATTATTGTGTGGTATTAATCGGTTGAATTAATTTTTACCAGGTTTTAATTATTTTTTTACAGCGATTTGGCTTGATATAGGATTTAATTGCACGATGTGACATGCATTTTTTGAATATCTACGGTGTCACTGTCATTCATATACTATATACATACTAATTTCTTTTAGAAAATTCACGTTTAATGTAGTGTGAATCTGTCTACTTATAAATTGACATTTTCATCGTTTATTCTACCTTTAGATTCAATTTTGAAAAATTTAGATAAAACCTTGTTATTTGCACATACGCGTTGTTTACCCCAACTATCTTATTTTTAATAATGAAGTTATTTTCTTTGGTATTCGTTTACTCAGACATCTCCCAATAACCCATTTTGAGACAATGGGAAAAGCGATAGTCAAACTGTCATTGTTAATCAAATATTATTGATTTGTACCTTGAGTTTTTACGTTTCTACATAAATTTTTATAAACAAGTGTTTTCACAGTTAGGTTATTTCCGAGTATAGTCAGTAGAAGGATATTCTAAGGAAGAAATAATATCCTTTTACTGACCCAGAAATATCTAAATTTTGTTTAATTCGTTAGAATTTTATCTGCTTTAGCATTTTTGAGTTATCTGAATACTGAATCAGATAGAGGGCAAAATTGTGCATACAACTGCATATTTTAATTTTTTTAGAGTTGTCTGACTTTTGAACTTGGCAATAGATATGTGACAGCCACTTAACACACGGTGCTCCCACATCATGCAGTGGAGTGGAACAGAATAGCTCTGCCCGCTGCGACAAGTACTAGCAGCTATTCTTTCATGTTTTGCCTGTATTTCCTGGCTTACTTGTTGACAGACGCATCATAGTCAAATCTATTAATTTCATATTAGATTAATATATACCCAAAATTCTTTGTATTTATATTAGCCTTAGTGGAATGCGAAATATTTCTTTGGTTCAGGTTTACAAATGTTGAACACCCCCGGTTGTAGCCTTTTTTTTATTCCTACAATATCAGGTTTTGAATGCTAATTTAAAATAATAAATTAAATAACTAACAAATAATTGTTTGTGAACATTATTTTACTTATAAAAAGTTAAGAAAAGTTTTCCTATTTTATTCTAGAATACCACTGGCATTTTGACGATATCTCTTATCGAGGGTATACTGATGGAAGGCATTAAGTCATAAAAACATGTTTCGAGATTTTTTTTCAAAGTACTCCCTCCAAACTACAATTGTTTGTGTTTTTTTGTACATAATAATGAATAATCTTTTTGGAATACAAATCATAAAATTTGATATTGATCAGTTATAGTCATATCATGCGTTCGTTCTGCCAGAATAAAAATATGACAATACTGTTTTTATTTCAAAGCCAGTATGTAGATCGTTAAATGGTCTACATTTTGACGTTTATTAAAAATCAAATATTATACGTCTTAAATTAATTCAATATTTATATTGAAATTTCATCAAGCACCCTCAGTTGATATCTTAAATTATTATTTCAAATAATTATCTAAAAACTTTTATTGATTGAATTGGCATTTACTTGGTAGATCTCCATTATAATAGGATAAAATATCAAAGAATTTAGTTCTGTTTATTTGAGTATTTTATCTTATTAGAAACTTTTACTTCCAATTTGGCCCTAGATCTTTACTGTGATCATATCGATCGTCCAGTTCATTCATTACTCAGACATCTCCGAATAACCTATAACCCATTTTTGTAATAATTGTGTTGCTTTTCATGAGAGCTTAGCATATAAAGTTGTAATGTCTTAATGCCCACAATATACTATTTTTCGTTATAATGATCATTTCTATTTCACACTGTGGATATAATGTTATTTTGATGTCCACAGTTGCAAGTTCACACGCCTCCGGATTCGAATAAAAGCGGAGGAGGCTGCGGCTTAGACGAAAGCACTACAACTCTGTTAGGTGGGCTGGCTCGCGCCGGCAGTCGAGCGTGCGGTGTCCGGCCGGAAGAACTCTGCAAGATGTTTCCTACGCCGCCTTCGCTGGAACATAACCCTCAGCCGTCTCCGGGCGCCTTCACGCTTCCGGAACTCGACCAACCCCCCCACAGATCAGCCTGCGGGTCGCCGCCTCAAGAACCTATAGAGGTGAATTTATTTGCCTTGTTGAATCGTTCAATTTTATTTTTAACTATTAAAAGTTATTATTGATATTTACTTATTTTTGTTATAATTCTGCACCTCTTATATTTATTTACTTTTGCAGGATTGGTCGTACGTTTTTAAACCGCCGACAATATGCAAGTATGTGGGCTCATCCAAATATGCGGCGCTGTCCGGGCTGGCCAGCACTCCGCCACCATCCAATTGCATCTACCGACCTTCGTGGCAGCAGCAGCAGCCTTCTTCCGATTCCCGGCCGCCCACGCGACCCGCCGCTCCCAGAACCCCTCATCACATACCCAACCTAAACAGCGTCGGAACTATCTCGCAGCCGGCGTCCGTTGGCTGTCCATCCGCGCCGCCTCCCCCCCTGGCTCCTCTCTCCACTCCTTCTCCCGCTTCCTCGTCGGCTCCCCCGCTTCCCGTGCCTCCCTCTGCGGCTTGCGCTCTATTGCTCAACCTGCTGCTGGCCGACACCGCCCTCAACATCTTTCGTGACCACAACTTTGACAGCTGCACCATGTGCGTCTGCAATGCCGGACCCAAGGTACATTATAATTCTCTCTTATTGTTCTACCCATTTCATATGCCATTGAATACCGCTATTTTGACAGGCATTGTTTTGTCTATCCAATAACCGCCGAGACTTTTAGTTTAAATTGAATAGCCAATGGTGCTGTGTAATGGAAATATATCGAGTGTGGAAAGGGAAAAGGACGTAACCCACACACAAAAAATATTGTGTATTGCCCAAACAAAACGTGTATTGAACTGTATGCATTGTGATTATCGAAAAAAAAATAGTTTGAAAAGACAGAGAGAAAAGTCCTTTTTCCTTTCCACAGTCGATATTAATATCCAGTTGGAAAATTCCAAAATTCGAGAAAAGTTTTAAATTTTTACATTGCTCTATTTTTATTACTAACTATTAAGCAGTTGACCTCGACGGTTGGAGATATGTTATCTGTAATAATCGAAATAATTCTTCTGCTGTCACAGGTTGTGGGTAACATTAGAGGTGCAGATTCAGGAGTTTACCTTTCAAACGGAGCCTCGTCGCCACTCTCCCCAGGAAGTCCGATGGGAGACCCTTCGCCGCCGCCCGTGCCCCCCAATTTAGGAAGCAATGGTCTGGCCTTATTAGAAGAGGAACCTATTCGGTGTAATTGTGGCTTTAGTGCGGTCGTCAACAGGCGGCTCGCGCATCGGGCTGGGCTTTTCTATGAGGATGAGATGGAAATTACAGGTACTTGAATGTTATGTTTCGGAAATAATGCGTGGACTAATTTCAAAGTATTCAAAGAGTTTGAACATTCATCAGCAACAGCTATGACAAACATTCTTTTACAAGGATTTTTATCACCTTACGCATGCATGTTCAGGATATCCACCTTGCAGTTGATTCAAATTCTTGTTGAATTTTTTTTTTTTTTTAATTATTTTTTCCATGTCCGCTCCCAATGTGGAGCATATGGTCTCCTAATGGAGGCATCTTGACAGAATTTTTTTCTACGAGAACTGCTTGTCACTCAGTTGCTCAACCTCTCTTTTCTTTTTCGAAGAGAGTAGGGATAGAAGGATAGGGCTATGACAGGACTAGTGGTTAGCTAATCGCTCTCGTTACGCCCCGTGAGGATGGGATTGGTGGGAGGCAGGACTCAGACTACGAACAGAAATCCATAAATCGATTGAAAGATCAATCTATGAAAACCGTCCGCATCGGGAATTGAACCCGAGACATCCGTAACCGTAGCCAGCGACGAAACCAACTGCGCCACGGACGCCGACAACGCCTTGTTGAATATCTAACATTATCATAGGACATAACAGAAAGCCTTTTTTCAACTCAATTTTGTAATCATGAAGGGAAAAATAATTGATAAACGACATTTCACAATGATTAGGCCATAAACATGTCTATAAATTATAACTGCTATAATAAAATATTAGTAGGGTTGATATACCTTCAGGACAGACATGCATCTATGTATGTCATATTTAGAATGAGACAAGTGAACGTCATATTTCATTTTAACATTACAGGTCTAGCAGAAGATCCGGCAGAGTACAAAAAAGAGGGCGGAGCATTCAGCGATCCGGATAAAAGTTATGCGGCTGCCCTCGTAGAATTAGTGAGAGAGCAGTGCAGTCTGCTCGGAGGTGGCAGTGCTTTACACGTTGCGGCCGCGGAAGCGGCTGATGCCGCTTCGCCTGAACCCCGATTACACTTGCTCGAGTACGCCGACTGCGGAGAAGCGGCTGCTTTAGCCCTGGAGGCGGCGGCAGGCAGAGCTTCTCCCGCCGTGCACAGATGGCCTTTCCTGCGGGCTCCCGCGCCCCGTGCCGGTCGCGACGTAGTGCGAGTGATGCGACGCCTGCAACCTCTCCTGCAGGACGCCATCCAGAAAAAATGCAGAACCCGCATGTGGGACGCCGTGGCAGGTCCGCTGACATGGCGACAGTTTCACCGGTTGGCTGGTCGCGGCACCGAAGACCTCTGCGAGCCGCAGCCCGTCCCTCCCCTTCTCGTCGGACACGATCGCGACTGGATGTCCCTCTCTCCGTACGCCCTCGGCTACTGGGACAAGCTGCTTCTGGAACCCTACTCTTATTCGCGAGACGCGGGTTACGTGGTGCTGGTGCCAGACACTCCGTCTCTGGTGGCGAAGACCCGGGCATTCATGCGAGACCTGTCCGCCGCTTACGAGCAGTGCCGTCTGGGTCGCCACGCCCCTGTCACCCGGATATCCAAAGATGGCCTCCTACGAGTGCCGAAAGCCCCGCGCCCCGAACCTCTCGACAGCTGGTTTTGCAAGCTACCTGAATCGACGACTAGTGAAATACTCAAATTATACGCTCAGGTTCGTCATTCTAGTCCATTACTAGCTTACTCGCTTTATTAACGTTTCCATTACATTCCAGATAGATTTATCTGGTATTTCATCTTATTATATATTGTTTGTGTTATAAGAATGTGTGTATAAAGTGCGGTCTATCTTGCAGATGTGCCGAGGCGTATTAGGTCCCGCGCTGAGCAACGTGCAATTAGACGCTACTTTACTGGACGGAGAGTCTTCAGGGAGCAGTCGACCCCCACCTCCCGAGAGAGCCGCTCCCTCCCCTATGGCCCCTCCTTCTACGCCTGATCATCCGCCTACGCCCACCCACACTCCCACTCCGACGTCTACCGGCAATTCTGAACATCAAGGTGATAACTCCGCCTACACTTTCCTCTAACTCGACTCAATTGAGTCCTAGCAGTTTCATTTTAAACTGCTCATATTTTTTCTATTCTGTGTAAAGATTACAAAACCAATATTATAATAAGACAAACAACCTTCTGAAGAATTAAACAAAATGTTGATATCTCTGGGTCAGTAAAAGGATATTTGTGCATATCTGCATATCCTTCTACTTACTATGCAAGGAAAGTGTACCTAATTGTTAAACATCTATTTATAAAATGTATAGAACTCTGGTACAAATCGTTAATATTTGATTTATGGTGACTGTTTGAACATTGCTTTTCCCATTATCTCAATATGGGTTATTTGGAAATGTCTTAGTAATGAATTCGACGATGGATATATTCAATTTTATCTGGAATTACAGCCAAGGATCCAGATACTGTTAAATCACATAATGAAATAATCTATGCGATAATGACCCGGACCCACCTGATCGCTAGATCATATGGGCTGACTTAGATATCATATATATTTAGAATTAGAGAAATGTTGCATGCCAAATGACCGATAAACAGCAATTGCAGTATTCTCACTTGTATGTTATTACTGCATTGAATAGATACGGAGACCAGCAGTTCGACGAGTGCCGGTAATCCGATCGGTCTCCCCGGCTCCGGTAGCGTCCCCGACACGAACGAAGAAGAAGAAGGCAGCGCCCCTTGCATCGTGGTCTACTTGGTCGAGCCGAGTGCAGGCGAAGATCGACGAACCTCTTGCCTGGGAATGCTGAGAGCTGCAGCCACTCTGCTGCACTCGTTACCCGATCACATTAGGTCCAATGTCACAGTTCAGGTATGTAAGATTGATTATTGGCTGGGGCGAAATGAAATTAAAATTACACACCCGTTGTGAAATTCATTTGTGCATTCTTTAAACGTTCTGTGATGTTTTTAGTTAATACCGTGCGAGAGTCTATCGGATGTGCCTTCTAGTGGCAGCGGAGGCACACGAGGTAGACGGCGTGCTGCACAACTTCGATCCCTGGCTCTGGGTGTGTTCTCGCAATGCCGGAGACACCTCGCTCACACCACTAATATTAAATCGCTCACCGGATTCGGCACCGCCGCCAATGCTGACCTCTTCCTGAAAAACAAAGACGTAAGAGACACAATACATTATTTATTCTAGCACAACAAATCAAAAAATAAATAAAAAATATGTCGGCTGTGTCAAAGATCTGACTAGTGCTGCCATTAAATTACATCTTGAAATGTGCTCTCAACATTACAGGACTGCTGATTGCTTTCCATATATATACCAGTTTTTCACGAATAATGAAAATAAAGAGGATTTGTGAGGCATGGATGTCTGTGATGTCTAAATACATAATACTCTCGTAGAACATCTGTTTACAGCTTAATAGCCTCATGTTTTTTTTTATTCAATTTCCCCTTCAAATTCGCAATAAGCTGTCGTTTCACTAAATTCATTATAATTTGTAAACCAATTGAGATATAATAGGATAAAATAACAAATGATTTAGTTCTACAAAATTTTTATTAGGTAGTTGATAGCTATTTCGGCTTTACGTCATCGTCAGAATCAATCAATTGAGATATCTTAACCAAATTTGATTTGATGGCTTCCAGATACTTCGGCGCATAAATCAATATCATTTGAGCAGTGGTTCTATATCTGTGGGTTGCATACTTATGTGGTGTAATGAAAAAAACTTAAACCTACTACCCACCCCGGGACAGGACACGGTTATCATAATGACTCGATCACCATAAAACATGTCATATGGCCCATTCAATAAACTACGCAATGTGTAAATAATAATAACCAATACTTCCGAGAGTGAGAAAAAAGTAAACATCTACCATCTAGGGGTAGTTTTACAAAACTGTTTAGTAAAAATAATAGTTGTGTATACCACCATCTCTGGTTGAGATTTGAAATGAAGCTCGATTATAACCCAGTACTTTTCCAATAGAATGGAATGTATGACAGGAGTCATATGAGTCCACGGAGAGCAATCAAGCTGTTAATAGGAAACCATATTTATGCTCCACATTGGGGGGGACATGGTCGTAAACAAATACTTTTTTAATGATCGAATGGAAATGACTAGAGTATCTGCAGTTATTAAATTAAAATTACTAATATGAATCTCTAAAATTGTGAGAATATAATATCATTATCAGAACATTAAATCTTATACTAAATTGGTTGTGCATCACTGCTCTTATTTGACTATATATACAGTTGATTCACATAAAAATTCCAAAAAATTTGTTTTTCAGGAAAAGAACCGTATGCCTTACCGCCTTTATGTACCTCCGTACGTGCTGGCGCCCCCGCGGCCTTTGAAAGACGTTGCCGAGACATTCGGCCAAGCCGCCCCTGACCCGTGTTCCGTTCTGTACCTTTCTTACTGTCTCTCGTCCGACCAGAGCTGGCTCCTGGCCGTGGCCACGGACGGTCGTGGTGAACTTTTGGAATCTTGCACAATCAACGTCGACGTGCCTGGAAGATCGAGGCGGAGAAGAGCACCGCCCGCCAGAAGATTAGGACTTACCAAATTGATGGACTTCACCCTTGGAGTGATGAGTCAGTCAGTTCAACCGTGGAGACTCGTCGTCGGACGCATCGGAAGAATAGGACACGGAGAACTTAAAGGTTTGTATTTGTTCTTAATTATTAGGCTTTAGCACTATTGGATTATAAATATGATCATACTCAAACCTCTTATATTTTCTTCTTTCAATTGTTACATTGTCCATTTTGTGATTCCAGGCTGGAGTTGGCTGCTTTCAAGAAAGAATCTACTGAAGGCCTCGACAGCGCTGCGAGGCGTGTGCGCCAGCTGTGGTCTGCTGTACCCCGGCGGTGCGCCTTGCATCCTCAGCGCTTGTCTCGTTTCCACCGAACCCGACTCCGCTCTCCGATTGATGTCGGATCAGTTCACCCCCGACGAGAGATTCAGCCAGGCTTCGGTCGCCAGCCAGCTCAGCACTCCCCAAGATGTCACCTGCACGCATATTCTCGTCTTCCCTACTAGTGCTACTACTCAGGTTCGTTTTTCTCTTATTCCCGATCTTGTCAAATATTCAAACAGTCAATTTTCATATTGTTTACAGATGAAACATTCTGTCTAATCAATTCATCACTCTGTCGGGCTTTAAGACAAGCTCAGTCAATAACTCAAGACTCCTGTTTGCTTTTAACGTTCATGTACAATTATTGTGTAATTGTGTATACAGTGAATCCCCGATTTACTGTCTTTTAAGTGCCCTTCATAAAAATGATGAATGCTGGATTATCTGACACTTAAACTTCTCGGAAAAAAGATCAGGGTTTCAATATACTGTGTTTGGATGAAAGTAAAATGTGAGAAAAGAGATTTCAAATATACAATATTAATATGTTTCATTTGTCTCCAGTCATCGCAGACGGCATTCCATGAGCAGCACATAAATGGACCAGAGTTAGGAGATGACGAACTGTTCAACGCGTTAAACGACGATATGGCGGACGGAATAGACGGCATCAACGACTTCAGCGAAATATTCAACGGGTGGGCGGGAATGCGCAGTCCAGGAGCCAGTCCCAAGAGAGAAGAGGGAGAAGGGGAAGGGGCTTCCAGACCGGGCTCGCCCGGAAGACCTGCTCAGACTCACAACCGAGACTCCCCGCTCTCCGATGACGGCAACAATAGAGTGAGTATAATTTAAGACATCGACTGAGGGTGCTTGATGGAATTTCAATATCAAATTTGAATGGTTGAGATTTTGTATATTTCCATGTATTTTGTTACCAACGACCCGGGTTTCACACGAGTGAACTCGAACTAACAAAGTCAAAATATACGGAAATGTACAAAATCTCAACAATTCAAATTTGATAGTGAGTAGTTTTTCAATTAAAAACCTGCTCTTAAAGTACACATTTTTTAATTATCATACTTTACTATGGAAACTTACAGATTTTTTTTGTAGATTTCAGGTTTATGGTTTAATTTAACATCCTATTTTAATTATTGTACTCTTCAAATCGATTTATAAAGGAATGGAACAATCAATTTAATAAACAGATATCATTTATTTTCACTTGTTTTCTGTTCTATCAAAAGAATACATCATTAGTAAATATATCCTAAGAATATCCCAAATAATATTTTAACCGTGAGAAATTCTGTCTCAGTGTGGAGGCAGCGGAGGTTGGGAAGAAGTTGGCGCGCTGCTGCAGCAACCTCTGGCGTTAGGCTATTTGGTGAGCACGGCCCCGTTGGGTCGGATGCCAAGATGGTGGTGGGCGGCATGTCCGCACGCCTCTCCCGCCTGCCCCGCCTTCCTAAAGAACGCCCTCCACCTGCATTCTCCTGCAGTGCAGCAGAACAGCGACGACCTCCTTCAGCAGTCGGCTCCGTCGCTGCCGCAGCATCCTCTCGACTCGCACTACACCACTGATGTTTTGAGGTAAGTGTGAACGAAATCTTCTCTGATCGTTCTTCAGGTCAATTGATTCTTTTAACTTTATGGTAAACATTCTGCTAAAGACTTCGTATCTGATCGGCTTGATTGATATAATACTGCTCGTGTGTGGGCAAAAATAATCATTGACTTACTTTGTCAGTCTGCTAACATACCTTCGACTTCTTTCAAAAATCGCCAAATATGCTATACAGTTATATTAATTTTTATATGTTTTTCTTTCAGATACGTGTTAGAAGGCTATAACGCCCTGTCGTGGCTGGCTCTGGACTGCAACACGGAAGACCGGCTGTCGTGTTTGCCGGCGCACGTTCAAGTGCTGATGCAGCTTTACCATTTGACGGCCGCGCTGGTCTAACCGCCCCCGTTCACCTTTCACTCAGACGTACCTGACCTCTCTTCTGTGCGCCCCTCGTCGCCGGACATGTTAATTCTACTCACCGATGTGTTTCGGTCGTGAACCCGAACAGTCCCTTGTGAACATTTTAAGAAAACAACCGTACTTTGTTAATTGATTGTTATCGTATCTTATGTTGTTGTTTACTTCTCTCGTAGTTTCAATATTATAAATGATGTTTCAAACGTGCTTTCAAACTTGGAATTTGTAACTGAAAATATATATTTTTTTTGAACGTTCTCATTAATTTGACTGAGCCGACATCTAGGGCAAAGCTGATGAAAATAACTAGTTACAGTGGAATTCTTGTTTTATTTCATGTCGACCCATTTTTAAATAGAATCAAGCCTTTTCAATTGATTACTTACTAAATGTATATTCTAATTGACGTCCAACGATGACAATTTGGAATGAACGTCCTCCCTTAACCTGAAATTGTTTTTTTTTCACACATTTATTTAATTCATCACTCATTAGTTACTTCAATTTCATAGCAATTATCTGTCCGATTAAACATCTCGAATGAACGGATCTAAACTGTCTCAGATCGATTCTTCGAGGCTTTCGGTTGTGCCTTTGTGTATTGTCACGGTCTGCTTCCTGTTCAAACTCAACCGTCACCGCGGCCGTTTCGAGCGGAGTCTCACTGATCTGTTAATATTAATACGGCGGCTGTCAAAATCTCAGCGGGCGAGAGATTCAATTGCGAGGCGTTCATTGCAATGATTACGATAGAATTTTATATGTGCAATTATTTCACTGACGAGCGGATCTCGTTAAATGGCTCTTTCAGATGTTGACAGTTGTCGTGCCGCTTGTGAGAAGACTCTGTTCGCTTGACACGTTTTGAGATTATTATTAAGGGAATGTTCACGTTGAATAGAGATATTGTTTTAGTATTGTTATTCTGTAATTGAAATGATAATTTATCAAATAGTATCCTCCCGGACCGCACCGGAACCGTCGCGCGCTCTTATTTTATGATTATTTATTATTTGGATTATTGTAAATGTTTGTTAGCGTATGTTAAATTATTGCGAACGCTGTGTGGGCGACGAAGTGCGTCGGCAGGTTTTCGCAATCGTCTTTTTATAAAACCACGTTTTTACCACGAGGAAGGAGAGAGTTTTACGATAATTGTGTAACCGTTGAATTGAATACTGCACTAGTTTCTTATTTTTATAATGAACCTCCCGCGAGGGGGGCGATGGAAAATCCAAAAAAATGTATCTATAATTTATTTATTTATCCGCATCGATAAAACGGGGCGCCGATCTTTTCTTTTTATTCGTGTGTTTGATTCAAATTTGATCAATAATTCCTACCTGATTATGTAAGATTCCGAATACGGTTCGGTTCACCGATATATATGGTATATCACGCTTTACCATTATTCAAATGTACTTATTTTCTAGATTAATCGCCGGATGCATTACTGTAAGGCGTGACCGCCAGATATCAATATTTAAAATGGCATAATTCTTTTAATCGAATAACATAATATGAATCGTTGACAATGTATGCCAAAGAGGCCCGATGTGTTATTTAAATAAAATACCAAATACCACCTCTACGACTGTTGGAATTCGTGAATCGCACAAACGGGAATCACTTCATCCGATTAGTTAAATTCAGTTTCAATATCTACCTCTATACGACAATTTCTCAATACAGCGCCAAAGAGTTGCTCAAATTTAACTGCGCCTATTCTATTGTATCTCGAGCAATTTCCCGCATGAGATTTACGAATTTTACATTTAACTGACTATAGGAATACCGAAAATATTTGTTCACAAAATATAGGATCTTTCCTAGGAGTCGCCGTCAAATTCTGTCCGCCTTATTTGCTAAACTATATCTAAATTTTGTTTTATTTTTCACTTCTATGTAATGTTTGGACTGTCAAGTCACTCCGTCGGCGTGGTCGCATTGATTCGCTTGAATTCAATTAAATTGGATTATCATTTCCACAGCGCCGGTACCGGTATCATACACAACATAGCACACGGACTAAAAGACCGATAGCAAAATTTTTTTCTCAGATGCATTGCATTTTATATTGCTATATGAAATAATATATTATAATGAGCGAGAGAGATGGTAGATTAAAATCTCAAAAATCTTACTTTTATCAAAGTAGTTGATAAACATGACAAACCTAATAGATCTTTAGCCGTCGGCGTAACTCTCTCGTCTGAAACCTGTAATTGTATTTCAATAATGTGTCATAATCAATTGAACTCTGGCCTAGCCTTTGAATTCAAATTGCGTAACTTTGACAATATTTTAATTTTATAATCCCAAAATTAATGCTACGCGTGTCCTTTCCATATGAATCCCGAAGGGTATTTACTTTATTTATATTCAGTTCACAACTTCAGCAATCTCTCCTCTAAAGACGAAAACCAACCAAACGTTTTGTTTTGTACAATTTATAATATTTACTATATACAGTGAAACCCTGAGATCTCATTTTTCAACTCCAGAAATTAATGAAAAATATGTAAAGTACAACATAAAGTCAGTCACTCAGCATGGGTCGTTTAATTATTACAGAGATCTTTTTCAACGTGACAAATTTTTCTCATTCATTCATCTTTTAATACACTGATAAAGAAAAAGAAAAAGCTGTCAATGTGAGTATTTTTGAATCGGTGGATAAAGCAAAGGTTAATATTTAACAAGTTAACAACAAACAGATGTAACACGCGAGCCAAAATGCAGAATGGTGATTTAGTTGACAGCCAAAGGTAGGGAAATAAAATTGGGCTCGAAATGTACCGTGATAAAATGGGGCTGTTGAAATCACATGTGAATGAAGGGAATAGGTAGATTCTAGAGATGTAATTTCGAGGTTTCATTGTATTGATATATTCACAATATGTCGGCGGCAACAAAGATATCGAAGGACACGATCGTTGTAACTTATAATTTTCACCGATTCCATGTTGAAGAAATGTGAATTTTTGAAACACCCATTAAATTATTATTTTGAGATTATCTTGAACGGACATGATGAAGCATTGCTTTTCTACCGATTTACAAAAAAAAAAAATGTTTTATAAATGAGCCGACTTTTTACCGAAGTGTTACGGTTTTAACTTATTTTTTTACATGCAATAGCTAATACTAAGCCGCCTTACTTTTTACCAGTGTTCAGCAACCGCATAGTCAATAAATATACTTTTTTATTGATCAAAGATATATCATGCTACTGTAAAAATCTCTAGACGGTGTAGAGAACCCAATTGACAAGTTTTCGCCGTCTGTCTCCATACTGTTAACCTAATCCAGCCAAAGATGAATCGATGGTGTCCGCCGCCACTCGAACGAGGGGATCCCCCGCCCCGCCGTTCTGTCGTTTCTTCCTTATCGAATATTCGCACCGTCGAGGTAATAGCCTAATATTTATATCTCCGGGCGGACGACCGCAGCTCTCGCCGTCGTTTAGAAAATAATCTCCCACATTGTAATAATACTTAATATTTTTAATTTGTTTTTATTTTTGTTGTATTATTGTATTTTATTTTTATTGCCTATCTTTGAATGTGATTGTGTAATTTGAGTCGATTGTACGCTTACGTTTATACAATTTTAGTAACACGATTGTTTGGATAACGATGATGTGAAGCCGGGGCCAAATGTAATTATTAAATGTAGAAAGGAAGAGAGAGCGCGTTCAGCCCCTCGGTGTGATGCGGCGCGGCTATCGGTGCGGTGTGTACATATTTTAGACGGAGTATCGTTCCACTTTATTGTAAATAGTGCACGGTCGACACTCTTCGCTTCCGGACTCGATTGTTTTCTTTTGTAAATATGTGTAATATGAATCGGATCACACTTCTGTTATAGAACTTGTCAATTTTAGGGAATCGGGAACTGTAAATATTTCACAGATAAGAGACAACACAGAGTTGTAGCTAGAGCAATCACTAGGAAATCATTTAAATAAACTTGATATTAATATAACTTTATAAATAATTATACATATAGGTAATTACGAATAAAAAATATTACATATTTAAAAATGGTGTTTTTATTTTAATCGTATTCTTTCAGGCTTTCAACAGATTACTACTAGCGATGCTCGGAAACCTCACAAATACATCGGCCATTATTTTTTAATGTCTGACACCGTTCCTCTCATAAGAAGAGTGGGTATGTTTGGACCGAGGTAACAAACGGTAAATATTTGTCCTACATTATGAAAAAATATTCTGGTACAGTAAAACGTCAATATAATTTGTAAAATCCTCCTGTTACTGGTTAGCGTGCTTCAAACTGAGAACCGCAAGTTCGTAAACCATATTTTGTATGATAAAAATGCGGGAAAGAAAAACATGCATCGTTTAATTGTTTACTTTATTTATACCAATAATCAAAATATAACAATCTCCTAAATAAAGTAGTTGAAAATATATTTTACAGGTAACCAAAATACTTGCTACAATTTCAAATGTTACCTCAGTTATTCATACATATTTTCTTTTAAAATAATTTACACTTGGTATTTATCACATACTATGAAAGGCAAACTGTTTTACCTACAAACATACATTTTATAATATAATATGTAGTAATAAAAATAAGTATCAACTAGGAAACAACCGAAATTAAGTATTTTTTTCCATTATTACAAGTCCAAAATTAAGCACTTCTTAATTTAGTGACAGATTATGAAGAAAACAGTACAATTCTTTTGCCCTAAATTTTCCCATATCGGACAGACCAACTACAAAAATATAGAATCCTTATCAGCAGCGGTGGCATGTACATAAGTTCTCTCTAACATAACAGCTTCGCTCACATCTTGCTCACCCTATGTCACGAGAGAAAGATTCACGGCACATGCCTGATCCATATAATACGCCACTCTTGTTGGGACACTAATTACTTTCAAAAGTGTTCACTATCAGTTACTGCAGAAAATGTGTGATTAGATTGAATGTAATATCTGACACATAATCTGTATTTCAAATTTTTAATCTGTAAATGTATTAAAAACCTGGTTTTTGACTAAGAAGCTTCCCTTGTTACATAAAGCAATTCTTTTTAAACCCATGGACCAGAATAAAGTCAACCGCCCTTTTTCGGAAAAGTACAATGTAGATAAAAAATCAATAATCAAACACTCCGTTTTCAGGAATAGGTTTGCAAAGTTAAAAACGTGTTTTTGGATCCAAATATATATATTGAACAATGAAAGCGGAGATTCTCTTATATTATGTTGGCATGGATTAAATGTTGAAAGTATTCATAAGAGAAATGTGTTCTGTCTATTTCTGTGTGAATGCAAAGATTTGGAAACCTTGTGCATAATTAATGGTATCGCTATGTCACAGCAAAAATAAAAGTGATATCATGAAAACATTTTGCGTCAGTCGGAAGATCAGTATAGAGTTTAGAACATATAATCATTAGATATCTTTATACAGTGGACCGCTATTCAAAGTTCTCGCATTTATCATTATCCTGCACATACTCTTCATTTCGTATAGTCCCGGTCAAACACACATAAGAACACTGCATTCATTGTTCTCCCGATCCAATCGTGTTTGGCCGTAGCCCAGCCGTGAATTGTGCACAAAACACACCATGGCAATTAGCGAGTACATAGATTCCTGCAATTTAAGATATTAACAGAGGGTGCTTGATAGAATTTCAACACCAAATGTGAACTGTTCAAATTTTGTATATTTCCATGTATTTCGTCACTTCTAGGCATTCGAATACACAAATAAACTCGAACTGTCAGTTCTACTTCGTTCTCTCCTCCGCCAGTTTGCTTCCTACAAAAAAGTTAGAACTCTAAATGAGAGACTGAAAATATTTCAAAACTTACCTGCATTTGTTGTTTTTTTTTTAGGATTCCTTGAAAATTTATGAAGCGGGATTCCACCGTAATGACAATATTACAAGCCTAGACAAATGCATTTATTAAGATTAAATTGCGTATAAGAATACTTGATTAATACCTTTACATGTAAGTTTCACTACCTTGTTTCACTAATATAATTGTGCAATTTTTTCTATATATGGCACATATTTTTCATTATAATCACGATTATTAGTGATTTCATTGAAATCAACACCATCAAATCTTTTGTATATTCTAGTGAAATCATAAAAACCAAACACAAAGATATTTCATATTTTCTATGAAAAAACGTATAGATAATAAAACTTAAACCGGTATAATATTTTACAAAGCAGGGTCAACACATTCACAGTTGAATATATCATGAACATTAACATTACGGAGATGCTGCGAAAATTCGCAACTTTCAAAACCCGAAAGCCTTGTCGAAAATATTTAGAAGTGTTGAATTGAAAATGTCAGTGTACTTTGGATGCGCGACTCACAACACTTGTTCAAAGAAGTGATGTCAAGGCGACTAAAGCTGCATTAACACGAAACGCATAACTCATGTTTCATTATTTTTATTTTTTGAATAATTTTATCTTGCCTTTTTTGGCTTTATGCTGGAAGTGATCGCGTCTCAATGCCGGATAAAGGCGCGTTCCACATATAAATCGTTTTTTAAGGTTAATTTTTCTGATTGCTATCGGTTTTCAAACATTATCGATGATGTCATTATGTTCACTTATAACGAATCGAAAATAAGTTTATAAAAAGGGCTCTGAATAAAATTATCGATTTAATAACGAAACAAATAGGATTCAACCGACCAAATGCGATGTGCTACTTGCGTATTCAATCATTTGGAACAATTCTGACTTATAGCAAACTCAGAAATAACATTAAACGCACCGTGCACGTCAGCATCTCTCCAATGAATACGATTAAGCGCTAGGTGCGTAATCAGCATCCAACGTGTTAATGACGTTACACTCATTATCAATAAATAATTTGTTTCCTTTCATCATCAAAAATACATTAGTCGTGTACCCGAGTAACACTTTTTAAATTTTTTATTATATTGTTTGTCATGCATAATTTTGAAATTCAGGCAAAACAGATGCTATATTTACTGAATTAATTCATATGGTTTAGTGGGGTAAAAAACTGTAAATTCATACATTTACCATCACAACTACAAACAAGTTTAAATATTCCTTAGGTATTTAAAGAATTGATATATCATCGTAGGTTATGATGGGAAATTGAAGTTGAGCCAACTTAAAAGTCAAATTCTTTGGTTCTAGCAAGAGTTAGATTAAGTTAAATTAAATCGATGGATGGCCACATTAAAAATTAAATTGTCACATTATAATTTTAAAACTGAGAGTAAAATAATTTTTGCAGCTACCTCTACTGACTCTATCGAATCTAACTTTTAGAAATTATAACAAAATAAGAGGCTCATCGGCAATAACCGGTGCCTCTTCAGATTTTTCGCTCTCTTGAGGTTGCTTACGCCTCCATTCGTTATAGTCAGCTAAGATCTTCCGGCCGTACAGATTGTGAAGCTCCCGGAAAGTTATTTTGGTGCGAGGAACGTTTTCAGGCGGCCGCTCCACTTTGCCATGTTTTGACGATGTGGCCTCTTGAATTTTATTAAACGGATTGTAGCGTTGTCCTCTCGGTGGTACCTTTGGAGCATTACTATTTGCAGTCTCTTCTTGGGCTGCTGCCCCTAATTCTGGAACAAAAGAATGAAGCGGACATTCAGAAAATATTATTTATTACGAAGCGAGGTTTATTCTGATGTATTAGACCTCTAGAAGACCGGGTGATTGGCCCTGCGCTTCCGAGGCCTGAGTCACAAGGGCTCTACAGGTTGGCTCAACCCGGTTTTTCTGTCAGGGATTTCCTTCCCTTAGCCAGAAGACCGGTTTTAAGGCGCCGGAAGGTTCGCCTTTTGCCCACTGCTATTAGCTACAGCCAAAGCTGCATTGTTCGACGGTCGTCGCGGGGCGGCCGGTGGACTTGCTGGGTTAAATATTTCCCATCATTTACAATGTGCACATCCACTGATATCGATGTGCTCACATGGGATCCGCCAACCATTAACCACCAAATTCATAAATTAACAGATAACGATACCATCAACGCAAAAGCCTTGGACGCTTAGGCCTGCTAATCGACCACCCAGCAACGAAAAGGACATGATACTCTCCAAAAACTACTTTATGAAAATAGGCACATACAATGTGCGTACTATGCGTACCCCAGGAAAGGAACTACACGCCACTCACATCATGCAAACCTATAAGCTTGTTGTTTTAGGGCTGAGCGAGGTGCGTTGGAAAGGCGCCGGGAAAAAGTTGTTGGAGGGCGGATTTACACTTTTATATTGTGGTCAGAAGCAATACCATCGCCAAGGGGTGGCAGTATTGATGTCGGGGAGGGCAGACCGCTGCCTTGACAAATGGGAACGCATCTCAGAACGACTAATACGAGCCACCTTCAGGACGACTGATAGCTCGGTAACTGTCCTTCAGTGCAATTTATGACTCTCTCCATGTGGCCATCTCCACAATCCCTCGTAGAGACCGCGTGATCGTAATGGGGGAATCAATGCGAGAGTGGGAACGGATCCTTTGCTTGGCCCCAGAGTGATTGGAAGGCATGGCCTCGGTGAAGCCAACGACAACGGTGAGAGACTCATCGAGTTTGCAACTATGAATGAGCTCACCGTTGGCGGTACAATCCTCTCGCACAGAGATATCCACAAATTCACATGGACTTCTCCTGATGGTTGCACTAAGCCACAAATTGACCACTTTCTCTATAGCGCGACTCACCGAAGGGAAACTTCTCGATGTTCGAACTTATAGGGGTGCCGACATATACAGCGATCATGAGCTGCTTGTCGGCAAAATCTGTCTCAGACTTAGACGTACAGTACGGCCTCTGACTCGAAAGAGGATCGACGTCGAGAGACTGCAATTTCCTCGAATTCGGCTGAATTTCGACGTCGCTGTGAGTCACTAACTTTGTGTATGACGTCACCAACTGTGTGCATGACCGGCAAAACCTCCGACGCGACACCATCAAATCGGAATGGTCAAGCATCAAAGATGCAGTTGCGTTAGTCGCTCATGAGGTGCTAGAAGTCAGGAGGAGTGGGCAGCCAAAGTGGATGTCCGACGACACGTGGGGGAAAATTGAAGAAAAAGCGATGCTTAAAGCACTGAGGGACAGTGAGACAGACCCAGACCAAATCGAGGATCGCCGGACAGACTATCGGTACCAAGATAAGATTGTAAAAAAATCTGTGCGACTCGATAAACACCGATTCATGGACAACCAGATTGAAGCAGCAGAGGCGGCAGCGTGCAGAAATGATACAAGAAAATTATTTAGAACCACGCGTGAAATTTGCGGTAGACGACCAACGACCCCCGGGCTCATCCGTAGTCCAAGCGGGGCAATAGAGTCAAGCGCTGAACGTGTTAATAAGATTTGGAGAGATCATTTCTTCAGGTTGCTAAACCGTTCTCCTTCCTCGAACACCTTTGACACACTTGTAGATATTGCCCGAGCGCCAAACATCCCCGACCATGCACCGATGCGCGCTGAGATCACCCCTGCTGTGCAGCGGTTAAAGAATGGGAAGGCGCCGGGCGTGGACGGTATATACATCCAGAGTATCTCAAGTACGGACTGGAGGCGCTTTTGCAGCTCTTGCACCACTTCCCTGAAAGGTGTGGGAACAGGAGCGCTGTCCGAGGGACTGGGCCAACTGTGAGGTCATCACAATTCACAAAAAAGGTGACCCACTCTGCTGCGACAATTACCGGGGCATAACGCTGCTCAGCGTGCCTGGCAAGGTTTTGGCGCAGATAGTCTTGGCGAGAATAAGGATTCCAAGGAAAACCAGGCCGGTTTCTTACCTGGCCGATCCTGTGTGGACCAAATTCATAATCTCAGATGCCTTCTCCAGCAAAGCAACGAATACAACAGCTCGCTGGCGTGTTGCTTCGTTGATTACGAGAAGGCCTTTGATAGTCCGCACAGGCCTTCCCTATGGGACAACAGGATTTTTTCATTTTTAAACTTGAGGTTAAACTTTTGCAACAAAAAATAAAGGAAATGAAAATAATGATGTCAAATTTATGTAAAAGTAAGTAAATAAAATGTTCCGCACATTGTCAATCGCTAGACTCGTGCATTCTATCACAAACGTCAGATGTTACTGGCCGTTATCAGTCCTTGACGACGAGCGGCCAGTGGGAACGTGGACAAGTCCCCTTCTCCCTCATTGCCACCGGACAGCGCCAATTTCGAATCCACCCACATCTCATCCGGTTCATTGCAATTCCATATTTTATCATTTTGACGAATTATATAAATATAGATCGTAATTACGTAAGCGCAAACATTGTTTCGCATTATTGGTTTTGAAATTTTGAAAAAAAATAAAAAATACCAGTGAAAAAAAGGTGCCGGAACGCCGTACCACCGCGTTAAATGGAAAAAAAAGCCCTGTATTAATGTAACAATAAATATAATCAAAATCAATTAAAATGTTAAATGACTGGCCAAAAAGTGCTAAACCAATCCATGTGTAAAAGATGAAGCTTGAATTGACTAAACTTAGTATAGATACGATTCAGAAGAATCAAAGAATGAACGCATTTAATATGTGATCTGGGTATTGGGTTGAGATCCACTTTAAATTGTTTTTCTTACATGCCAAAGAATGCTTCTGACATCGGCACCATAGTGATTAAACCGACCAATCAAAAAAGTACATTTTACCTTACACCAACTTAATATTTTTCATTGGGAATACAGTAATTATTATGTCAGTTTGCTTTTAGAGAGAATAAGACCACAGGTATTGTTAGAGAATAGTATTTAACCAAAAATTAACAGACTAATGTATATTTTTACCATCCATCTCATCGAGTTGTCGTTGCAATTCTGCAACCATCAGTTTCATATAGTCATAGCTGGCACAAGCGAGCGCTTTCATCCACTGTTCCATTGAGTCCTGGCAATCCGCACCCAGGACATAAGCTCTTCCTTGAGCACCGTGAAAAGCAACCTTGAAGCTGAACTGCTCATCGTCTTCCGCTAATTCTGAAATCATTATTCACCAAAAAAGATTATTCAAGATGTCATGAAGAAACACCCTGGATATTTTTTACGGTAAAGGTTCATTTTTGTGGACATTGTCTAAAAATGCTTTTTTTTCACCTAACACTGCGCGAAATGATAATATATAGGTTAGAATAGTCTTTATATAGGTTAGCATAGTCTTTTATCAAGCTAAATATGCTCAATAACCACGAAATGAAGCATTATAAAACTGGTTCATCGCGTAATAGTTGCATATGTCAAACTTTATTTTTCAGCCATGTTGGAAAAAAAATCAGAATTGCCAACCTGAAAACCAAACATATGCATGTGTACATGAAACCAATAAGAGACTAAATTAATATTCAACTATCTTTATTTTACGTATCTGGTTTGAGAGTATAAAAGTTAATAACAATTATATATTCTAACACATTTAAATACATAATTTAATCGTAAAACCAGATACGTAAAAAATAAAGATAGTTGAATATGTAGAGAATACTAATTTATATATCTTTTAAATTTTAATCGGTTTTTACGTTGATTATCGCCGGCAGCCTAAAACCAGATACGTAAAAATAAAGATACTTTATGGTATTAATTTAGTATCTTATTGGTTTCATATACACATGAATATGTTTGGTTTTTAGGTTGGCAATTCTGATTTTATAACCGACATGGCTGGGAAAATAAAGTTTGACATATGCAACTATTATGCGATATACCAGTCTTATAATGCTTCCTTTCATCGTTATTGGGCAAATTTAGATTAATAGAAGACTATTCTAACCTAATTATCATCATTTCGCGCAGTGTTTGGTGAAAAAAAAGCATTTTTAGACAATGTCCACAAAAACGAACCTTTACCTTTTTTACAAAGCCGTCTGTTACCACTAACACCATTTCATTTTTTCAATATTTTGATGTTTTTTCCAATTTCCAGCAATTAAATTCTCTAGAGAATGACATTGCATTTAGCAGCATTTTTTGATTCAGAAAAAGAGTAGCATGTTGAAAAGATATTTACCTCTATCACTAACAAGCATAAGAAATACAATGGGTATTATGTTATAAAGAAAATTGTATAATCCTAACCAACAGTACAGCCCTCTAGAATGATGACTCCGATGGGTTCTTTATCAGTTTTCTTCTCGAAATAAAACAGCAGATTTCCTTTAAGAACAAACCATCTCCTTTGGTAGGATTTATTTACATCTCCTCTTTTGTTTAGCCATCCTTCCCTGTCAACTGGCGTCGGCGATATTGCGAACGCACACAAATTCTTATCATTTATTTTCATTTTCAAATGTCGTTTGGAAACACTCCTTAGACAAATTTATATTGATTGCAAGAATCAATGAATCAAATCACATCATTAGTTAATCATTATCTAACCGTAAATTGGATAATACGGATCCATTAAAAATAATACTACAATTTCAGACTCGAAATATTTTCGCAATTGCGTCTGGCAGTCTGATCCGCTGACAGTTCATAGACAAAAATCAAACACATTGGTAATGTTGCTACATGAGATTAAAATATATATTTATTTTATCATTGTACGTTTGTATAGCTAAATTTGAGGAATAATTAACTTTTTTGTGATATGATAAAACTTTTACAGAAGTGTGTTACCTCTTTATACACGAAAAAATATTTAATTTGGAAAATGTATACTATGAAATCAATATAATTCATTATCTATTAAACTGGCAATTACTATGTAAAACTCTATTTCAATGATATCAAATAACTAAAAGGTACAAATATTATTAGTACCTAATCGATTTTTTTTATTTAATGATTTTCCTGAAACCGAGGTTTTCTGTTAGAATAAATTTTAAAAGATCTTGGATAGGGAAAGATTTTTTTGGTGTCGGGACGGTTTGTGTTTACAATCCATTTTTTACTTAAACCTTGTCTTTTTATACACGATTTTCTTTTCTGTGACATTTTGCTGACACTTAAGTCCTACTACGCTAGGTGGTTAATTTAATAACAAATAACAGTACTTTACCAAAAACCATTCTTGTATGACAAAATATAACAATTTTGAATTGTTGAAATTTTGTACATTTCCATGTATTTCGTCACTAACGACCCGGGTTTTGCCTTTCGGCATCTTCAGGCATTCGATCACACGAATGGCGAAACCCGGGTCGTATTTTTTTAAACAATATCTGCTCCCTATTCGGAGCATATAGCCATCGCGCGGTTCCTCCAAGCTTCTCTGTCTCCTCAAGCTTCTCCCAGGTCATCTCAGCGTCCCGTAGCTTCGCTGAATACATCCTATGGATGGTCATCAGCGGCCTTCCAGGGCGACGGAATCCTATTTGGTTGATAAAAGAGACAGGCAGTATTCAGGCTCCTCTGGGGCATCCGCAGCACGGGTCCAAGCCAGGTCCATGGTCGCTTTTTTATTTTGGACGTAATAAGGAGACTGGCCCTTCCGCTCTCTTACCTCCGAGTTCCTAACAAAATCAAACTACCGTACCCCTAGTATTCGCGGCAAACATCTGTTTTCAAAGCACAGTATACGGTTATTCTGTGCCTTGGTGAGGTGCCATGACTCGCAACCGTAAAACAACACCGTCAGGATGCATGCGTTGAATAAGTGGCACTTGGTTCTGATTGAGTACAACCGTGAGTCCCAGACTTTCCGAATTGAGTTAAAGGTTGCTCCAGCTATCCCTAATCGGTTTGCGAGCTCTTTACGCGGATTGCCATCTCCCGTGATGTGTACCCCTAAGTACCTTAAGCCGTCGACTCTCTCGATGTCGTGCCCCGCGCTCGTCTGAGGGTAGTCTGGGTCTGGACAGAAACTGTTGCAGAGCACATTGGTTTTACTCGCATTGACTTTGAGGTCAATGCGATGCGAGTTACTCTGCAGCCTGTCCATTGTTTCCTGAATACTCTCGACAGATTTGTCAAATATGACAGAGTAGTCATCATACTCGAGGTCGCATAGCCTCAGATTGGGGGCAACGGCTACACCTTGATCGGGTGGAATTGACTTCCTCAGGATGAAGTCGAAGATTATTATGAAGAGGAACGGAGCCAGAACACAGCCCTGTCTGTCCCCGGTTGAGACCCCAAACCATTCTGTCGTTACGTCACCGATTCTAACACAGAATTCACTGCCCTCGTGCATGCATTTGATGATGGCGATAATCTTGGTTGAGATTCCGTATAGTTTTAATATGTCCCATAAGGAAGGCCGCTGCGGACTATCAAAGGCCTTCTCGTAATCAACGAAGCAACACGCCAGCGAGCTGCTGAATTCGTTGCTTTGCTGGAGAAGGTATCTAGATTATGAATTTGGTCCGCACAGGATCGGCCAGGCAAGAAGCCGGCCTGGTTTTCCTTGAGGATACACATTACTGGAATCCTTATTCTCACCAAGACTATCAGCGCCAAAACCTTGCCAGGCACGCTGAGCAGCGTTATGCCCCGGTAATTGTCGCAGCAGAGTGGGTCACCTTTTTTGTGAATTGTGATGACCTCACCGTTGGCCCAGTCCCTCGGACAGCGCTCCTGTTCCCACACCTTTCAGGGAAATGGTGCAAGAGCTGCAAAAGCGCCTCCAGTCCGTACTTGAGAAACTCTGGATGTATATACTGTCCACGCCCGGCGCCTTCCCATTCTTTAACCGCTGCACAACAGGGGTGATCTCAGCGCGCATCGGTGCATGGTCGGGGATGTTTGGCGCTTGGGGAATATCTACAAGTGTGGCTTCACTGGGTATGTCAAAGGTGTTCGAGGGAGGAGAACGGTTTAGCAACCCGAAGAAATGATCTCTCCAAATCTTATTAACACGTTCCGCGCTTGCCTTTATAGCCTCGCTGGGACTACGGATGAACCCGGGGGTCGTTGGTCGTCTTGTATCATTTCTGCACGCTGCCGCCTCTGCTGCTTCAATCTGGTTGTCCATGAATCGGCGTTTATCGAGTCGCACAGTTTTTTTACTATCTTATCTTGGTACCGATAGTCTGTCGGTGATCCTCGATTTGGTCTGGGTCTGTCTCACTGTCCCTCAGTGCTTTAAGCCTCGCTCTTTCTTCAATTTCCCCCCACGTGTCGTTGGACATCCACATCGACTATCCACTCCTCCTGACTCCTAACACCTCATGAGCGGCTAACGCAACTGCATCTTTAATGCTGGACCATTCCGATTCGATGGTGTCGCGTCGGGGTTTTTACCCGTCATGCACACAGTTGGTCTCACAACGACTTCGAAATTCAGCCGAATTCGAGGAAATTGCAGTCTCTTGACCTCAATCCTCTTTCGAGTCGGGGGCCGTACTGTACGTCTGAGTCTGAGACGGATTTTGCCGACAAGCAGCTCATGATCGCTGTATATGTCGGCACCCCTATAAGTTCGAACATCGAGAAGTTCTCTTCGGTGAGTCGCGCTGTAGAGAAAGTGGTCAATTTGTGGCTTAGTGCAACCATCAGGAGAAGCCATGTGTATTTGTGGATATCTCTGTGCGAGAAGATTGTACCGCCAACGGTGAGCTCATTCATAGTTGCAAACTCGATGAGTCTCTCAACGTTGTCGTTGGCTTCACAGAGGCCATGCCTTCCCATCACTGTGGGGTCAAGCAAAGGACCCGTTCCCACTCTCGCATTGATTCCCCCATTACGATCACGCGGTCTCTACGAGGGATTGTGGAGATGGCCGCGTGGAGAGAGTCATAAAAAGCCTCCTTTGCCTGTGTGTCGGCTTCCTCGGTAGGGGCATAGCACTGAAGGACAGTTACCGAGCTATCAGTCGTCCTGAAGGTGGCTCATATTAGTCGTTCTGAGATGCGTTCCCATTTGAAAAGGCAGCGGGCTGCCCTCCCCGAGATCAATACTGCCACCCCTTGGAGACGGTATTGCTCCTGATCACAATATAAAAGTGTAAATTCACCCTCCAACAACTTTTTCCCGGCGCCTTTCCAACGCACCTCGCTCAGCCCTAAAGCAACAAGCTTATAGGTTTGAATGATGCGAGCGGCGTGTAGTTCCTTTCCTGGGGTACGCATAGTACGCACATTGTATGTGCCTATTTTCATAAAGTAGTTGTTGGAGAGTATCATGTCCTTTTCGTTGCTGGGTGGTCGATTAGCAGGCCTAAGCGTCCGAGGCTTTTGCGTTGATGGTATCGTAATCTGTTAATGTAAGAGCACCCTGTGATTAGCCCTGCGCTTCCGAGGCCTGAGTCACAAGGGTTTTACAGGTGGGCTCAACCCGGTTTTTCTGTCAGGGATTTCCTTCCCTCAGCCAGAAGACTGGTTTTAAGGCGCCGGAAGGTTCGTCGTTTGCCCACTACTATTAGCCACTGTTAAAGCTGCATTGCCCGATGGTCGCCGCGGGGAAGCCAGCAGATGGACTTGCTGGGTTAAAAATTTCCCATCATTTACTTTGTGCACATCCACTGACATCGATGTGCTAACATGGAATCCACCAACCATTGAATCCGGGTCGTTTGTGACGAAATACATGGAAATGTACAAAATTTCAATAATTAAAATTTGATACCGAAATTCCATCAAGCACCCTAAGTCGTTTACATGCAAACTCACCACTGTCCATCACAAAATCATTAAATTTGGTCTCTTGGATAGTTTTAATATATTCTACAACAAGTATGAGAATTATCGAAGTATCGGTTTTATTTTATTTCTCACGACATGACTTTGAAGTACAGTGGCGTTTTTGCTTTTATACAATTCATTAACAATGTTTTTTCATGTATCATGTTTTTTCATAAAATACACCTGGATGTAGTTATAAGATTCAAATTTTTATATTATGTCACTAAACTTGAAATGAATTTTTCGGAATTTCAGCATGTTTTTTAACGTAAAATCTATTAACAAGAATTTATATATCTTCTATATAAAAATTAATGTTTGTTTGTTCGTATTGTATGCACTGCCATACCATTCATCGTTGGTGAGTTGTTGTGGGCACACCGGCGGTTTCTGAAAAGTAAAATTTAAAATTAAAAAAAAAAGAATCAAATAGGTGCAAACAGCGGCATCTCGGAAAACCTTCTGATTTATTCGTAAATAAAAAAATATTGTGTATCCAAGAGCACTTAAACACACTTTCTTCCTTCCCTTCACTTTTTATGTAATTGACCGAGAAAGAGAGAAATCCACGGCACGTAGGGCTTCCAATCGCGGGATCCCGGTCAATTATTCAATCCCGTAATCCAGGAATTGATATTAAGACAATCCCGGGATTTCAGGATTCACTGTAAATTTGCTAAAAACTGCTAAAAAATAATTCATTTATCAAATTAAAACTTTCTGATTACTTACAACGTGTACCTCAGTTTTTTTCATGTACATTTTATACTAACTATAAATTTATTGTAGTCTCCCTCCTTCTCATATTTCGTAACAGCCGTCCTTGACCAATTTGAAATAGAGGACAAATTAGGACCGCTCCTTAAATAAATGGAGGACAATATTTTAAAGTCAAATTGAAGGACATTTCCTCTGTTTGGATACCGTTTGTTAAAATCTACCATAACAATGCAATAAATAAAATAATTTTGGTCATAATATTTTTTTTTTCAAATATTTTTCTCTTTTTTTGTAAATATCAATCTTATTTTAAGTCAACAAAAAATATTCCAATGCCCAAAAACAATATTTAATCATATATACATTCTAATTAAAGCTATAATGGACCCACATAAAATTTTAAATACACAATTTAACACATGAAATTAAACATAAAGAAAATCCCGGGATTGAGAAAATCTGAATCCCGAAATCCCTGGATCGCAAAAAAGGCTCGGGATTGAATGCAATAAGGGCACGCTCCTGGAAGGCACCCATCTTCTTTAAATCAGAATTTAAATAAAATTGCAGTGAGGTTGTAAATGATTTCACAAGAAACCAAATCTACTGATATTTAATAATATGTCTGATTAAGAACGCCACTGGTGCCCTATCCGCCCTATACAGTAAAAGTTTAGAGAGATAATTTAACAAGGAATGGTTTAATCAACTGAGATGTTTTTTATATTTGAATTAGATAGATTTTGTGAATTACATGAATAATTCAATAAATCAGCTGAGGGTGTTTAATAGAATTTCAAAATCAAATTTTGTATATGTCCGGGCAATTCGTCACCCAGGTGTCAGTTCATGTTCATTCGTGCACTCGAATGTCTGAAGATGCGAAAAGGTGAAGTCCAGGTCGTTAGTGACGAAATGCATGAAAATGTAAAAAAAAATGAATATTTGTAAAAATATTCTATTTTTTCATCCATAGCTGTCACTCTAAGCCACTAAACTTCACTAACCCTAAATATCAACGGTGTTTTGGCCAATTGATGTAATCCTCAAAATGCAAATTGTCAAAGACAGAGTAAAAACTGTTTTTATCCAAAAATTATATGGTGAGTTGTGTTATGAATCTTTGAAATGCACTCCTGTAAATTATCATGTTTCCAGATACGTAGGGAGTGTCGGTATAATAGTGACTTACATCAAGTAGCCGGGTCAGAATATGCAATGAGATAAATTTCACCCCACAAAAAAGGGCACACAGGACTTTGATACTGCACAGTAAGGGTATCCAACCATTTGTGGAGGGGGCGGTGGAGGGAATCGAGTACCTGTGATGAGATACACGTCATCTGTGTTTAGAATCAGATGAAATATAATTTTCGTTTAAAATTTTTAATTTATTAAAAATATTCCTTCTACTACACCACTGCCGTTTGTGTGACCCAACAAATAGCTCAGGGTTTCCCAACCTTTTCCCTCCATTCCCCCTTTCAGAAATGTTCAGAATATAGCTCCCCCTTTCTAAGAAAACTAACTTCAACTCAAAAGACGCTTTCCAAATATGCATATATGTAATATTGAAAATCTAAATAAACGGCAGCAATTCCTCCTCTTGAAACTCTAAATTTTACTCCTGAGGAGGAATTCCCCACTGGTTGGGATCCCTTGCAACAGTTATTAAAAGTGAAATTCCACAAAGCTACCACCGAATCCATTGCAAATATGTTTACAATTCTTATAACAATGAGATGAAAAATTAAATACTATATCTGTGATATTAGCAGTGGCGGATTAAGCACTTCAGTGACCTCGGGCGCAACACAATTTAAGCGTCCTGTTTTCCGAGTAGCAAAAAAGCGTCTTAAAGATTATTTGGGATTTTAAGTATTAATATAAATAAAATAGTCTCTATTGGCAATCTTTTCTAATCACAAATATCTCATTAAAAATGTCGAACGCAATGCAATGACAGAATTAATTGAAAAACATTGCAATAATTATTTGAATTTGAATTATTTGAAAAAAATATTGCGAAAATAAATAGTTTAAACAGAATTAAAAAGGTGTGGGTTATTTTTGAGGCCCCTATCGCTTAAGGGGTAATTCGACAGTGGAAATTGGCCCCCCACTAAAGCTTATCTTCATTTTTAAAGTCAATCATTATAGCTTGATATTGTTTTTATAAGATTTACCACTTAAATGGAGGGGGCACAAAGCTTTTGATATTAATTAAATTTAACATTTTATGATTATTCATTACACTTACTACGTGAAGAATAATAAAACGATTGCATTTTAATCAGAGGAAAAAGTTATTAACTCTAAAATTATTTTTAATTTCGTAAAGTTATGTTTTTCATATAAACCTTATATATTTTGGTTTAATCAAATTAGTACTTCTAAAGCACTTACTATCGTGAATAGTAGCCATTAAATCTTTGAAGCATTACAATGTATATATAGTTTACTTGAAAGTGTGAAATACCCGGGTTAATTGCAAGTAGTTAAACTGAAGCGAAGTCTAACTGAAAATGAACACTGCCTCAGTTCCTAGCGCCGTTCTTTTCCACACTCCGTCGACTGAGTAAAAATACATTTGATGATTTTCCGTCAGTTTAGCGCGGTCTACCGGCCGTCGTAGATGTGTGTTAATAGGTCCCGTCTACTTAAAATTGCGCCCAACTTTCCGAACGACTGTTAGTATTATTTCACGAGCGCGAAAATCAAATTGAATCGAATGTATTTTTAAATTACGAACAGACCTACTGGTTACAAATGTCGCCTGCTAAAAATAATATAAATTGTTTATAAATGATTTAATTTGGTCGTTGTGAGAAGTGTGAAAACAATTAAAATCTACTTAGTTATTTATATAAATAATTTAGAACATGTTTTAATCAAATAATTCCTTCTATTTTTATCTCATGTTTGGTTGTAGAGTTTTAATATTATGTTGATAAAAAGTGTATGTGTTTTAATGTGTTGTTTTGTTTCAACAGGTATTTAAAATAAATACATTCCGAATTAGTTTTTTTTAGTGTTGCCAATAAAATAAAGTGCCAAAGGGGCGACGACAATTTAGATTTTTTAAAACAATATTTGTGTAGATGAAGTTGCTTTGATTATTTTTTATTTCGAAATATGACGCGCAAAAGCGGTGCGTCAGGGCTGCGGGCCATGTCACCCTGGTCCTGGTTCTTGCTGCTGGCCCTGGTGCAGGGCTGCCTCTCCTTCAACCTGGACACGGAGCACTTTACCCGCCACATGTCACCAGGAGGTAGACCGTCCATGTTCGGGTTTGCCGTATCTCCTCACAGGGAGAGGGGACAGTCATGGTAAGTCGCTTGATTAAATTCCTCTTTCATAGTCGTAAATGTTTCCTGTTTCCCCAACCTCATTTATTCATTTGTATTCTTGATAATCATAATTAGTTGACCCTTTACAATCGATTTGACTTATTGGGTGAGCTAATTACATTCTAAGCACGGTACTTTTTTTTCTACATTTTTCAAATTCAGTCTCATGCAGCTCAGACCATGGACGTATTTTTTATGTCGTTAGTGACCGTTAAACACCAACTGTACACAGTTTGATTTTTTTACATCATGTAATCTCATGGCAACCTCACATTATCACGACTATGCCTGATAGAGGATATGGGTTGCGTCCGCATACTTCTTCGTGCACTACTACTGTCCAGTCTGAATCATCTGTCTCGTGCAGCTCGACATCACGTCACGGCTACGAAGTTTATTTCTATAAACAGTCGTTTTAACGTTTTGAAATAATTGCTAAATGTGAGTAATTGTAACTGAGGATTTATCAACTGGTACATTTTATGATACGATTTCAAGGAATGAAAGGAAATATGTTGTCAAAAGATACTGTTTATTCGACCGATTCTACTACTATAGCATAAAATATGAACTTGGTAATTAGTCAAACACTTAATAGGTATTATTTTTAAAAGACTAAATTACTATTCGTCATTTTTTTGGGTGGAGCATTCATTTTCCTGATGTTTTCTTGCCAGTGTCATAAACTAGTTTGTTGAATATTAAAATCTTTTCAACGAATATTACGTTGTATAAACAAAAATGACAATATCGCGTAGGATTTTTCCGTATTAGGAAATGTACAAACGGATCGACTGCTCGAGTGTGTAGGAAGTCAATTTTTTACGCTCATTAATTTTTATTTCTTCATAATTTATTGTTCTTCTTCATTATAATCTCTAACGCTGCTCCAATCGGCCATATTTTTTGTCTACATTGAACATTTAAACCTAGTATTACACGGACAGATTCACAACACAGATCATAGACGATAATAATTATGATTAATTCACATCGGCTGGCAATTTAAATTATTTGGAATTAAAACGCTTCGTTTTTCTTTTGTTTTTATTCTCCTCTTCAACTGAAAAATATCATTCCAATGTCTGGGGTCTTTTCCGCAAATGATGCTCATTTATTAAGTAATTAAAGATTTTTATTTGCATCCACGTCCAGTGACGTCAGGCCCATTCAATCCCAGAAGTTTTCTTCTGAAGAAATTTTGATATAAGCTGTGAGCTTCAATAGGGTGTATGCAATATTTGTAACGAGGTAAACAAAATTAATTCACACTATGTGGCAAACCCCAATATACTCATAATCGAGTCCTTGGTATCCGTTTAAAGATGGCTCGTCGTGAGTCAATTATTGATCAGTTCCCACTTTTTCAGGGAGCGAAATAGTAGAGAGACTGTGACACAATCATGCAGTTATTAATGAAAGAATTTGTGAGAAGGAAATTAACAACCCATCAAATATAACAGATTTTGCGTTTATATGTAGTATATTGATGCTTAACTCGTGCCCAATTATAGTGAAATTATCCCATGTGGTCGGAAGTCGAATGAAACCTTTAACAAATCCATTTTGTATAGTATTATTTCTTGTATGGAAAGCCATATGACAATGTTTGCACATGTAGTGAATCTTACAAGATTTAAGAACACATTACTTTGTTTGTTCTACAGGGCTCAATTATTTTCTTTTGCTGCTATCGGTATGAAAATATATGAATGTATGTACCCTGACATTCTGCATGGTGAATTGTGCAATGTTTCAATTCAAAGTGGACTCGGTGACTGCATTATCATATGGACCTTCCGAAGGGCAAGAGAACAATAAAATGTATTTTTGGTCCTTAAAATTAGTCACTATTTTTGATGAAAATATTAATTGAACTACTTTTTTCGAATGATTTCAGTATCTGCTATTATTATGAACATGAATTTGTCTAATACATGTTGCCAAATACCACAAATATGGCTGTGTTAAGGCTAGAACATCACGCGAAAACACGGCTACGGTGTTTAACTGGTTACATGCAACAGTAACGTTATTTGAGGCAGTATTTTCCATTATCGTTCTATTTAAACTGATTTCATTAATTTATTAATTAATTTGATACTCCAATGTTATTCTAACAAGCAAATTATTGACGTATTTAAAATACTTGTATCATGACGTCATTTCGCGTTTAGAAATGGCGCCTCGTATTATTACTGAATGCAGTTTGATCTCAGTTGAACAAATTAGTTTGCGATTTCTCTGTTAGAAACACAACATACCAGACAATTACAATAAAACTACATAATATCTACTGTATCTGGTAATCTAAATATCGATCTTCGATTCTCAGATGTTGCCGGAAGATCGCACACGGAACACAATCCTGTTTATATTTGCCTCGGGCGAAATGTACGAATATATATAAGAATGAATATTATTACAATATATTGATGTTTCTGTAAGTCTATATTGTAACTTTCTGAACGCTACTAGCGAATTTCATTCTTATCCCAGCAAGAATTTAACGCACTTCTTTGACATAGAAATTAATATAATTTGGCCCGACAGTCTGGCGCACTTTTTTTGTGTTCAAACATCTTTAAATTCAGCCGAGATTAGAATTTTAATATCCGTTTTTAGTTTACAATTTTGTACAAGTGAGTTCAATGTGTAAAATACCAAACAAATAACTATAACGTCAAAATAATATTGTTTATTGTAAGCCGCCATTTTATCAGCGATTTGACAGGGATCGGCGTCATTCTAAATTTAAAAATGAATAAAAGGAATAATCGCAAATCTTTTGTCTTTTTGAAGTGGTTTATTTGCAATTTCATGATTTAATTTTTATTAACTACGGCGCGTTTCATGTTTATTTAAAGCATTATCATTCAGTTGGTTACCATGTTATAATTCATTAATTAACTGTACCTATGTGTAAAATTTTGCACTCTATTTAAATCAGTACTCAGATAGCCCAAAAATGCTAAGGCAGATAACCTTCTACAATATTTTGATATTTCTAGGTCAGTTAAAGGATATTTGTAAATATCCCTCTGAAAAAACCCTAATTGTTAAACACTTGTTTATAAAATATATAAATCTCTGGTACAAATCATTAATATTTGATTTGTGGTGACCGTTCGAATATTGCTTTTCCCATTATCTCGATATGGGCTGTTTGGAGATGTCTGAGTAATGAACTGAACGATCATGTGTAAGATTACTAACATTTAATCATTACAATATTATAATGAAAACTATATGTAGTTATATTACGGTTTTATTCCAAAAATATTAATGCATTACATTATTAAATTTGGATTATTGAGATTTTGTACACTTCCATGTATTTTGTCACTAACGACCCGGGTTTCGCCTTTCGGCATCTTCAGGCATTCGAGTACACGAATGGACTCGAACTGAGAGACAGTAAACAGTGTCTAACGCTTATATAGAAGATGCATTACATTATATTAACGCAAAGAAACAGAGACAGCGACAGATTAATCAATGTAAATCTAATAACTTTTAAGTTGTTAACTGTCAATTCTTGGTGGAAAGGCATTATATTTTAAAAAATAAAACACAATTCATTTGTACTACTGCCACATGTTTATAATGATCATGACCGGTTTCGTTTGATATCAGTTGATGATGCTCGTGATGAGCGAAACCGGTCCTGATCATTATAAACATGTGGAAGTAGTACAGATGAGTTGGGTTTTATTTTTTTAAATAAATTCAATAGTAGATAGTTAAATTACATTATTTGAAAAGTGCTGTTGATTCCTTATTCAAAATGTCGCATCTAATAAACTTATATTTTATTATCTTTTTGATGTTGGTAGTCTTGCCACATGCGAATGTTAAGAGCCATGAGTATACATACAAACTCTTTAGATTATTTACCTAGTCAAATGATAATAATAAAATATTCTGCAGTGACACAGTTCTTCAAATATCTTCTTGCACGTTTTATGTATTTAGGTATTACCGACAATATTTTTTAGCGTAAATGAAAGACTTCTTGGCGAATTTCCAACGGCTATAAAAAAAGAATACGTAATGCAAAAATACACGGACACGGGTGATCTCATCGATTCTAGTCTTATTTTATTGTCTGTTCGTTCATCTCGCTTCGCGGTTGCGTTCATTTGGAAAAAAAACTTTCTTTTAGGTTTATAACATAACCATAGTCCATACACCAGGGTTTCCCAAGCCGATGACATCTTGTAGATCAGGGGCTCTCCGCCCTTTTTGCTCCCTTTCCCCTGTTCACCGATATTAAGAATATAATTCTCCCCTTCCCAAGATATTTTAACTCGACAGGTGCTTTCCAAAAATGAATATATTAGGTAATATATTGCAAATCTTTAATGAACGGCAGCAATTTCCGTTAAGAAGGAATTCCCCACCGGTTGGAAAGCCCTGGTATAAATTGCCTTTAGCGGTCTTCCAGGGTGACGGAATCCGTCCGGTTGGTAAGAGAGACGAGCAGGATTCCGGCTCCACATGTCCAAGCCCAGGTCCATCCTAGCATTCAGTTCGTTCTTTCACCTGCAGTTCCTGACAGTCAAAAGTCAAATTAACGTACTTCCAGTATACGGTTACACTGTACTTTAGTGAGGGGCCATGTCTCACAACCGTACAGCAGCACATTCAGAATTCATTTATTACGAAGAAAACAACACCAATAATATTTAGTATAAATTCTTGAATTGGCTAAAATTCCAAAAGATTTTTATTTTACCGTTAGATATATAAATCTAGTAACATTTTAATTACAAGAAATCTCTGAATGTTATAGCTTTAAATCTGACGCTTTATGGATATCGTAAAAAAAAGTTTGAGCGATTAGATTTTTCTGTATGTGGTAGTATCCGAAATTTACATACTGTATTAAATTATGAAGGCTATTAAATTGTTATTTCATAAACTAATACGATGTAATATATTTGGTTTATTCCCACCTGACCCTTGGTAAGGTGTGACCATTAGTAGATTGGATTTTCCACCCCCCGTTTCAATTAAAATCCTAATTATATACATGCAATCGTGCTTAGGGGATTTTCTAATTGGTAATAAATATACGTAACGAAATTTCGGAAAGATAACGACAAATGAAGTGGATTACCATACAATTTCGGTAAGCGGGATGTTAGATTTTTCCCTCATTAAATTCAACTATGGTTCAAACCAATTTACTGTTTCCGCATTTCCGTGATTTACTTCCGTTATAAGATCATACATATTATCTTTTAAAGGCAATAAACTATTAACTATTCTCACTGTGTCAACAGTATTTGATATTTCTAGTGTGGATGAGTAGGGCATCCGATCCCGGGTCCCTTTTTTTGATCTTGGGATTTCGGAATTGGTACAATTTCAGTGTACATTATTGTGAGAATCAAACAGTCATTATTTACAATAAAAGAGAAATATATAAAAATCAGAATGAAGTCGAAGATTATTATTAAAAGAGAAACGGAGCCAACCAGGTGAATTTCGTCGCCCTGGAAGGCCGCTGATGACCATCCATAGGATGTATTCGGCGGAGCCACGGGACGCTGGGGTGACCTGGGAGGAGGCAAGGAGGCTGGCGGGGGACAGAGAAGCTTGGAGGAACCGCGTGATCGCAATATGCTCCGAATAGGCAGCGGATATGGTTAAAAAAAATATATATATAAAAATAGACATAACCATTACAATAGTTTTATATTTTATTTATTGCATAATTGAGGTACCTTTTACCAGCTGGTCTCAAAAAAGGTCACGTCCTTCAATTCAACTGTATTGTCCTCCATCCGTTTAAGAAGCAGTCTTCCTTTGTCCATCATTTCAAAATGTTTAAAAACTGCTGTTATGAAATACGTGAAGAAGGAGACCGCAATACGTTTATATTAAATATATAGCTATTATAAAAAAACTATGTAAATGAACAAACCTAGGTACACGTTGTAGTTAATTAGGAAGTATTTAAATTGATATAAACCTTATTCTTACCATTTAAACTTTTTACTACACTGATAACGCATTCTGTATAATACACAGAGCAGGGTATGGATCCCATAATCTTAAATCCTAGCTTTTAGCATTTACTAAAGTCTCAATGTCAATCCCGGTGTTAGAAAAGCCCTATTGATGAAGAACATAATAATATTTTCGGTTTGTAGCTTGTCGCTGGCACTTACACGTCAGCTGGTATTTTTAGCTAATGGAGGCGGAACGAAAAAGTTAATCATGCGTTAGTTCCGATCTTTTGAAGGGATGCGTTGTGACAAATTGTGTGCGTTACGAAGGCCAATTCAGGAACGTTCCTCTTCCAATAGTTTTTATCGTGCGTTAGGTTTACAGCTCAGAATAACCCGCCAGTTTGACTTGACGTCAAATCAAGTTGTTTCCGCCTCTTATTTCTTCTAATGAAATAGCAACCATTTTTAATGCAGACTGATTTTTAAAAGCTGAAAACCCCTTTTTCTAATCGAAACACATCACTGACATTCTTGAATTCTAATTCATATTTACATTATAAAAAAACATACTATTTATTCATGTTCGGGGAAGTTTGAACGGATCTTAGTACACCCGATTCTCTTTTTGCCTGTTTTTGCACGTTCTAAGAAAACGGACCAATCGTTTTTTTAAATTGTTTTTTAACGTTTTTTTACACGGTTACAAAAAATGAAAAGTATTATTACAAAATATTATTGTGAACTTTGGAATTATCATTTATAGTATTTGGCGAATTTTAGGATGCAAGTGTTCATTACTCATGCGCAACGTGTTATTGTTTTTACATATTTATGTTGGTCTTCTATGTTTCGATTTTATTCCCTCTGGTTTTTATTTTTTACTTTCTCAGGTGGAATTTAAATCGGTTTTGAAAATTAAATTGAAAGTTTAAAAAAATTGCGTCGGTTCCGTGACGCAGTTGGTAGCGTCGTTGGCTACGGTTACGGATGTCTCGGATTCGAGTCCGATGCGGACGGTTTCAAAAATTGGTCTTTCAATCGATTTATGGATTTCTGTTTGTACTCATGAATGTTTGTGATGTCCAAAGCTTCCCCCCCCCTCTCACCCGATCCTCAAAAAACGGGGCGTAGCGAGAGCGATTAGCTAACTACTAGTCCTGTCTTACCCCTATCCTTCTATCCCTACTCTCTTCGAAAAAAGAGTGTTTTAGCAGCTGAGTAACAAGCAGTTCTCATAGAAAACTTCTTTCGAGATACCTCCATTATGAGGCCATATGATCCGCGTTGGAAGCGGACATGGTAAAAAATTAAATAGCAAATCATGTCATTTTTTTATTTTTGTATCATATGAAACTATTTTTAAATATAAACTAGTATTTTTTACCCGACTTCGCCCGGTATAGAGGACGCTTATATAAGGTCATTAAGACGTTAAGGTTAGCTAGTGTCGAAATTGTTTTGATAGTTGAAAATATCACCGTGGACTGTACCTCTTGTATCTCCCTCAAAATATAGTCGATCAATTCATAATAATATTAAAATATGAAAATTGTAACAATAAAAGATAAAAATTTCCCCATCTTCACTCTTGTAGATGCCATGGGTAGAAAAGTTCAAGGCAGTGAAGATTTTTTCGACGCAAGATATTAAAAATAATATATCTTCAGACATGCAGTCTTTATTGTTCTCCCAAAATGTTTTTGGGTTGGAACGTTCACAAAATGAGAGGATTACTGCAAAGAGTTTTCATTTTTTCAATGGTGAACCCCAATATGTACAGCTGTTTTCTATTGATTGTCATTATTGAGTAGTCTCAATGTGAGTCCTAATATGGGTCCTTCACGGTGCGTGTCACATTCAATCCCATCGACGGATCGGAGATCTTTGAAACTCGTTGAACCTTTGACGTTATGTGATATCAATATCATTACATAGAATGTAACAACAGTAAAAGTTTTTAAAGTGCACAGTATAAAACCGTTGCCTTATTTATTTATTTATTGTAAGTTTAAAAAATTGAAATGCATGGCATTACATTATCAAATGCCGTCATTTCCTTTAATTGATCCTTCCTTGCGTCGACTGAAAATATTTTTTGACTAGAATTTCGGATCATCACAATATAATAATGTATTCTCAAAGCTAACATTTTTGCAGTGCTCAAAAAATCCTGTCAATGTCGAGTTTGGTGGATTTGCCAGACGATTACAGATGCACATCAAGATTTACGAATTTACCAAGCTACGTTTTACATTCAATTCTATCGACGCTTCGGAGATCTTTGAAACTTGTTGGAACTTTGACTTTTTGCAACAACATTCGTACATAATAACAATTAAAGTTTCTGAAATGCACAGTGTAGACATAGCACTTAACATTGATGTGGGCATTAAACATCTTCGAAACCAAAAGATTGCAAGGATAAGTTTCCGCATCTTTTGATTTTATAGAAATTTTACGATTCAAGCATGAACAATAATGATTTGAAACGTTTGTGCTGTTATTTATAGTTACTAAGCAACACAAAATTATGACAATGACAATCACGGAATATTTGGTATGAAGCGGTTGCTAAGCGACACTTGTTGATTTTATTATGCCGAATTTGTAAACGTCAAAAATATCGCGTTTTAGGTTAAAAGTTAAATGTTGAGAGTTGAAAATAGCGCAGTTAAACTAACAATTGCAACTGAGGTGACGTGTGAAAATTTCACGTCGCTAATGTGCGCCGTTGAGGAGGAGTTGTTGTGACCGACATACATACAAACATACATATTTCTACATGTATTTTGTGCTATATAGTAGATATTAAAAATAAATTTGAATTATCTTTGAGTTGAAGAATTTTGTATTTTGGGGATATTTTAAGTAGTTGAACCTATCTCCTATTTTTATATGTGCAGCTTATCTTTTTTTACAATCGCCTCTGGAACCCTGTGCAAAAAGAGAATCAGGCGTCTCTCGTCGTTATAGTGGCAGAAGGCGTTAAGTACAACAACCTTGCTTTCAAATCATCTACTTTTAAGAAAATTATGAAATTTGAATTTTCCATTTTACTAGAACATACCTCGACCATTTTTTATAAAACTTTTAGACACTTTATGAGATTCTTTAATCATTTACGAGTTCGATTTAAGTATTGGGAATTCTTTCTTATAATAATATGAATTATGGTTTGTTGCCCCTAATAACAGTGAACTTGATTCATGTTGATTTCTTCAATTTTTTATATCCAAATAACCTAAATACCTTATTTCTTCGGGTGTATGTATTTCTCTGGTGGGTTATTTAAAAACCTTTTTGGTGGATAAAATAGAACAGTCAATAATTATGCTGCATTTAGAATTATGTAGTTATTTAATTTAATTACGTCAATTCGCAAGCTGTTAGTCCATTTTTGTAAGTGAGAATGACATATTTTTCTAAACAAATTCAATTATAATGTGATTCCGCATAGTATATCAGTCATGGAGATCATTAACAGCTCATCAGCAACTGATGCAAGAAAGTGCTTTATTCATAGGTTTAATTTTACCGATGTATCATGATGCATTGCACAGCATTGTAAAGAAACTGAAATGAAAACTGCACCGGATGCAAACATCGCACTATTTAATTACATCGACAATTCGTCGTCGGATAACTTGTAATTATATTTGGTTTTTACAAGAAACTTATCTAAGAGTATTGTGTATCTCTACAATATATCAGATTGTGTATCTCTACAAATACAACTATCAATCGTCAGCTGAATGTAGAATTAGGTTAACTGACATAAATTACATTTCTTCAGGTTTCACAAATTGTTTAGGAGAGCCATTCAAGATATAACTTCGTTATATCTCCTTATTAGGAATACTTCGCTTCAATAGTGAAAATCAATCGAAATATTAAAGTTACTGTGAAACCCTTTTGACACATTATATATTACAGACTAATCTTAAAAATAAGCTACGGTTTTTTTTTATAAAGTAATGATTTTAATAATTATGGATTCAATGTTGAGGGGTAGGGAAGGTAAACGTTTTCTCCAAAGGAAGCCTCAATTTTTTTGAATTGATGTGACAGTATTCAGGGGAAGAAACTAGATCTGGGTGTCCGATAAGACCATCGCGATCATTTATGCAGGAAAAATACAAGATATCTCTTTCAATGGACATAATTGGGCAATCCCAAAGATGTTCTCCAAATATTGATTTTTATCACCACAGTGACAATATGGGTCTGGCTTAATTTTAAACTCATATAACTAGCATTAAACGCACCATAACCAGTGATAAATTGGAAAGCCGAAATAGCGTATTTTTATCGTATCATTTTTAGTTTCGTTGCCCCCCTCGCGTTGCGGATGTATGCACCGCAAAGTGAAGCCGCTCTGCATAATTTATTATAATAAAGTCGTGTAATGTTTTGACCGAATTGTCTCTGCGCCGGACTGACAAAGAGAGACATTGCATTCGGATCGTCAAAGTAAAATAAAATGCACGCCTGCACTTTGGCTTCTGGTTGTGTCTTGTCAATTCCCAGTATCCGAACCGAACTGCTTTCGGTACCTGATTTCGAAGTTGCAACACATGTTTCGCATCTTGCCCCGAATAGAAATCCGAAGTCCCGCACATGTGTTCTCGTTGTATTATGTTTTATTTTAATGATTGTCAGAAGACATTTGTCCCTAGTGTCTTTTGTTTCCGCAAGAATGTATGAACGGTGTCCAGATACCGATGTAACCTGAGTTCCAGGCGCTGTTTGGAAAATGATAAATGAAATATGCACTACCTAAAGCACATTGCAAAACGAATTATTTTATTTTAACGGCTTGTCTGATTTTTCAAACTCGTTATATTATCTTTCATTCTCACAGTTTACTGAAATGAAGTTTTTAATGTGGAGCATCAATTTGAGCCTTCGAGAGGTGAACTCGTTCAAGTGATAATTATATTATCGGCGGTGTTGACCAATTGATGAAACCCTCAAAAAATACGAAAGTGAGTTAATGATTGGATCTCATTTTAAAGATGACACAGCAGGTTTCGGCCAAATGATGTAAATTAAAAAAAAATACTACTTTTGGAAGGTAAAAATCATTTTACATTGGTTTTAGGTTTAATGCATGCATTCTGACGGTGCTGCTTTACGGTTGAGAGTCATGGCACCTCACCAAGGCACAGGGTAATCGTATACTGTGCTTTGAAAACAGATGGTTGCGGCATATACCAGGGGTACGGTGGTGTACATACAAAAAATACATGCGTAATGCAATAATCATTAGCAATTGAATTATTGATTAAATCGTCAATGGCTTTGTTTCTTCTTATTTTTGCGCATATCATCCGAGTTACGGATCTTTTAATGTAATTTCATCGCGGAATGCCGATCTGCGATGGTTGATAAACATTAGTAATTATTATTGGCATACGGTTTTTTTCCGTGCCTGAAGATGCCGAAAGGCGAAACCCGGCCCGTTAGTGACAAAATACATGGAAATGTACAAAATCTTCATAGTTCAAGCTTGACGATGATATATTCAAATTTCAACATTAGCTATCCAACGTCTAAAATTAATAACCTAATATAATACACGCGCCCTCCATACTCCATATTGGGCGGAGCCCGGCAAAGAATACTAGTAATATTAAAAACGTAATTTTATTATTTTCTAACACCAATCAAGCGTCTTCAGAGGTTTTCACGGGATTTTCGTAGTTGATTCAGTTTGGATCTAAAGTAATAATAACCATTGTCATCCTACAAATAACCACAGATTACCACTTGATCCGTTTGTGAATTGGTTATTCTGAGCATTTCCTCCAACTTAACCCGTAACTGCAAATTTTTGACTTGTTACACTTTGGAACTGAGGTATCGACATATATTTCAGTTCAGTTATGTCCCTAAATTGTCTCGTGTACTCTACCCGATTATATAATTGCACATAATTTTATGATTGAGAATGCATTCATAAATACGTAGTATAATTGCTGACAATCACAATGCTTAGATGCACTTGTGTGATCACTGCACTAAAGTGGCATATCTGGGTTACGAACATTATACAAATTTGTGCGTTGGCGATTTGAATAATGTAAGTATGCAACAATGCAAGAAAACTGACCTAAACTCACGAATTGCATTCAAATTTTACCTTGTTTTTCTATAGTTGATTAATTCTTTTTCTATTATAGAAATTTAGCAATCACGAATTGATATAGAAGCAGGAAACGATGTCACTTTTACAGCGAAATAATCACACTATTCTGCCTGTTACTATTTTAAAAACACGCTATTATTGCTCTGCTTTATTTTTAAAAATCTACACCAATAAAGCATGAAAGATATAATGCTCCTTCTTTGATCGGGAATGTTATCAACGGTACACAAATTTTTGTTTACACTAGAAATACAATGCCGTTTTATTAATGATAACAAATTAAGTTATTCAATATTTTCAAGTTGGGATAAGGAATTGAGGATGGAGATATTTATTTATTTACCGTAGCAATAACCTCATTCTTTAAAATTATATCCGCATCCTACTCGGAGCAAATGGCCACCACACGGCGCCTCCGAGATTCTCCAGTCTTCTCGCTTCCTCCCAGGTTATCCCGGCGCCTCGTAACTCCGTCGAGTACATCCTATGGATGGTCATAAGCGGCCCTCCAGGGAGACTGAATCTATCCGGTTGGTAGAAGAGACATGCAGGATTCAGGCTCGCCTAAGGCATCCGCGGCACACATCCAAGCCAAGTCCATCGTTGCTTTTTTTGGACGTAATACGGCGCTGGTCCTCTCTTGCCTCCAAGTTTCTGACAATTTCAATCCACTGTACCCCTAGTATTCGTTTCAAACATTTTTAGAAGCACAGTATACACTCTGCGCTTTAACGAATAGCGATCGCTGACATTGAACAGGTACTTAAGATTATTTGAAGCGATCCTGCGAATCCGGGAGGATCAGGAGATGTTTTAAATGGTACCGATTGATGATTGAGAGTGCTTGATGGAATTTCAATATCAAATTTGAATTATTGAGAGTTTGTACACTTCCATGTGTTTTATCACTAACGACCCGGGTTTCGCCTTTCGGAATCTTCAGGCATTCGTGCGCTCGAATGCCTGAAGGCGAAACCCGGGTCATTAGTGACAAAATACATGGAAGTGTACAACATCTCAATAATTCAAATTTAAATAATTCTATTCATTATTTGTATTGAATTTCAGTGCGTCAAATCTATAACAACCGTCGCAGCTCGCATCTTTCTGAGATTTCAAGCAATTCATTAAGTTTAGTTTGCAACAGGCAACACCTATTTGATATAATATTTTCACAGAACAAACATTTACTCACAGTTCTTGTTTCTAGGAAAGCAAAGTCAACTCACCGTCTCCTTTTGGGGTCCGTAGGTGTTTTTAATCTCGTCGCGTCGCCATATGGTGGTATGGACGTTCTTGCCTAATATTTACTTACTTGAAATGATCACCTTTTTGCTTGGTTCACGTTGCAAAACCTTGTGAATGACTCTGACGATAACATATTATATTAACATGTTAGAATTAAATTAGAAAGATCTCCCTTTAAGGTCATATTATGTTTTCTGCGTGGATTTCTTGGACTTTGACGGTTTTCTTTGTGACTATTAGGAATTCCATCTGCTGGTACTTTCCTGTTAGATGGTATCCCGAAATCGAACGGCCCAGTTATAATGGACCTATCAATTTTCTAATAAATGCCCCGCTTCACCGCTACCGTAATTTCTTGAACCAATACATATAAAAATTTTAAAATTGAGTGATGTACGATAATATACCCCTATTATTAGTTCAGTATTAAAATAATTATAGGATTTGTGATGATGTCGATTATTATTAACGAAAAATTAACCGGCTACCGCGACTATGTCTTGTAGCTTGTAGACTTTAGTTGACGGTCATTTATAACTTCCAAGTAAGCATGGAATCAGATTTATGATGATCAGAAAGTAACTGGACGGGAAAATGAGATGTAATGTATTGAAACACAAACATTTTAGGCTTCGTTGGCAATTTAGTAAGAATTAGATTTTCATCCGAATACAAAGCAGACGTTTCTATTAAAAATTGTGAAAATGAGAGATACGTTTGTCATCAATATTAAAATCTGTAAGATAGTCTTTCATTAACCTTCTAAAAAAGCGCGTTGAAATTTGAATTTGTTGACAGTAGGCCAAATTACTAATGGAAGTATCGAATCGAATTCCTTTCGGAGAAAGGATGTATTTTGTACTCTGTGCACAATTTATTCGGATTTTAAATATAATTATTACTCTGTGGTTGTCGCATCTTTAGATATGCGTATATTATACTCATATATTAGTGTGAATAAACCAATGTCCGTTAGTTGAAGGCACATTGACAATATTTAATTAGATTGTTACAGGCAAGTTTACTTAAAATGATTATTACGGTGGAAGGTTAATTTGTTAATTACTTTTATTGTAAAATATTATGTCAATAAAACTGAGATGTACCTTACAATGTTTCCACCAGGTTGATCGAAAATAAGCACACGTTTTATCACCCAAATACCAAAAGCGCAACGAAGTGAGGCAATAACTTTTTTGCAAATAAAATGATAAACCTGTGATGGAATAATTTTATATTAAGGAGCGGGTATAAATGTCATACGTTGCCCTTTAAAAACACTTAACATTTTACAGAAACAACCCACCACCACGTATTTTCGACGATTTTCTTACTTATTTGCGAATTTTATTTTCTAAGTATGCGCCTTAAAGACAGCATTTATATGCATCCTTGGTTTTTATGCATAATAAATGGGCCTGTTTTGGAAACCGAGTTCCGATGTTAGAATATTCATAAAACTTAAGAAAAAATGTTGAATATAACTATTATTATTTGGTACATAAAAACCAGAAACATTATTTAGTAATACAAATTCAATACAGTCTACCCTACTGTAGTACGGCATCTATATCACTCAGTGGGCTTTATTTTAAAAATATATTACATTTTTTAACCATGTCCACTCCTAATGTGAAGCTTATGGCCTCTTAATGGAGGTAATGTTACTTTTAAAGTGTTAATTGTCAATTCTTGGTGGAAAGACATTATATTTTAAAATAAAACACAATTTGTTTGTACTACTTCCCATGTTAATGGATGTAATAGAAACAAATTGTTTTTATTTTTTAAAATGTTGTTACTCAGTTGTTCAACCTCTATTTTTTCAAAGAGAGGAGTGAAAGAACGAAATGGCTAGGGCGGGACTAGAAGTTGGCTAATTGCCTCGCTTGCCCATCCATGCCTTCGAACAGAAATCCATAAACCGATCGAAAAATCAATTTATAAAACTCTCCGAACGGGGACTTTAGCCCGTGAGATCCATAACCGAAAGTAAAGACGTCGAGCACTGCACAGCGGACCTCACTTTAAATATTACATAATATCGAGGGTATACCGACAGAACGCATTAAGTCAGTTTTTGATGGTCTTCTGTTTCAAATGTCAAAATGTATTCAATTTAACGCTCTACGTTCTAAAAGAACGCACGAAGTCATAAGATATAATGGCTTACAGCAGTGATGCACAAACCGCAGCCCGTGGGCCGCATGCGTCCCAAAATGGCGTTTGTTGCGGCCCAAAATAGCGAGTAAAAAGTAGTGAAATTATATAACTGTTAAATTAAAAATAATGAAATGCATATTTCGTCTAGTATAATATAACACTTTTACCCTCTGCGGCCCGTGTAAAATTAGAATATGGATAAACTGGCCCTTCTTTCAAATAGGTTGTGCACTACTGGCTTACAGTATTTCAAAAAATAGTATTAAGTCATATTATTATGATTTTACTCATGGAAAAAAGTATGACATGACTATTACTCATAAATACCAAATCTCATGATTTGAATGCCAAAAAGGTTATTCTTTATAATGTTATATAAAAATAATGCTTTGACTGCGATTATCTCAGATCAGAACTTGTTTTTATAACTTCCCTCTGTTAGGCCTTCTGCCCGTGTAACCTCGATAGTATGTTTGAAGAAGAGAATCCCATGGCGAATAAATTTAATAGTGGCGGACTACTTGTCCTATTTTTTTTTAACCATATCCGCTCTCTATTCGGAGCATATGGCCACGCGATTCCTCCAAGCTTCTCTGTCCCCAGCCAGTCTACTCGCTTCCTCCCAGGTCATCCCAGCGTCCCGTAGCTCCACTGAACACATCCTATGGATTGGTCATCAGCGGCCTTCCAGGGCGACGGAATCCATCTGGTTGGTAGAAGAGACAGGCAGGATTCAGGCTCTCCTGGGGCATCCGCAGTATGTGTCCAAGCCAGGTCCATGGACGCTTTTTTTATTTTAGACGTAATAAGAGGCTGGTCAGCCGCTCTTTTACCTCCGATTTCCTGACAAAATCAAACCACCGTACCCCTAGTATTCGCCGCAAACATCTGTTTTCAAAGCACAGTATACGGTTTCCCTGTGTCTTGGTAAGGTGCCATGACTCGCAACCCTAAAGCAACACCGCCAGGATGCATGCGTTGAATAAGTGGCACTTGGTTCTGACAGAGTACAATCGTGAGTCCCAGACTTTTCGCATTGAGTTAAAGTTTGCTCCAGCTATCCCTGATCGGATTGCGAGCTCTTTACGCGAATTGCCATCTCCCGTGATCTGTGCCCCCAAGTACCTGAAGCCGTCGACTGAAGACATTTTGTTGATGCTTTTTTTAGTTCTTTAACTTAACTAGCTAAGCTGCTTGAAAACCTTTGCCAAACAATACAAAAAAAGCGTCCCTCCTTACTTTGGCTAGTAATCTGCTTCATTAACGGATTATCGCGAAGTGTCCAAAGATTGGGATATTATTTTTTTCAACCATAGTTGTAAATTTAAATATGAAGATAATATTTATTTCCAAATTTCCCAATCGTAATTGACATTGACCAAATTTTGCTTCGGATCGAATGGTTGCGCACCCTTGTAATAGATCGTCTCAATAGAAGTTGTTTTATGAGAAATGATTGTTATTCAGTCGCTCAACCTTTCGTCATCAAACAGGGTACGATTTTTGGTAAGAAATGCTACATGTAATATTTATTAATCATAAAACAATGATAATTAGTATTTTTTCAACTACACCCATTGTTATTTGGATAATAATTTCGGAGCAGTGGAACACTCCAAAGTTTAGGTGCTCCTGATAAAATCCATTGCTCCACTGCTCCGAGCTCCGCTCCAAAGCACCAATTTAAAAAAATAATAATTAAAATGAGAAGAATATCCTTGTTAGATTACAACACAAAAATGTCAATTTTCTTTCTTAAAACGTCACCATTTTCCGAAATCAAAAACAAACCACAGTAACATCGTTTATGTTGGTTTTGACACTATGCGGTTGTGTTTGAAAACATCATAATGGCCTCGCAGCATAGCCTTGTTTGTACAAATGGTTCTTAAATACTAGCAGCCATGATTGAACATCATTCACAACACTACGAAACAGCTGGCATTACGAAATACCAACGCATATGATGTCATACTGCATCACATGGCTGCAAATAAAATCCATTTGCTGCGCCGTGATTTTGCAGTATTATTGTTGTCTATCATAATATAAAAGTAGTGATTTAAAATAATCATCTGCGGTGGTCTTCTCAGATTTATTAGTGCTCGACACCCTTACGCCGAACGTTATTATTGTTGTGTTTGCTCTATACGTGTTTACAAAGTTGGTACTAAACATAGCCAATATCGTAATACAGGAAGGAGGTCAGTGGTCATATAACTTTTCACCAAATGTTTTAAATGAGTAACCTAAACTGAAAACGTAACGCAAATGTGCAGTGGTCGATGTCGATGGTTTCGGTTACGAATGCCTCGGGTTCAAATCCCGGTACGGACAGATTCATAAATCAATCGATTTATGGATTTCTGTCTGTAGGCATGGACGTTTGTGCCGTCTAGTATTCTCCCTCCCACAGATCCGGTCTTAAAAACGGGGAGTAGCGAGACCGATTAGCTAACCACTAGTCATGTCGTAACCCTATCCGTATATCCCTACTCTCTTTGTAAAAGAGACGTCGAGCAGCTCATTAACAAGCAGTTCTCGAGGAGCTCCATATTGGAAACGGACATGGTAAACAAAAAATCTGTACATATTTGATACTGGTCATCTGGTAATTGTGAGCCCGAGCCAATTTTAAGCAAATGGTGTTGCCATTGGGCCACGGCGATTGGCAGTTGATAATCAAAAGACTGTTTAGACGATGGAAAAGGTCGCGCAATTAAATAAAATAAAATTTATGCGTACATGAACTATTTTATAATATATTAAGTGTTCCAATTTCAAAGAGTTTATTTTTAATTGAAAACAGTTGTATGTTGATTTCATATCAATGTAAATTTGAATGTCTTAAAATGTTAGTAGTATATCAAAGGAACTTATATTATATGATAAACGCGTTTATATAATACATCTTTTTGTGTTGTATAACGATCATTCATTGACTAGTTCCATTATATTTAAATCGACAGAGCAAAGTGAATAGTTTATGTCCACCAGCTATTGATGCATTTTATGGCTAGTGGTTTTCCTTGACACTGTGCCTTATATGGCCAGTGCCCACTGTGATGTTTTGGGTAAGTAATTTTATTTTATTTTCAAAAAAATATCGTCATAAATATGACAAAATAATCAGACGTGAAGGGTTCAGGGGTTAAAGGGAAAATTTCAACTTAATCAAATTGTTCAGTACAAGTTTACTAGACAAAAATTTTCAGTTTCCTTTACTTTTTTATTGCTCACTTATTATTTTAGAGGAGTGTTACTTTATTGTCATGAGATATATGATAGATCGTGAAATTACCATATTTGTATTACTTTTCTTAAAAAATATTAAAAATGAAGATAACTTCCAAGCACAAAGAGCACATGTCACAAGACATTCCCCTTTCTTGCCCTCTTTAATTAATGATGTTTATTTGTAAGAGTATTAATCATAAAGCTTAGTAAATAATATAAAATAATATATAGATATATTTCATACATGTATGAAATTATTAAACTTACATGAATGGGAAAATTTTAAAGTGAAATATCTCCTGACTTTACGCATTTATGTTACGTACACTTTAGGCATACTATATTACAATACGCAAAAATAGCTTTAAGGCGGCATTCAAATCTCAATTTCACAAAATTGATGACATTCCCTCTTCTATCCCTGTAGACTTCATGTGTGTTTACATTAGGTGTGTCATTAATTTATTATGAATCTTAATGTAACATGTACCAACGGAATATTTACTATAAATGCATATAAGGAATGTCGCATTTTTTTGATTTTTTATCATTTATTTGTTGGCGTTTTTTTATTGAAATAATGAATGTCTGCAGATCTAAGAGACAAAGTATACAGTCGATTCCGATTAATTGGTGCACCGGTTAATCGCAGTCTTCTATTATGGACAGATCCCATATATCTGCATATCGACTGTGGAAAGGAAAACGGACGTAACACACACACAGAAATATTCTATATAGCCCACACAAAACGTGTATTAAACTGTATACATTGTGATTATCTAAAACAATTATTTTGAAAGGACGGAAAGATACGTCCTTAAGCTTTTCCATAGTCGATAGTTTTCGTGTTTTGGTGATTTCTCCTCACAATGTACTAACTTTTTCTTATAATTTTCCTGATTCATTATTGTATATTATATTAGTAACGTCATTAAAAATTTTGTTCAGCTAAATGGACTTTTAATGTAGCTATATTTGTGATTTCAGATTAGTATTTAATGATTTGCATGAGGTCCATTGTTTGCTAATCAGTATTTTCTTGTCTCAGTTCATGAACCATCAGTTTTATATACCTTCATTTTTACACTTAATTTTATATAAATAAGCCTGTTATGTTTGTATTTTTATCAGTTGATAATGCTCGTGATGAACGAAACCGGTTCTGATCATTATAAATATGTGGAAGTAGTACAAATGAATTGTGTTTTATTTTTTTAAAATACAATGTACTAGTTTCATTTTTATGTTTGCGTATCGACACAATGTATTAGAACGTCGTGGATGTTAAGGAATGCGACTAATAAAAATTCTGGAAAAGCACTAATCCAATAATATTTTTTAGAACTGGGGTGGCCAAAGCGTAGACCGCGGTCGACTGGTCGACCGCGTGTAAATATTTAGTCGCCCGTCTGTCGATATGTACACATCTCTGACGCCCGTCCCACACAGCTGTTGAGACGAGCCGTGCGACAGAGATAACGGTCTACAATCTCGAAGTTAGCCGATTATCGACGACAGTCTCTCTCTAAAACCCGACGGGTAAAACAAGAGTTGACTTGTAATTTCACCAATTCACTAATTCCAAGTTTCACCAATTATCATTGCATTATCCATCAGCAGGCATTGTGCTCAAAAATAATAAACACAGATGATGTGATGAATTTAACATTTAAAATAGATAATTCTATTCGTGGAAGCAGTTTGAAAAGACGCAGATTCAGAGCATTACTAGAGGAATATGAATCTGACATTGGGGAGCTACTATTACACGCTGATGTAAGGCGTGCAAAGTTTTTAAAAAGATTCTTGGATCTTATACCTGAAATAAAAGAATTGATGTCAACTGGTAATAAATGATAAGTGGGTGCGTGATCTTGCTTTTCTCTTTGACATTATTGGAAAAAATCATTTATGTTCTCTAATTAGAACTTGATATTGAATATGTATTATTATTATCTATGTTTATTTTAAATTTTAAACTTATTTTTTGCTTTAAATTACTATTTTTCTTATGATCACCAAACACATACGACGTTGGTAGACCGCCGCCTATAATTTAAAAAATAGTCGATCGCAGTGGTCAAAAGCTTGGCCACCACTGATATAGAAGATAACAATAACATAAAAATCACCGATATTTTTTATTCCTCGTAAGTGATAGCGTAACCAAAAAGCGAGTGCTAATTAAAACACACCTCTTGCGTTGACGAACTCGCTTCGAAAATTTGCATATTTTGCGTGGTTGACGAATTCTCAAAACGAATTCCATTTCTCAAGGTCTATTTATTCAAATACATAAACATCAAAGTATGCATTTTTATTGATGCTTTATTTTTTTGGGCTCCCGGTACATTTGAATTTACTTAAGGACAGTATTTTAAATATTTCATAATCAATTGTTACTTCCTGTAGGAGTAATTTAAAGGTAGATAATCAATTCCAGTAAGTATTATGAATTCTGTGAGTTTACTGTGGTTATATTTAATATGCCAATAAGTGCAAGTAACCTAATATGACAAAAGATCTAGAAATACAATAAAGATGTAATAATGTTTGAGTGGACAATATACACTATATAGCATTCCAGAGACTAGTGTCACATTTAACATGAAATTAAATTCCACTAAGTTTTATCAATTTTAATTTTGTGTTAATGTTACACTCATTTATAATCCAGTGTGAATTACTATCATGTAATTGAAAACATTTTTCAAATTTTAAATTATATTTTCCTTTACCCTTCTCTAGTTCACTCAATTCGGGATATCGGGGTAAACTGACTGGTTTTTGATAATTTACTGTTTTAAATTTGAAAATGTAGGCAATGCAATTTATCGTATCTCAAAAAGGTTATCTTATATATAATAGCCCAGCCCGCTCTGTAGACGTTTTATTATTATCACATATCAAATGTAGGTATGAAATTTTCTCATGACGTAAGCGTTCGCGATGTGTATAAAATAAAATTTTATGCAATGCGCACACAGTTCCAACGCACTAGCTACTGTAGACATTCAGTAGTTCAATTTCAAGACTGTCATCTATGACGGGTACGGTTATACACGTTCTTTATAATGAACGAAAAATCATTTTTAAAAACAAACAATAATTTTAACATGTACTATAAGTGCGATTATCTCATAACTTGTTTTTATGACTTAACTAGTATTTTTTAACTAGATCATTTAGACGTTGACTAGCTACAGTGCCACTATCATAGCAAGATTAACACGTCATCGCGGTCAATCACGGAAGTAACGTCCGCCCCTCACATTTACTCGTCCCGCTACTACATTCCCCGCGCCTTGTCAGTCAGTCTGTGCTTATTATCGTTGCGGTTTTTTCAAAATTACAATGCCTCAACCTTTACGGAAGCAGACGAAGGGCATTATTTAGATTGTAGTGAAGTATTTTGAGGACGAGAAACTGAAAGAAAGCTTTTAATTCCACTCAATAGTGCCAGAGATAAAGTATTTGTTATGACAAGTAAGATACGAAGGAATTTATCAGTGTGACCAGAGTTGCATAATTTCCCCAGTTTTAGGGGAAATTTTGTCGCATGCCATTTAACCGAAAATAGTGTATTAAATCAGTAGTTCTTAAGTTAATTACCTTCTTTAAATTATTTTCAAAATCATATTCTTCATTTATGTTATTTATTTCCAATAATTTCACTAATTTTTTAATGTTGCCCCTTTTCTTGCTAATACTTTATTACTATATATGTACTCAGGACATTTACGGTAAGGTTGTACAGTGTTTATCAATGAAAAATAAGAAAAAATGAGTTTATTTATTTTTGGATACAGATGTTTCACTAAGCACCATTCAACTTATTTGTATAAAAATAAATACTGGTAATGGAAAGGTTCAATCGACCAAGAAAACAAAAAATAGGCCAAAAAAATTATATTAGATTCTTTTGATTTGTGTGCCTGTGTGTCTGTGGATTTTTTTACGAGACAAAGAAAGAAATCTCGACACTCAATACCATTTTACTGACCTTAAAAATCCGGTATCGATTATCAAGGGAGGAGAAAAGCATTTGAGAAAAAACTTACATAGATAGGCTTTTAGTTTAAAAAATCACGCTCAAAGAAGACTTATTTAATGGAAAGGTATGATATCATAGCATGGCGATAAAGATTCCTTAAGTTAATCAAAAATAATAGAGACACTCTGCCTCCTTAAAATAAAAAAACACAACAACAGACGGATGCTGGTCATCAAAGAAAGCAAACCAATTGACAGGTCATGGGGAATCATGGAGGAATAGCGTGGTGGCCATATACTTCACATAGTGAGCGAATAAGAAGAAAAATCCTTTTTTAAGACATATTTTTTCAATAATTTTGCTATAATTATTTTACAGTATTTTTTATAATATATTGCTTTAATTATTACTATTATTGTTAAGTAATATTTATAATGTATTACTATAATTATGTTGTAGTATTTTTTATAATATATTACTGTAATTATTTTAAAGCATTACTTAAAATATATTATTTTTGGGATGGAATACTGGAAACACAGGCGGAGCGAAAAAAGCATATGACGTAATAATCTCGGCGTTCGTAGCGCTATGACGCATAATTCTTGATAGAGCGGTTGGACACTAATGTCGAAATTTGGTTGAAAGTTGAAAATATCACCGTGGACTGAACCTTTGTATCACCAACAAAACATATGCGTAATTTTCAACTCAATCTTTTGATTTTTTACAAATTTTACGATTCAAGCATGAAAAATTATTGTTTGTGACGTCTATACTATAAAATATTTATAGTTGCTTAGCGACGGAACGTTGACTATCAAGGAATATTTAGTACGGAGCGGTCGCTAGGTTGTTGATTTTTTATTCTGCATTGTATACGTCAAAAATATTGCGTTTCAGTTTTAGATTAAAAGTTAAGCGTTGAAAGATGAAAATATCGCAGTTGAACTAACAAATGCAGCCAGAATGACGCGTGAAAATTTCTCGTAGCTAGCTTACGCCGTTTGAGATGAGTTGTTGTGATCGACAGACAAACATGCATACAGATTTCTACATTTATTTTGTGCAGTTTGTCAGTATATGGTTAATTTAAGAGTATTGACGAGCGTTATTGTCAATCATCTAACCCCCCCTCAAACAGCCCTGTATTAACTACCCATTTATAAATAATTTATCTTTTACTCACTGCCTGCTAATAATTGCCCGTATTAATAACAGAAAATTTAATTTTTTTAACTCCTTTCAAACAACCATCAGCCACTTGTTCTAAATTATAAATTATTGCATTAAACTTTAATTGCTCTCGACAGTCGGGGTTGACGTCTGGTTAAAACAATTAACCTAATGACTGTATAAGTTTAGTTAGAACATTTAGTATTTCTAAATGTTGTCTTAAAGTTGCGACTACCTCGACTTACGATCCGTGACACGTATACAGCAAAGGTTTTTGGTAAAAAATCTTAATTAGTAATTCGGTTCTTTTTTGTATGAATTTCTACGTTTGGGGTCGAATGAAACCCGTTCGAAGACAGATTGTGGTGAACAATATGTAAGTTTCTGCTAAGAGGTTCTAATTGAGCCATCGAGAGGTAAAGTGGACCCAAATGATTAAATGGTGAAATTTGTTTATTGAAAGCTTTAATTTAATGAACGTTTTACATTATTTACACTTTATTGAATTTAACTTCTTACAAAATACTTTTGCAACCCATATTTACTTAACTCAATTCACTTGTATGATACTTTATGACATACAGTTCAGTTGGCTCACTTCACTTCTCATTCGCTCAATTGTATGTCTTGGAAATAATCAACAATAATGAAAAACTTGAGCTACTTTCAACTCGATGCGGAAAGTCTGAGACTCACGTTACTCGGTCAGAACCAAGTGCCACCTTTTATTAAACCCACGCATTCGAACGGTGCTGCTTTACGGTTTTGAGTCATGGCACATCACTAAAGCGCAAGGTAACCGTATACTGTGCTTCTAATAGAGAATTTTGCGGCGAATACAAGGGGTACCTACGGTGGTTTGACTTTGCGGACGGATCAACCCTTTATTGCGATGGACCTGGCTTTGACATGTGTCGCGGTTGCACCAGGGGAGTCTGAATCCTCACTGACTCTTCTAGCAACCGGATTCCTTCGCCCTGGTAGACAACATTAATTTTCATCGGACGAATCACATAAATTGAATACCATTATTAAAACGGTCTTTTTGCAAGATGTTCTTACAAAAATCCGTTAATAATTACATCAATTACAAGATAGTATTTAAAATGTTTATTCATGAGTTTTACTGATATTATATAAAGTAACGAATGTTCAGAATAAACTTTGTTAATTGGTAATGTGATATGCAATTAAAAGCAATATGGATAGGAACACACAACATAAAAACCGCAAAGCTATCTCCATAGACGCAACTTGCAGTACCATTTTTAATTATTCAGTGTTGAATCTTTTCACTTTGTTATTTGTATATTGCCTTCGATATTGTTTCTTCTATGTTGGAATTTTATTTGACAGGCAAGCAATGTGGATGCCTTACGTCAGATTACCTACTGTCTGGCGTAAGGCAGGCATATCAAGGTCAACCCATTCAATAATAATTTTTCTATTCAGACTAACATTTACGGTTATGTAACGACTAGGGATTCCAATCGAATATTCGAATACTCGGTATTGGGATTCGGCTCTTTTTTGACGGTCGGATATTCGAATATTTGATTAATTATTCGCATATAGTTCGCTTATAGTATTCATGTATATTAAGTCACTGGGTTAAAAAAAGGTGTCGTTAGGCTTCGCATTATTTTACAAATTGAAGCATATGGAGATATCTCAACATACATTTTTCTACGAGAACTGCTTGTTAATCAGTTGCTAAACCTCTATTTTTTTAATAGAATAGGGATATTTAAGGGCTAAAACTAAAAAAGACTAAATTCGTATTTTAAATCGTTCTAATTTTGTACATTTCCATACGTTTCGTCACTATCTTTCGAGTTCGCCCGTGCATTCGAATGTCTGAAGATGCTGAAAGGCGAAACCCGTGTTCTTAGTGACGTAAAATATGGAAATATTAAATGAAAGATTTGAATTTGGTATTGAAAGTCCATCAAGCACGCTCAGTCAATATCTTAAATCAGGCGTCTTCAACCTTGCACAGCCTTCGGAATCCTTCTGGTTTATAAAATTTTTCAAGGAATCCAAACAGCTACGGCGAGTTGTATTATCAGTGGCAGTTATGGATATTTATTTCATTAACCTTCTCGTTTTCATGCTAAAAAATCCTTTTGGATCTCATGCAGTCACATTGTGTTGCCGTGTGGGCTTTGTCATATAAGCGCATTTATAAAGCGAAATGATAATTTCAAAAAATTAAGTATGGTTTTATGTAGTATTAAGTAATTATATTACGTCATATTGTGTGTGTAAAACCTGAAATACATATAAAACATTGCGAAACTGTCTTGAGACGCAAGAATCGAAATTCTTCATAGCAGAACAGACTTGCGACGTGTTTCAGTGCAGTAGGTATGAAACAATACGGTTGCATACGGTAGGGTCATGCATCTCGGATCGTAATCATACTGCACAAATTGTTAACATACTATATTAATACTGTGCTATTATGTGGTAAAATTAACGAGGTTTTAAAACTATTATTAATTATACAAATAAGACGTAAACTATAATGTATTTTTAATTATATATAGAACTATTTTATTTACAAATAGCAAATTTTTAAATTTGTTGTGCGAACCTAAGTATGTCACAGATAATTTAAAGGTTTACAGGCCGAAGTAACGCATTTTTACACCATGAGTACGAAAGGGTTGATAAAATTGTTCAATTTCGTTTCAGTAGTCTGTACCATAAACGCAAAATAACCCTTTAAAACTTTTGCGAAACGCAGGCTGAAGAGCGCTGTCTTAAATTATAAATAACATCAATTGGCGTAATTTAAATTTAAAAATGTAAAAACATAGTAATATAATTTTATGGACATGAACACGTTATGTGTGCATTTAAATAGTTTAAGAATATCTTTAACGTGGAGCGCTGGGCACTTTACATGATATATTAGTTTTTTTTTTATTATTATTCACTATAATTCTACTTAAAATATCACTCATAAAAGTGTGAGAAAACGAATTATTTGATGAATTCAAAAATTGCAAAATTTACATCGATCACGTTAAAAACAAACCTTTTTCTACTATTTTCTCATAGATATCAAATCTCGATAACCTACATTAAACTCTAATCTAGTAACGACTTAAAGCAGTTCAAAATATAAATATCTGATAAATATGTGTAAACTCTTTGTTAGACAGGCTTGAAAACTTTTGTTTTATTTCGACGTTTCATGAAATTTAGGCGACGGTAAATGATTTATGATTTTCGCCAAACTGCAAAAAAAAAACATGCTATACCCTCTTAAGCAAAATACATTGATATCAAACAAGATTTTGATAAAATGAGAAATATTCTCAGCCAAAAACTCGTTTTCAAATTTGATATCGACGTGCGTTTCATCTGGTTTTATATCTTTACTGCTTAAATTGCGTAAAAATAAATATTATGTAACCAAGGTTACGAAAAGGTAATATATTCATATAAATTATCTGATATCAAAACGGGCCACGATCAATGCTAACATAAAAATACCACGAAGGTCTGTTATGTATGTAACAATATTTACTATGTATTATGTAGTTTACATATATCGATCTTCCAGTTCACAGTCAGACAAAAAATTAAATTTGAGTTAAATATCCAGTTATATTTAAAATTTGCGCTCTACCTGATTCAGATTAAATATACTTTTACTGACTACTCGGAAAGTATCTAATTGCTGAACACATGTTTATAAAATGTATAAAACTCGAGAACAAATTAATAATATTTGATACAATATGGTGATCATTTGAATATTGCTTTTCCCATATAGGTTATTTGGAAATATCCGAGTAATGAACTAAATGTCAAATCAATTCTTGTGTACCTTAATCCTTAGGTAAATTTCATATTTTTCGAAGAGGGTGGGGATAGTAAGATAGGGCTAGGGCAGGACTAGTAATAAATTAATCGCCTAGCTAGCTCCGTTTTTAGGATCGAATTTGTGGGAGGGAATATTAGGCCCCACGAGCATCCACACCTTCGAACAGATATCCATAGATCGATCGATAAATCAATTTGTGGAAATGTCCGTAATGAGAGTTTGATCCAGAGAGCTCGCTTTCATGTTCATGCGAGCCAGATACATGTGAAATATTTGATATATGTGAACTAATACAAAATTGAAGTGGTTATGAAAATTTTGATGGAGAAAATATTGAGGAGTGGCGAGATAGTGGATTCATGTGATCCAATGAATGACGCGGATATTATTTCCAATCTCATTCAATCAGCAGATAAAGAGAATGACGCTGAACGTGAGGAAGAAAAAAATATCAATCGCATTAGTCACAATACGGCACTGACTTCTGATGACACTTTATTGGAGCATATCGACCAATCGGAATTCTAATATAACGGTTTAATAGCTCTTAGGAAAATTCGAACTGATATTATAAATTCATTAAAAGTAAACAAACCAAAGCCACAGATTTTCGTAATAAAAAATGACTAATAAACATGTTAAAATGAATGTGTGCTTTATAAATTTACTAGTATTTTTTACCTGGCTTCGCCCAAGATAGAGGAACCTTGGTCATTTAGACGTTGGCTAGTTATTGTTGAAATTTTGTTGGCAATTGAAAATATCACTGTGAACCGTACCTCTTGTAACACCCACGAAATATAGTCCATCAATATATTATAATATTAAAAGTTGAAAATAGTAAATGCAAGATAAAATTACCCCACCTTCATAAGTGCTTCGATGTAGATGACATCGGGATAGTTACCGTGAGAATTTTCTGGACGGAAGATATTCAAAAAAATATATTTTCAGACACACAGTCGTAATTGTTCTCCCAAAGCGCTGGAACGGGTTGTATTTTTCATAAAATGAGAAGATTACTCCAAAGAGCAAAATAATATATTTCCCTTCATTGATTGTCATTGTCGAGTAGTCCCAATGCCAAGCTCACTTCACAATATGTGTCACATTCAATTCCGATCGACGGATCGGAGATCTTTGAAACTTGTTGGACCTTTGACTTTGTGCAACAACAGTCGTAGGTAATGACAATTCATGTTTCTGAAATACACAGTTTCGTCAGTGAAGACAAAGCACTCCACGTTGATGTTGGCATCAGACATCTTCAAAAGAAAGGGATTGCAAGGGACCATCCACCGATAATCAATACCGACATTATCAGATTTAATTTTCACAGTTGATTCACCAGTTAAAGGTAAAATTACCAATTTTCCAAGATAAACTGTATCGGTATCATTAATAATCGCATCTCTCAAATGAATGCATTCATTGACACGCGAGTTTTTTGATTCTGTTTTGATAAATAATAATCGCTCTGTCTCAATTTTGGCATACATGTCAACCAAATATTGATGTAAAACCAAATTAGTAAGTTTTCTTTAAATATGCGCATTGTCAATACAATATCACGTTCGCCATTCCGGATGCTTCGCCCCCCAGGTTATTTGAAACTCGACCTTCTCCTTCCTATGTCGTCGCCTATACCCCTGGGCCACGGAATTTAAATTTGCGGTGGGGCGATCGTTCTGCGGTTTCGAATTAATTCGCTTTACGAGTCGTTCAATTTAAAACAGTTTATTATTGGACGCTTCTAGTATCAATTTATTGCACTATTTACTTACTGTTTTTATTACGCCATGGCAACACTGACGCTTATAGTTACAGTTTTATTTTAATAAATAGTAATGTATGCACTAATCGATTCAATGATTAAATTAAATACACAAATTATTTTCTATTGCTATGTGTGAATTCTTCCTAGTACTATTATATATTGACCAATCTTAAACTATTTCAAATAAATATATTATTTATTGACCGGTATCGCTCATCGCGAGTATTATTTACTGATAAAATAAAAATCGAAGCTATTTATATGAGTATTAATAATTACAAGGTTCAAGAACTGTGACAAGAATTTACAGATAATCATACAAATTATACATAATCGAAATTAAATACTCTTCTTTAAACAGTTAAAATGTTAAGAACCTCTTACAAATCTTACAAATCATTATCACTATTTTTTTTAGCAAATGATTGGTTCTAATAAATAAAAAAGACCATTCCACATATATACATTCATTACATTTCAATTGAAGCAAAAATGGATAAAAATAAAATTTTAAATATACACTTTTAAGCGTGAAATTACACTTATTACATGACGAATCCCGGGATCATAAAGAGGGTCGGAGATTGGATGCCCTTATACGTACGCTAACCTTACAATAATAATTATAAAGTAAAAAAACCACATTAAAACCGGTTAGAGTGTCATCTTGGTATCTTAATGAATGATTCAATACAAAATGACGTGATTTTTGAGTCACTCGTGAATTTAAGTATTATTGAGGTGTCAAAATAAAATAACTATGAGCTCAAACGACGAATATTAAAGATATTAATAGAAATTACATCCCGAGGTAATGAAGTGAGTATAATTATTTGCTTAACAGTTCATACTCTATAAACTGTCTGTCACACGGCTCCTTCGTCATTTAACTGATACTCCTAACTCTCTAGCTACATTTTTTAAATCATATTTTTTCCCAATGTAATATTCGTTTTCTATTTAATGAAATTTGTCTTCTTTTCAATGATAAGTCAAAAATAACGGTTTTTTTGGTCTTTCGGTTTCCGGTTCGAAACACTGTCTCTTCCAAATTATATATCTTTTTAAGTTTTTCTATCAAAGCTTGAAAAAAAACTTTTGACATCGATCGTCCAGTTCATTACTCAGACATCTACAAATAACACATATTGAGATGATGGGAAAAGCGATATTCAAATGGTCACCATACATCGAATATTATTGATTTGTACCAGAGCTGTATACATTTTATAAACAGGTATTTAACAATTAGGTACTTTCCAAGTATAGCCAGCAGAAGGATATTAACTAATATCCTTTTACTGGCCCAGAATATCAACATTTTGTTTTATTCTTCAGAAGGTTATCTGCCGTATCATTTTTTTGATGGCATTTTTGAGTTTCTGAGCACTGACTCAGAAAGAGTGCAAAATTTGACATATAACTGCACATTTAACTCATATTTCATTATTTTTTGGAGTTGTCTGACTCGTGAACTGGACGATCAACATATTACTGACCAGTGCATACAAAGTTGGCAAGTATTCATAGTTTGCGATCCTTATGTGACTTCCAATATCATTTGATCATACAATCAGAGTCTTCCAACTTGGCCAGTCAAATTTACGGTCGTTTAACAGCCGCCTAAAATATATATAAAATATGCTTTAACAACAACTTACGAAGGCCGACCACTTTGCCTTACAGATTCAAATTCGAGGGTCAATTAGCTTAAATATTCATTAAATTGAAAACAATATTGAAAAACCCTACAAATATTGATGTAAGTGTTTTCGATAAATTTATTTTCGCTATAAAATTAATATTAAAGAATCCGCATCCAAGCTTTCAATAAGACAGCAACTTCAAATAACAATATTATACAATAACATATATGGATGGATGATCTACCTTTTAACAAGGATGAATTCCGGTTACATTATTAATATAATATCGAGGATTTATTGACAGAATGCATTAAACTAGTGTTTGACGATTTCCTGTTTTAAATGTCAAAATGTAATGCTCTACGTACATGAAGTCGTAAAATAAAATAACTTTAAAATAGAAACAGTATTAAGTCATATTGCTATTTTACGGAAAGTATGATATGACTCAACGAACAACGAAACCAAATCTTATGATTTGTATGCCAAAAAGATTACTATGTAAAATGTATAAAGAATCTTTTGAAATCACAAACAATAATTGTACTTGCGATTTTATCAGAACTTGTTTTTATGACTTAATGCCTTCTTTTAGTATTTCCTTGGTGCAATAAAAGGCCGTTCTAACACTATCATCAAGTTGTATTTTAATTTTAAAACTTGTACATCCTAAATAACTAATTCTAAGCCAGTACCAAGAGGTACCTAGAGGTGGCCTTAGACATGTTCCCGAAATATAACATAGTTTCTGTCAATTTACTTTGTATTTTTATTGTAGCCCCTATACTTAGTGATAATATGTTGTCGTATTTTATCTTATATATAAACATAATTTAAGACATCGACTGAGGGTGCTTGATGGAATTTCAATATCAAATTAGAATTATTGAGATTTTGTACACTTCCGTGTATTTTGTCACTAACGACCTGGGTTTCGCCTTTCGGCATCTTCAGGCATTCGAGCGCACGAATGTCTGAAGATGCCGAAAGGCGAAACCCGGGTCCTTAGTGACAAAATACATGGAAGTGTACAAAATCTCAATAATTCAAATTTATATAAAATATTTACTGTCTGTCAGTTCGAGTTCATTCGTGTGCTCGAATACCTACAGACGCCGAAAGGCGAAATCCGGGTTGTTAGTGACGAAATACATGAAAATGTCAACCGTTAAAATTTGATATTGAAATTCCATCAAGCACCCTCAGTCGATATCTTAAATTAAATTATTTTTTATTAATAAAATAAATTGTATTTAAAAGAATAGAATATCAAAGCATTTCTACTTTTTTAAATTGTACTAATTAAATGCTTATTCAATCAATATATTATTATGTTTCCTTTCGCCGAGTACAGTGGGCGTTCGGTTAACGAACATAATCCGTTCCAAGACTAAATATGTTCACTGCCCGAATTGTTCGTTTACCGATCACACACTGTATGTCATTTTTTTCCGAATAAGTGTTCATTGTCCGATTTGTTCTCAGTCCGAACTGTTCGTTAACCGTTCACCCACTGTATTGACAGTCAACACCATTAACGTATTATGCATGTGTTACAACAGTGCACTAAGAACGATTCAAAAAATGTAATTAACAAGTTCAAGTAAGAAGTCCACCCTGACCCTGCTGTAAAGTATCAACTGTGTTGTTTTATTGTGTATCTTTGAACGTACACAGATATTGAGTATTTTCAAGTGGCCCATTAAGCGCTTACACAGTGTCATGTGAAGCTGCAGTAGCTTTATCCAAATGGAGTAGTATTTGCCGAATGTAAGTGGCTGGCTGTCAGCGGATCTTTTATCAAAACAGTGCCGTAGAAACCGCGTTTTGTACTAGAACAGTAGACTTCCAATTATCTGGGTTAGTTAGTGGCGGGGAGAGGCGGCACGGATAAACAAAAACACGGGTATTCCGAACTATGGTTTTTCTTTTTGAAATTCTACATTTCTAAAGCAGACAATTAATTTAACATTTTTATCATTATTTATTAAGAAAATCTGTGATTTTTGTTTATTTGCTAGAACTCGTGGACTTATTAGACGCGTAAACATGAAAGTGAGCGATTTTTTCAATTAAATTCATGCACGGATAATCGGGAGAAGTCTACTTCCACATTGTTATTTAAATAAATCACAATACGTTTTGTACCACTTCCACATGTTGATAACGATCAGGACCAATTTCGCTCATCGCGAGCATTAATTATCAACTGATAAAATATAAATCGGAACAAGTCTATTTATATTAAATTGAATGCAACAATTACAAGGTATATCGAACAATTGGTTCAAGAAAAATAAGTACAAAACAGATTGTTTTTTAATTTAAGACATCGACTGAGGGTGCTTGATGGAATTTCAATATTAAATTTGGATTATTGAGATTTTGTACATGCCGAAAGGCGAAACCCGGGTCGTTAGTGACAAAATACATGGAAGTGTACAAAATCTCAATAATCCAAATTTAAGATTGTTTTTTATTTTTAAAATATAATGCCTTTCCACCAAGAATCAACAGATTTTTTTTTGTTTACGAATTCGTAAAATAATATTACTTCGATTTTATTTCTTTCATTGCAGGTATGTACGATTGATTTACTATCGAAATGAAAAGCTCTAGGACTCCACTGCACAAAAGTCCTCGACGCTCTCGACTTCTCGATTGCTTGGTATGTTTGCTTAAATCATTTGTCTGAGTTTTATTTTCATCACGCGTTTGCAAGGAATCAATTTTTATTAGTTTTATGACAACTTCTTTTGTGCATATACACGTTGCTATAGTACCTATTATGTTACCAATAAAAACTAAATGCATTTGTTTAATTTAAATTTCAAACAGCCATTATTATAGGTGTTTTCAATTCAATGACTGCATATTGAGGGTATACCGACAGAACGCATTAAGTTAGTTTTTGATGATTTTCTGTTTTAAATGTACATTCTATGTACTGGTATAACGCATAGGATATATTGGCTTTAAAAAGCAGTATTGAGCCATTTGTTAATCTGTAGTATACAGTATTATGGCATTGTTATTCTTATATACTGACAGAAAGCATGATTTGTCAATCGATACCAAATCAATCTCTCAGAACTTGTTTTTTATGACTAAATGCTTTCTGTCAGTATAGACTCGATATATTGATTGTATCTTTATCGGAATTTACGCAGTAGAGCTCCATTTTTTTATCATGTTCGCTCCCAACTTGAAGCATATATCCTCCTAATGGAGGTATCTTAAGATAAATTTTTCTATGAGAACTGCTTGTTATTCAGTTGCTCAACCTCTCTTTTTCGATGAGGGTAGGGATAGAAGGATAGAGCTTAGACAGGACTAGTGGTTAGCTAATCGCTTTCGGTACACTCCGTTTTTGAGGATCGGATTGGTGGGAGGGAGTTTTAGACATCACAAACATCGATTGAAAGACCACTTTATGAAACTGTCATCACCGGAACTTGAACCCGAGACATCCGTAACCGTAGCCAACGACGCTACCAACTGCGCCACGGAGCCGACACTCAGTATACACTCGATATATTGATTGAATTGGAATTTACTTGTTAGAACTCCATTATAATAGGGTATAAATAACAAAGTGTTCAGTTCTACTAGAATTTTATTAGTTAGCTATTTTGGCATCTCGGTATCGTCGAGATATGTTATAAATTGATTTAGCTTAGGTGCGTATACTCTTTTAGAAGAGAGACAATATTATATCATCTCATTTATTTAAGCATCCATTTAATATTTAACGTTTGTACTAATTGCATTTTTGAGTTTTTCTCGGAAAAGGAACATACGCGGTATTGATTAATCGTTTATTATTGGAGGGTGAGTTTTTAGTAATTGTGGATTATATCTTGAATGCGGACTATTTCCTGATGAATTTCATTTCATCACATATTTTCTAAGAAATGTTACTACTTTTGATATGGAAACAATTAATTATCTATATGGAAATGCCATAACTATATAAAATTATTATTCCACTTGGCTTATCACTAACGTGGCTTATCACTAACGTGGCTTATCACTAACGTGGCTTATCACTAACGTGGCTTATCACTAACGTGGCTTATCACTAACGTGGCTTATCACTAACGTGGCTTATCACTAACGTGGCTTATCACTAACGTGGCTTATCACTAACGTGGCTTATCACTAACGTGGCTTATCACTAACGTGGCTTATCACTAACGTGGCTTATCACTAACGTGGCTTATCACTAACGTGGCTTATCACTAACGTGGCTTATCACTAACGTGGCTTATCACTAACGTGGCTTATCACTAACGTGGCTTATCACTAACGTGGCTTATCACTAACGTGGCTTATCACTAACGTGGCTTATCACTAACGTGGCTTATCACTAACGTGGCTTATCACTAACGTGGCTTATCACTAACGTGGCTTATCACTAACGTGGCTTATCACTAACGTGGCTTATCACTAACGTGGCTTATCACTAACGTGGCTTATCACTAACGTGGCTTATCACTAACGTGGCTTATCACTAACGTGGCTTATCACTAACGTGGCTTATCACTAACGTGGCTTATCACTAACGTGGCTTATCACTAACGTGGCTTATCACTAACGTGGCTTATCACTAACGTGGCTTATCACTAACGTGGCTTATCACTAACGTGGCTTATCACTAACGTGGCTTATCACTAACGTGGCTTATCACTAACGTGGCTTATCACTAACGTGGCTTATCACTAACGTGGCTTATCACTAACGTGGCTTATCACTAACGTGGCTTATCACTAACGTGGCTTATCACTAACGTGGCTTATCACTAACGTGGCTTATCACTAACGTGGCAGGTTCACTTCTTTAAGAAGCATCTTCAAACTAAGTTATCAACTTTAATTTTATATTAAAAACGAACTTCCACAAAGTTACCGCCGAATCCATAGAAAATACCTTAACTATGTTTATACCCAATTAAAACTACCTTTATTTACCTATATTAACCGCTTTATTCGCGATATTAACTATGTTTTAATTTTCGCTGTCAAAACTTTTCGCAGTGTGTGAGTCCACTTATTCGTCGGCCGATGATGTATTTTAGAGAAAACCGGAATCCGGACAAATAATTAGAGCTCAAAAACAAAATTCGCCATTCTTTCTCTGACATAGGCGTCTATTTTCAGTATACGCTTCTCAATATTTTTGTCTCGTGCACCTATATTATATTAAACACATCAATGTCTTATATTAATGCCATCGAAAAAGAGAGGTTGAGCAACTGAGTAACAAGCAGTTGTCGTAGAAAACTTCTGTTGAGATACATCCATTAGAAGGCCATATGTTCTATACTGGGAGCGGACATGGTAAAAAAATGCCTTATATTATATATAATATACCTACCGAATGGATACCCCAGTTCCAAAATCAAGGGCTTAATATCAAACAACACTACCTACAGAAGTATAAGTTTACCGGAGAGCCAAAAAACGTTTTTCAGTTTCATGTAACTTAACAAATGTTTATTTAAAATGTAATGTTTATGTTTTACAATTTATTGTTTCTTGTGACAAGAACACTAACAGTGTATACAACCTTTTGATATAAAACAAAAACGAAAGATTGCAATAACGTTGTTTGACTATCATGTAGCCGAGAATGTAAAATAACGTTACGTAACAAGTCAAAAAATTGCAGTTTTAAGATATGTTTGAGGAAATGCCAAGAATACAAATATCTATTGATTCCAATATGTAACAAGTGATAATCTGTGGTTATTTTAGAATGACAGTCGTTATTACCTTGTTGTATCTTGCTGTCTACATGTTGTACCGAAGCCGCGCGTAAATATTTATTGTGGGACTATTAAAAATTTGTTTCTCACATTTAGTTGTTTCCCAAAACACGGAACTAAGATTAAGAGCTACTGTGATTTAAAAATAAAACTGGTCTCATCATGAAACCAGTTTTTCTAGTATTATACCAGATAGCGGACTATTAAGTTTTGTTCTGTCCTGTTATCTTTTGGTAAGAAACCACTGTAGCTTGCTGATAGACGCGATTTATGGGCGACATATTTTTTACCCGAAATCGTGACATCACACAGAACAAGCCGGTTAGAGTAGATGCTTGATAATCCTATACGAGGTTCATTGCTTATGTCCATCTAGATATGCATGAATTTCTAATATCCATATTGCATGTAGAAATTTGAATCGCCGGTTCAATGACATTTTAAGATCATATTGTCGGGTCCGTGGCGCAGTGGTCAACGCTGTTGGATTCAGTTTCAGTGTTGATGAGCTTGAACCCCAGTATGGACAGTTTTGTAAGATTCAATCGATTTATAGAATTCTGTCCGAAGGCGTTGAATGTTTGTGATATCTAAAATTCCCTCCCACCCATCCTAGCAACGGGGCGTAGCGAGAGCGGTAAGCTAACCACTGGTGCTTTGCTAGCCCTATCCTACTCCAAGCAGTTCTTGTAGAAAAAATCTGACTAGACAAACTACATTAGGAGTCAATATGCCCCAAATTGGAAGCGAAAATGATTGAAAAAACTAATAAAGTTGAACTTCACTTCATTAAGCCACAAGTAAGCACTTGCCGCGGGAAATGAGTCACCGACATGCAAATCGATTTAGCCTCTCCGATTTATTTATTCGAGTAGTATCACTGCGCAACGAAAACAAATGACTCGCTGTGAAATTATAGATTGATTCTCCGCCAGTCATTAATTTTTTTTACGTTGCCTGCTATTGAATAGGCAAATCTTACAGTGGAAAAACAAATGACTCGGGGGTTCTAATTTAATTTGATTATCCACGAGTCTTTTTTTTCTCGAAATTTGTTTTCTCACCCTGCCTGCTATTGGCTTAACCGTATTAGATTAGAGCGGTTAGGTGGGAACGCAAGTGATTGGCATGATTCTTATATTTCATAGTGGTGAACTAAAAACTTTAATTTATTACAAAATATTAGGTCGTTTGTTGGTCAACTTCCGCTCATTTGCGACTCGGAATACGGAAAACTGTATATTGGTAATATACATGTCACCATCGTTTCCTCTAAGCTGCGTCCGTGCGCGGCCGCGCAACAGTTTTAGGACCCCGGCGCACTCATGTCTGATTGGCGCGCATTCCAATTCAAACTATTCAAATTAATTTTTTGAAGAAATACGTACACATTTTTACCATATCCGCTTCCAATATGGGGATATGTACTCTTAATGGAACTACTTGAACAGAAGTTTTTTCTACGAGAACTGCCTCAGTCACTCAAATTCTCTTTTTCGAAGACAGTAGGGGCAGAAGCATCTAGTGGAATAGCTCTTGCTATAACAAATTTTTCAGGATCAATCCTCATAAAAATAACCTTGTTTTATTTACTACGTTCGATCATAAGGTAAACCCCATATAGGATGGTGGATGAAGTCTGGGTCTTCATAGAACTTATAATTAAAATATTTTCAAATTTGGATTATTGAGATTTTGTACACTTCCATGTATTTTGTCACTAACGACCCGGGTTTCGCCTTTCGGCATCTTCAGGCTCGAACTGACAGACAGTAAACAGTGTCTAACGTTTATATAGAAGATACAAATACGACAAATATTATTTACGAGATAAAATATTATACGTCTAGGATCCACACTGATACCTGAGTTACCATTTCGAGAATCGCCTGAATCCTTATTTTGCAAACAACATATTAACAGAGTGGCGAATTGCCGCTTTCCAACTACTATTGGAATTACTAGTGATTTTACAATTATAATAGCATTGTGGGTTTCGATGGGATGCAATTCGACGAAATGATAAATATATACAATCATTCCACACTTAGTGACATCTGTTAGGTGTTTCAACGTATAGGATACAGCAACGGAGAATTTGCGAGGTTCAGCTGTTTGTTCAGAATTGGCAAGGAATTTAACTGGGCTCTATTGATTTCCAAATTTTTTTTGATAAAATAATTTATGATCCCCCATGTTTTGATGCAACAATTCAACCCCATCATCCGCATTAAACGTATGGTTCTCCAATAGCAAGTGATTTGCGAATGTCGAAGTTTCTTTTTTTTTATCTAAAGGCAGCTAAATGTTCTGATACCCTTATATCTAATGTACGTATGGTTTTACCCACATAGAAATGTTGCCAATCACTGCATTGTTATTTATAAACACCAGATTTTTTCTTAAAGTAATTTGCCTAGAGAATTTTTGCAATAGAACGCCGGTCTAACACTATCAGCGAGTTGTTTTCTTAATTTTAAAGCTTGTGCAACCTAAATAACTGATTCTATGCCAGTTCCTAGGTTGGTCTATGTCTTTAGACAAGTTCCCGAAATATAGCATCGTTTATGCTAATTTACGTTGTTTTTTTGATACAAGAATATCTATAAGAGACGCCTCATAGCCATTATTAATGGCAGTTTGTTTAATAATATTTAGTTCGTTCATCATAATGTTTAGTTTTCATCCAATTAAATATTATATCCATATAAAATATAATGGTTTAGTATTATTACACTTCGAATATGGTTGTTGAAGTTCAAAGCTATTTTTTTTTATTGAAATTTATAATCTGAGAAGTGTTTCTAGACAAAACCTTGCCTGCGGCCGATTTATTGCCCACAAATTAAATCCAATACATCAAAACTAAATGTTAAATAATAATTAAACAATTTCTATCCACTCTGATGGCAAAAAGCACGTCAAAATTATTTGTCTATTTATGATCAATAGAAATCAATTTTTATGATCAAATTTATAATCAATAGATCAAATGAAATCAATAGAGCCCAGTTAAATTCCTTACCAATTTCGAACGAACAACTGAATCTTCCAAACTCTCCTCTATTGTATCCTGTACGGGAGATGAGTTCGTATAAAATAAAACATGAGTTAACAATCAAAACTAAACATAAATTAACAACCAAAGTAATGAATTTTCCATATAATAACATCGATCCATGGTCACCCTAACTTGAAATTGAGATCTCGTGAAATTGCATTTAAAAAAACCCCCCTCACCCCTCTGTTCAGTCGTAAGGTGGTCACTAGTTCAATGTTAATTTCTTAGACACAGCGATAAGAGTTGTCCTATTTTATTTTGTATATAATCGTTAAAACTGTCTGTTTGATTTAGTTTGAGCCCACTCGAATGCTCGAATACCTGAAGATACCTAAAGGCGAAACCCGGGTCGTTAGTGACAAAATACATGGAAATGTACAAAATCTCAACAATTCAAATTTGATATTGAAATTCCATCAAGCACCCTCAGTCGATATCTTAAATTATTAAAAACTCACTATTATTTAGAGTAATACCTTCATTTCTGTCTTATAATTTCAAAACCATTTATTATTATTGGCCGCCAAATTTATTTTTCTGTAAGGCCAAATTAAGAATTCATAATGAAAGGCGGGCCGGGCCGTAAGTATATTATTTTTACATTCTAATAATGAAATTAATTAAGTAATTTATATAGTTATCTGTAAATTCGTGTCATAGTTGTTCATCCAATTGTTTTATACGTGATAATTATTAACACTCAACTTTATATGTATTTCATTAGTGCTCGATTCTGATTATTTTAAAAATGTGTAAATAGTACAGGGAAAATTTTCCTATATTTAAAAAAATATAATGCCTTTCCACCAAGAATTGACAATAATTGAATATAAATAAAAGGTGTTCACTGTTAATTCTTCGTAGAAAGGCATTATATTAAAAAAAAGCACGAATGGACTCGAACTGAGAGACAGTAAACAGTGTCTAACGCTTATATAGAAGATAAAAATGCGACAAATATCATTTACGAGGCAATACATTATACGTCTGAGAGCCACACCGATACCTGAGTTAAAAATTTCGGAAATCGCCCTAATCCTTATTTTGTAAACACCATATTAACAGAGTGACGAATTGCCGAAGGCGAATTACCGCTTTTCAACTTTTTTAGAAATACCAGTGATTTTACAATTATAATAGTATTGTGGGTTTTGACGGGATGTAATTCGACGAATGGGTAAATATATACAATCATTCCACATTTGGTGACATCTGTTAGGTGTTTCAACGTATCGGATATAATAGCGGAGAATTAGGAAGGTTCAGCTGCTCATTCAAGATTGGTAATGAGTTTAACTGGGCTCTATTAATTTCTAAAATTTCCTGATAAAATAATTTATGATCCCCCATGTTTTTATGCAACAGTTTAACCCCATCATCCGCATTAAACGTATGGTTCTCCATTAGCAAGTGATTTGCGAATGTCGAAGCTTTTTTTTTAATCTAAAGGCAGCTAAATGTTCTGATACCCTTATATCTAATGTACGTGTGGTTTTACCCACATAGAAATGTTGGCAATCATTGCATTGTAATTTATAAATACCAGATTTGTTCTTAAAGTTTACTCTATCTTTATTGTTAATAAGTAATTTGCCTAGAGAGTTTTTGCAATAGAACGCCGGTCTAACACTATCAGCGAGTTGTTTTTTAATTTTAAAGCTTGTACAACCTAAATAACTAATTCTATGCCAGATTCTGGGGCGGTCTATGTCTTTAGACAAGTTCCCAAAATATAGCATCTTTTCTGCTAATTTACGTTGTTTTTGATACAAGACTATCTATAAGAGACGCCTCATAGCCATTATTAATGGCAATTTGTTTAATAATGTTTAGTTCGTTTTCAAAATTAAATTTATTTAGAGGTATAGTGACTAATCTGTGAACCTGAGAATGGAAAGCAGCCAATTTATATGAGAAAGGATGGTCTGACTTAAAATGGATCGTGGCTTCTGAAAACGTCTGTTTTCGGTAAATTTTAAATTCATGAATGGAGTTTTTAATATCAATATTAAGGTCAAGGAAATTTATATTCTTGCCCCTACTTCTAAAGTGAATTGAATTTTATCATCTAGTGAGTTAAGAAAATTATGAAGGTTAGAAACTGTCATTAATCCCGTCATTACTACGGAATTACTTAATATATTAGACGTTTGCGTTGACCAGAACTATTTTCAATTTGATAATAGATTCTATGAACAAACCGAAGGCCTTGCAATGGGAAGTTGTTTGTCACCACTATTAGCAGAATTTTACATGAACCATTTAGAAAACCTTATTTTTAGCAATAAAACAGAAGTTAGAAACGTAGTTTATTGGTTCCGTTACGTAGATGACATCCTTTGTCTATTCAATGGAACGGAGAGACAAGTTTCTAACCTTCATAATTTTCTTAACTCACTAGATGATAAAATTCAATTCACTTTAGAAGTAGGGGGCAAGAATATAAATTTCCTTGACCTTAATATTGATATTAAAAACTCCATTCATGAATTTAAAATTTACCGAAAACAGACGTTTTCAGAAGCCACGATCCATTTTAAGTCAGACCATCCTTTCTCATATAAATTGGCTGCTTTCCATTCTCAGGTTCACAGATTAGTCACTATACCTCTAAATAAATTTAATTTTGAAAACGAACTAAACATTATTAAACAAATTGCCATTAATAATGGCTATGAGGCGTCTCTTATAGATAGTCTTGTATCAAAAACAACGTAAATTAGCAGAAAAGATGCTATATTTTGGGAACTTGTCTAAAGACATAGACCGCCCCAGAATCTGGCATAGAATTAGTTATTTAGGTTGCACAAGCTTTAAAATTAAAAAACAACTCGCTGATAGTGTTAGACCGGCGTTCTATTGCAAAACTCTCTAGGCAAATTACTTATTAACAATAAAGATAGAGTAAACTTTAAGAACAAATCTGGTATTTATAAATTACAATGCAATGATTGCCAACATTTCTATGTGGGTAAAACCACACGTACATTAGATATAAGGGTATCAGAACATTTAGCTGCCTTTAGATTAAAAAAGAAACTTCGACATTCGCAAATCACTTGCTAATGGAGAACCATACGTTTAATGCGGATGATGGGGTTAAACTGTTGCATAAAACATGGGGATCATAAATTATTTTATCAGGAAATTTTAGAAATTAATAGAGCCCAGTTAAACTCATTACCAATCTTGAATGAGCAGCTGAACCTTCCTAATTCTCCGCTATTATATCCGATACGTTGAAACACCTAACAGATGTCACCAAATGTGGAATGATTGTATATATTTACCCATTCGTCGAATTACATCCCGTCAAAACCCACAATACTATTATAATTGTAAAATCACTGGTATTTCTAAAAGAAGTTGAAAAGCGTAATTCGTGTGCTCGAATGCCTGAAGATGCCGAAAGGCGAAACCCGGGTCGTCGTTAGTGACAAAATACATGGAAGTGTACAAAATCTCAATAATCCAAATTTAATATATATATATTTGTTCTACTTCCACATATTTTTTATAATGAACGTTTTAAAAAATGTCGAAGTAAGTAGTACAAAACTAATTGTGTTTTTTTTTACATATAAATGAAATTGTAAAAAACAATAATTTTAAATATTTTGGCATGAATGTATAATGTTGTTACACTTTCTGTTATATAGATATTGTATTGGGTAATGGTTAAGTCGTCATGTCCATTTTGAAATATACTTTCCATAGACAGTTGATTTCACTTTGACCTATGTTTTGAAATCACTATAAAGATGAAAGTTTGTATATTAACGACTTCGAAATTTACGGTCTTTATAATCTGTCATACCCAGATAATTTATAGACACGCATGCAAGCTTTTATGATGCAAAGTTTTAAATGGAATCCGTAAAAATTTTATTATTCTGATTAAAATTATTGATATTGAGTTTGCTGCGTTATTACAAACTTGTAAGACTTATTTTATCATCAGTTATTGATTCGACGATTGCACCTTTATCAACACGTCGTTTTTATTTACACGATGAGTCCCGGAGCGTGTTTTCGCGCGACAAGTTAACCACACGTTGAATACCGGAAACGTGTTTACGCGCCATGTTCTAGGACTTCTAGGCTTTCAAATAAAGTCATCGTTATGATTTCATGTATTAGAAAAATTCACGGTAACCATAGAAGAAGGTTCTCAAATCTGAAAACAGTAATTCAATTGCATCAAAAATAGTGACCACTTGCCCGTCTTTCAAGCAATCATTTGATTTGACTAAATAGTTTCACAGTTATAGTACTTGTAGAGTCCTTAAGAAAAAATTCTATTCTTCAAAACAAAGCTGAGCACACAAAATAGTTTCACAAAAATTGGGCCGGGTCTTATAGTGTTAATCTTATTTCAAAGAGATGCAGGGGTTCCTCTTCTCCACACAAGCAAGTCATATGTGTAATAGTATATTATTGATTGAACTATTATTTACATGGTAGAACTCAATTATAATAAGGATACGATTGTAAAGTATTTATCTCTACTAAAAACTAATATACGGATATCATTCTCTCAGGTAAGTTTCATAAATACTTTTCAATTTTTAGGATATACAATATACATGAAGAAATCTGTAAAATCATGCGTCGAGAATGTTTACCTTAGTGCGGGCTAAATATAGAGTCTTTCGTTCAGCTTCAACTCATTTATCGTTTCCTGTGTTGTTTGCTGTTCTGTGAAACTTATTTTACTAGTTAAGTATGACATTTTCTTGTTCCGACATACAATTTAAACATAAGGAGCTCATCGAGAATAGATTTGGTCAATTATAACGATCTCGCATTCATCATTTTTGAAGGGGCCGTTTTAAAACGAAGAATCAGGATTCCCCTGTATAGAGACGAGACAAAATTTTCCTTATCTTGATAGATTTGACAATGTAGAAATAGTCCACGAAAATATAATAAAGATAATTATTACTGTAGGCTCCGTAGCGCTGCGGTCAACGTCGTTCGCTTCGGTTTCAGATTTCACATGCTCGAGTTCCAGTACGGACAGTTTCATGAATTGATTTATGAATTTCTGTTCGAAGGCACGGTTGTTTAACACTCCTTTTAATGATTAGATTAGAATCTAATCTATCCGATCCTTGTAACGGTGTTTAGAGAGAGCGTTTAGTTAACCACTACTTACCCTAGCCCTATCTTTCTATCCCTACTCTCTTTTGAAAAAGAGGTTGAGTAACTGAGTAATAAGCAGTTCTCGTAGAAAAACTTATGTTGAGATACCTCCAGTAGAAGGAAATATGTTTCACCTTTGCGAACGGGCAGGAAAAGTTTAGAGATCTCAAATATAAATGGCTTCGAACACAGATCCATAATTCAATTTATGAGACTTTCCGCACTGGGATTCGAGCCCGTGAGATCCATAACCGAAGCCAACGACTTTGACCACTGTACCACGTAATAATAATCTGCAGGATATTTTGGTGGACTATTTCTACATTATCAAATCTATCAGATTAAGAAAAGTTTGTCTCTACAAAGTGGAACCTCAGATTCGAGCCCGTCAGATACAAAACTGAAGCCAACGACATTTACCGCTGCACCATAGACCCGACAGTTAAGTTGAATAGTCCCATTTGATAGATGGGTGTTTCTGATCGTATAATATAATTCATAGGCTAAATCTTTCAATCATCGTTGTGTCATTTATCCGCGTAACTAGAGCACCAAGAATGCGTTGACATTAAAATCAACGAAGCATAATGAATTGTGCGAACATGTCTTATAATACAATACAAGATTAGTATACAGTATCGGCTATCCCTTGTCGAGCACAAAATCGTCATTATCTGCTTCGGTAGTCACTCACTTCTTTTCAATTCAGTAATCATTTAATTAAGAATGCAGATAGTTACGCCTCATATTATATTTGCAACGATGTCTCAAATTTCGTATGAGGTTCAGAAGATCGAATGATTCTTAAATGGTATCATATGTCGGCGTCCGTGGCGCAGTTCATAATCCAGATCAAAATATTAAAATTCAAATACTGAAAACTAGAAACAACTTTAAAACTTAAATAAACATTCATTGATGTATATTTCAATATGAATGTAATAACTAAGGACATGTTGAAATAACAAGTGTGCCGAATCAATTAACAGGTGCGAAGAGCTGTTAAGAAGACGTATTTTAAACATGTGTTAATTCAACTTTTGTTTTGAGTTTAGTGAAATATTAAATCGAACTCTTTCGTTAACATAAATGCTGTATAAATAAGTGCTTTACATCTTTATTTTCATCTTGTCAGATATCGTTAGGAAGAATACGTTCTATCTCTTACATACGTCATACTTGGACACAATTTTTCAATTTTGTCTCCCATAAGACCCATTTCAGTGTCTTGATAATTTCGTATTTATAATATCTTGAGTATTTATACTAATTATCAATTTAGGCAGCCATGTTCCACGATATTATTTCAGTTCAGTTAGACGAGTATTGTCCAATATCGCAAGTTCGAACTGTTACTTAAATGGAGTTGAATATTTCCTTCGTTTCTACCTTTGATGACGATTTTTTCTGTCATCGTATGTTTTTAGATTGTATTTATGTTATGCTTTCAGTGTTGCGAAAAGTAAAGACCTCCACAACTAGTCCTGTCCTAGCCCTATCCTTATATCCGTACTATCTTCTAAAAAGAGAGGTTAAGCAACTGAGTAACAAGCAGTTCTCGTAGAAAAACCTATGTTGAGAAATCTTCATTAAGAAATCATATCGTCGTTTCTCTTGCAAAATTGTATATCTGCAAAATCAACATTTTTCAGGGGAGCATAAATACTTTTTAAAAAACAGTTAATAAAAAAACTTACAAAAATAACTTTATCGAATTAAAACAAGAACGCGTAATTGGTATAGTTGTACACCCGATTCTCTTTTACACCGGGCCGTGTTAAAAGATAAGGTGAGAACCTTATCTTTTTAAAATATAAAAATCGGAGATAGGTTCCAATACTTAAAAAGTGTCGAAGTGTTTTTAAATATATAGCTACACAAACTGTATTTAATAATACAAAAAAATCGTTGTAAGAAAATTAATGGTCCGTTTTCTTAGACCGTGCAAAAGAGAATCGGGTGTATATATTTAATATTAATTATGTGTTTTTATTATTGTTTTAATTAGATAAAGTTATTTTTTAAACTGTTTTTATGCTCTCCAGAAAAATTTTGACTGTGCAGATATACAATTTTGCAATAGGAACGACGATATGTTTCATATTGGGGGCGGACATGGTTAGGATAAAAACTTATTCTAGTCTTAATTGTACCAGCCAAATGGAAAATGTGCAATTAATGAAGTAGTTTTAACTCGTACATCTAAAGAGAAAACGCAGGAGTCAGCAATGACCACATGGTGAGCCGATGACATTTCGAAGAATCTGTATTGTGACGTCACCGGATGATGAGAAATCGCGAAGGCGAGAATATGAGCGCTAGCTGGTGCTATTCCGCCCCCGCCCGCCTCTACTAACTTCTGTCCGCCTATACCGGCCGCCCCCGCCCAAACTCTACTCACCAACTACAGTGATGTCGAATCTTCTTCGATCTTTATATGAATTATTCTCATTTTATTAAAATCGAAAATTTTCGTGTGATTAAAACTCGCAACTAAATACGAAGAAATACAGATAGTTTAAAAAATCCTATCCACTCCTCACTCGCACCATATAGCCACCGAGACACACCGTGTCTACAAGATCCTCTGTTCTCCGGCAGTCTACCTGAGAGTCATTTGATCGCTTCTAGTAAATATGAGTTGCGAATAACTTGCTACTCCGCTCACATTTTATCAGAGTGAAAAAATAAATGACTCGAGGAGAATCTAGTTATTCTTCATCGTTTCGCAGTAACACGATGAGTTACTTACACACAGTTATTTGTAAAACATATGATACCGAACTTTTTTAACCATATCCACTCCCTAATCGGAGCATATATTCGCCACACGGTGTCTCCAATCTGTTTGTATCTGCCCCCCGCCGGTCTTCTCCCAGTAAATCCAATAAATGATCATCGGCGGCCCTCCAGGGCGACATAATCCATACCTTTTAAAGGTCCAATTCTTGAGTTAAGCGTGGCGTAGCAGGGGCGGTTAGCCAACTACTAGTCCTTTTCTATTTCCAGTCGTTTAGCCTCACCGTTTCCGGAATTGGGAGAAACTCGGAGATTAGGGAACGTACCAAGCAGAGCCTGTTACGGAGAGCCTCAATCGTGCTTGCCTCTTTTCCGACCTTCCGACTTTCTAGCGTCCAGGGCGACAGAGTCCATCCGGTATGCAGAAGAGACAAGCATGATTCAGCCACCCCTGAGACATCCATTGCACTGGTCCATCGTCACTTTTTTTTATTTTGGAAGTAGTAAAGAGTTGGTCAGTCCACTCTCTTACCTCCAAGTTCCTGACAAAGTCAGACTACCATACTTCGAGTTCGTGCATTTGTATACTGTTATATTATTTATTTACTTTTAAGGTGTTAACTGTCAATTCTTGGTGGAAAGACATTATATTTTAAAAAATAAAACACAATTCGTTTGTACTACTTCCACATATTTATAATGATCGGGACCGGTTTCGCTCATCACGAGCATTATCATCAGTTGATAATGCTCGTGATGAGCGAAACCGGTCCAGATCATTATAAATATGTGAAGTAGTACAAACGAATTGTGTTTTATTTAAAAAAAAAGTTATATTATTTCCCAAATATTTTAATTGAGCCAACGTTGCTGCAGCATTGGGTGCACCGTGCACCGTATAACAAAAAATCTTGAATGCGCGTGTGTGAAATGTTATAATTAGATATCAATCACCTCAGTTTAATCATCACTGCATGTCGAAAGATGCTGCACTGGTATTTATAGAGGCTGACGGTATGATCGTATACTCGCTCGCTTACTAAACTTATTGACTGGCGAACGAGGCCGAATGAGCTTGAATCTTGATTTGAAACACGTATTAAAATACATATCTATGTTATGATAAAACAGATTATTTGATAAAAGAGTGTTTTTCACTCCTTTTCTGGCATTAAACGTTATGTCGTGTTACGAATTATTTCTAGAAAATTGTTTCTTTTTACAATACATTCAAATATATTTATCATTTAACACAATCATGTAATAAATACTGCAGATAGCACCTACGGATATAGTCAGCAACCGATGAAGACGTCGCAAAATAAATAATTAAACCCGGATTTAAATAATTGCATTCTCTCAGAATAGGTTCTCTAAATGAAAATTAAGCATTTTAAAGGTTCACAAATTCTTGGTAGAAAGGTAATATATTTAAAAAATATCATTCAACATATAAAAAACATTGTGGGGATTTCTATTCCCGATTCTCTTTTTGCTCGTGGGATACGTTCAAGAGACTACCGTGCAAAATAACCATGTAAAAAAGATAAGCTTCCCATATAAAAATCGTAGATAGGTTCCATTACTAAAAATACATTCAAAATATAAAATTCTCTAACTCAAAAATAGTTCGAATATATTTTTTATTTATATGAAAAAGTAGTTTCCTAAGATACAACTGTACTAAGCTGTAAACAATTCGTAACATGTCAAGAAAAATAATATTGGAGAGAAATTCACATATTAAATTCGTTCGATAGATATAACATGATAAGCATGAGTCATTAGTCTATCTCCTGCATTTTGAAAATCACCAGATTACAAAAATGACAATAATCACAAAGAGCCAACGTATTTTTAAATATATAAATACACTGTATAGTTTTCGTTTTTATAACCGCATAAAAGCAAAAAAAAATGAGTGCAAAAAAAAATTGGTCCGTTTTCTTAGAACGTGAAATAGAAAACCGGGTGTATTTTGTCAGTTGATACTGTTAGCGATGAGCGAAACCTTTAAATATCATTATCAAAATGTCAAAGTACTGAAAAACAAAATGTGGTTTATTTTTAAAAACAAAAAAGCACAATTAATTTAGCAACACAATTAGCTTAAAATGAAATTAAGCTTGATCGGATTTATTGCCTCGGCTACAATATAGGCACATATAATAATTAATTACTATCCAATCGTTAAAAGCTGATGAAAGCTTTCGATTTATATAAAGGCTCTTAATGAGGTCAGACAATAGAATTTAATTAGCGGCCTGTCCTAACTAATTATTCACGAAAAACAATAGATTGAGCAGATACGACTGCCGTTCTTTTTTAAAATAAAAATATTCCACCCACAAATTGTCGGATTATACTCTTAATACATTATTATGAATTACCGTATTATCCCGATGAGGTTTTTATAAAAAAAGGGGGTCGCTTTATATTTGAGTTTCAAACAAATAAACAACAAATTCACTGCTTCGCGATGAGCGAGATGACTATATTGCTTCCATCACAATATATCTTAATGAATGCGTTCAACAGATGGCCCTGTTCACAAATTACCGGCGCATTGCAGTTTCTGACAGTTTCTGACAGTATTAAAAATAATTAGTGTTATTGTCAAAATTGTATATACCTACATAATGTATTGTTCTTACATATTATGTATATACGTATTTGTATATACATAAAGATTTTTTACTAATTCTTTTTTAGTAATAAATACTTTTCTATCTTTATGTATTATTTCTTTTATAAAATGGTGATCGCCTTATAATAGAACAATTTTTTCGCCCAAAAGTCGGATTAAAAAAATGACGGTCACCCAATAATCAGGGTCGACCCTATAGTCGAGCCAAAACGGTACTTAAATAAAATCAATGAAAATTTCAATTTTGTCGAAAACTTAAGTAGAAAAAATACTGCAAATTAGTGTTCTTCTAATTTTTGAAGAAATATATATTCATTTTTTTACCGTGTCCGCTGCCATTTGGGAGCAATCTCAAAATATTGTCAGTACTCAGTCGCTCAACCTCTCTTTTTCAAAGAAATTTAGGGGTGGAGAGTTGGGACAGGAATAGAGATAAGCTAATCGAGATTTGTTTGCAAAAGGGTTAAAATTATCCAGCGCATTTGTTGGTTTAATCCTCGTGGATTTTTCGCCCAGTGAATCTCTCGTCTTGAAGGGAACATTGTTACAAACACTGAAATCTGAGCTGGCAGGGAAACGGCTTCAAGAAGTGTTGAAAAATCACAGTTAATGACATGAATATAAATTGAAGAAATCGATTCGTGTGAATGTTTAGTTGGGGATTCTAGCTGTTAACAGCCAATAGAGCTGTCTGCTATTTGTATATATTATAATGTGTATATGAGTATTCCGCAATTCAATTCTGTCTACTGATAATCAGTGGCGTAATTAGAGGTGCATATTGGGGCATTCAATCCCGTGATTCACTGTAAATGTTCAAAAATAATTAATATTTCAAGTTAAATACTTCCTGATACCTCGTTTTCTTTATGTACATACTTATTTTTATAATTTCTACATAATTAATACATTGTGATCTCCCTCCTTCTCATATTTCGTAAATGTCGTAGACAGGAACAAATAATTTAGACGACAATATACTTTATCAATTTCATCAAAAAAATCAATTTCATCTGTTAATAAATTTTTATCAATATATAAATAAGACATTTCTAAGCCCAAAAAAAATTCAAATCATATATTTCTTCCAATTGAATGGGCACATTTGATAAATTGAAAAATACATTTTCATAGTTTATTTTTACTCTGCTGCAAAATGTCGCCTCGCATGAACGTATTGCCTGTTTTCAAACCATATTTAGAAATTTTCTGTGAGCGAAAAGGAAGCGGTGTCAAGTCTGAAAGATTAAAATATGAGTTGAATATGCCAAAATAAATACAATGCAAGCATAAAGGAGAAAAACGACCAGTCAAATTGGCGCTGCTGAATTAGTAAATTTCACATTGGAACTCAAATTTTTCATCAAAATTCTTTAAAACGCTTATCTTATTTTGGCTCATTTGAAAAGTACAGAATTTTGAGTTAACGCCCTTTTCCTTTCGTAAACATATTTATTCAAAAGATTTCAAAAGGCCATTAACAAGCAGCTGAAAGAAAGAAGAAGTAGGAAAACCATAATAATTGTTTACATCTTGCTATGGTAACCAAAACCATAAATCTGATTCATACTATTACTGGACTGCGGTTATGCATGTAATTTCTTTATGGGCGAGCTTTGATTGAATAATTTCATGCCCACGTGGCCTGTGCTGGACCACGTGGCCTCTACTCGATGGGGACACGTGCCGTTATTCTTTCTCTCCAATTAGAATTTTATTTAGGACCTCTCGTAAAAATTCTCAGCTTAGAATTTCTTTCTCACATATTTAAGCTCACATACGAATAACCAAAAGCGCATTCTTTTACCGATATTAAAAACTTTCTTCTTGATTTTTTTTTGACAGACCAGAAATCAATGACATGTGTACTGTACAGTTTAAATAATGGACGGTTTTTAAATGATTTTCGGTCTGTAACCAAGTGGTCAACATTGGTTGTGTAGTTCACGTGCTCGAATTCCAATACTGAGAGATTCGTAAATTGATGTTTCAATCGACTTATGTCGTAAATCTCTTTCACCTACCTGATCCTCAACTTAACGGTTACAACGGTTTTTAAATGATCCTCAACAATATAGGGTGTGGCAAGTGTAATTAGCTAATTACTGTCGTCTCTAGCTCTATCTTTCTACTCTTAGTCTAACTAAAAATGAGTGGTTGAGCGACTGAGTAACGAGCAGTTCTCGTAGAACAGCTGCCGTTGAGATTAGGTACATTGAACGTCTATATATGAATCTTAAATACTGCATTTGAATCTTTTATTAAACGGTCTTTTTCCCAACCATGTTCGCTCCCAGTGAGATATCTTAACACAAGTTGTTCTGTGAGAATTGCTTGTTACTCGATTTCTCAACCTCCCTTGTTGAGAAGGGATAAAAGGATACGGCTAGGACAGGACAAGTGGTCCGCTAATCGCTCTCGAAACGCCCTGTTTTAAGGATCGGAAGTTGCGAGATTAACTTTCAAACATCACGTGCAGCCATTTCTACGAACAGAAACCCATGAATCGATTGAAAAATTAATGTATGAAACTGTCCGTACCGGGACTTGAACCCGAGACATCAGTAACCGAAGACAACGACGTTGAGCACTGCACCCCGGGCAGGACGATTTTAACGGTTTACGAACATTTATTAATCGGCCGAATCGATAGTACGTAATGTTGCGTAAATATTTATTTGAGTATTGAATCAGATAGTTGATCAAAAAAGATTCTCTAACGAAGAGTGACAGATTCGAGCGGTCTTTGGATTCGCTCAATTTATTACTCTTGTTGTCAGTTTGACAAATCAACCTGACTCATTCGCATGACTATGCTGCAGTAATTTTGATATTTATTGATAGATGCGTTGGAGTGAGTCGACGAACGGATTTATTAAAATATTGAAGCTGAATTAGTAAAAAAAAAGGAAAGAGATTCTACATAAGTGTAGTTTTCTCACATCAATTATGTAAGCTTCACAATCATTTAATGGATTCATTGTTTCGACCTGATTTGAACCCCTTACTTACCCCTTGAACGCCGTAACCTTAGCCGCCCAAGAAACTGTTGCCAACCATGTAATTACCCTTCGATAAATAATTAGAAAGCAGCTTCCGAAGAGTTCGTTCCAGCATCACGACCCGGCTGTTGCATGCCAGCCTCCTCACGTAAATCGTCTCTTTATGTAATAATGACTCAATCACCTTTGCGATAAAGATCTTGGGCTTTTGCCGCGGCCGTGCGATAGGCCGGCCGACCGAGAGTTATACATCACGTTCTTACACAAATATACATACATCACTTGTCAGAGATTTACCTAATTATCGGCTGTTTTTACTTGTACCGAATGAACAATTAATGAGTCTACCGTATACCTACAGTGAATTTATTTATAGCTAACAAAGACTTCATGTTAGACGAGAAATTAGTGAATAAATAATGTTAGTAAAATCTAGTTAGACTTGATTTTGATAAGAGTAATATATATATATATTAAAAATAAAATATAATTTTTCTCAACTACTTCCACATGTTTATAATGATCAGGATCAGTTTCGTTCATCACGAGCATTATCAACTGATAGAAATACAATCAAAACAGGGCTATTTCTATAAAATTGAATGTTAACAATTAAAAGGCATATAAAACAGTCGGTTCATGAACTAAGACAAGTACTTATAGATTAATCAAACATATTATATGTAAACGAAATTAAATAGTATCAATAATACTAATCTGAAATAAAAAATAAGGCTACATTAAAAATTCATTAACTGAGCAAAATTTGAATGCTTTTAACTAATTCGTTGATATTCATTAAGCAAATATAAAATAGCTCAAACAAGGTTTTTTTTGACATAACGCATTCTGCCACAATACCGATGATATATTAAAAAGACTCGCCAGCAAAGTGTTAATAAATTTGAATATATTAAACATAACAATAAATTGTGCAAGTATATTAACTTGTGCGGGCATATAAATAATAAAAATGTATTTATTTTATCCTTAAGTACGTGTATTTAAATATTTCTCAATAAAACGAATGGCTAAAAAAGTATTACGTGAGCATTCAATTTATTTTATTTTAAAACTTTCTTTCATTCATTCAGTCGACCTTCGTTGCATTTTTATGCCTTGACCACGATCACGCTTGCAACTGGTCACCAAAAAACTAAAATGTAAACCTGACATAAATAAAGCGCTAAGTGCCAAAAAAAAGGAATCGAGATATAGAATTTTAAATGAATAAACGCAAAATCACACCGTGTCACCGTCAGCAATTTTTGTTACTAACATGAGTTTTTTTCATGCAAAAATACTAATTCATTTGTTAACTCATTATTTTAGCCAAAGCACTTGGAAAATAAGACCTTTTTCAGGGTCGTTGTGAAGTGGTCAACATCGTTAGCTTCGTTGCGGTTATCACGGGCTGAAATCCCAGTACAGGCAGTTTCATAAATTTTGCATTTCTGTTAGAAGGCATGGATGTTTGTGATGTCTAGAATTCCTTGGCACCCGTACGATCGTAAAAACAGGGTGTAGTGAGAGCGATTAGCGAACCACTAGCCCAGTCCTAGTCCTATCATGCTATCCCTACTCTCTTCTAAAGAAAAATAAGGATTGAGCAACTGAGCAACAAGCAGTTCTTTTAGAAAAACTTTTGTTGTGATACCTCCACTATAATGCCATATGCACGATATTGAGAGCTAACATGATTTTAAAAAATAGACCCTTTTCGGGAATTGGAAATGGCATATTTATACACACTCGCTTAATTCGAAATGGTAATGACAAGGCATGGCACTGTTTTTGTGCATGATTTTACAGAATTGGGAATGGCTTAAATAGTATTTCTAGTTTTTTTAACGAATATAACGTTGGTGAATTGTCAGCGTAGGAATTTTTATACTCAGAAGGTGGGCGGGTGATCTTTAACTTGAAAAAGATTATCTTTGATCACAATGGATGGTGTAATGTCGTTACGGACATGTACCCTTTTACCGCTCGCTGCGACTTACGTCACATTCATAATGCAAGCGCAACTCTTGTGACGTTGATAAATGAACTATGCGGCAAAACGTTGCTGCATTTACCAATTTTGAAGATCAACCGCCATGCATAGCCGATTTCGCGGGATGCAGCTTTGAGTCCGGACGCGTATATACGTCTGTACTCAAGTAACAGATTGACTTATAAATGTTACAGAGTAACAACAAACTTAATCTACTCGGCAAAGGCGTCAATGGCGAAATAGCTAACGAAAAATAATGCCCTACCTTTTTTTTAAAGAATAACGTGTCATAGACTTCTATGGAATTTATTCGCATATGTTTAATATAAGATATTGACTGAGGGTGCTTGATCAAATGGAGCAAATCTCAGCAATTCAAACTCAACTCTTTTTCTACAATAACTGTTTTTTACTAATAGGCTCAACCTATCTTTTTCGATGGGATTAACGATAGAAGAATAGAGATAGGACAAGACTGGTGTTAAACTAATCGCTCTCGCTCCTCACCGTTATTAGGATGGGTGGGAGGGGCTTTTAGACATAATATGAATCCTTGTCTTCGAACAGAAATTCATAAAAGTTGAATTATTAAAACATTGTACATTTCCATGTATTTCGTCACTAACGACCCTAGTTTTGAATTTTGGCATCTTCAAGCATTCAAAAAGCAAGAAATAATGAACTCGAACTGTCAATTAGTAAATAGTAAGGCGAAACCAGGGTCCTAAGTGATGAAATACGTAGAAATGTACAAATTTCTCTCCGTACTGGGATTCGAACTCGCGAATACCGCAACCAAAGCCAACGAAATTGACCACTCGACCACGAACCCGGCAAACATCTTTTTTATTCTTACCTAATTAAAGAAAATAAACGTATCTGAGCATTCTGTTAAATGAGTCCCCGAGAAGAAAAGTGAGCCAAGTTATAAAACGGTGAAACTTGTTTATTGAAAGTTTTAGTTAAATGATCTTCTTACATTAGTTTACACGTTATTTAATTTAACTTCTTACATAATTAAATACTTTTACTTAGTATTTACTTAGCTCACTTCACTTTTATGATAATTTATGACATGTAGAATATCAAAAAGCACCTAACTCATTTTTTTCGAAACTATCAGTTTGCTCACTTCACTCCTCATTGGCTCAAATGAAACATAATTTGGATAATGAAAAAATGTGAATTTATTATCGATAGTACAAAAGCGTATCCAGTGTCAAGCTTTGCTGCTCACATAAAACGAATATGGTTTCAACAGTGCGTGGTTATTATCAAGTGAGATAGCAAGCACGTGTTCGTGTTTGCTACACAACACAACACAACAGCCTACACGCGCACTTGTGACAAGAACAAATACATTTTTATTTATCTTAATACGACTCGGTGACATTGTTTGATTAGTGCATAAACATTCTTCAAATTGTTCTTACAATGCATTTCTAACATCCATGAAATTTAAACCACTTATAATCTGTGTGGGCTCTTCTTCTACAGTATCTCGGTTGACTCATTTTGAATTTATCATTATCTTACAGCGAATCAAATCATTTATTCTCTTTTGATTTAGAGATGATTTATCACCTCTAAGGTGTTAACTGTATGTTCTTGGTGGAAAGTCGGACGGTCAATCACTGTAAATTAGAAAAAAAAATATTCGTATTTCAAATTAAATACTTTCCTATGGATTCGGCGGAAACTTTGTGGAAGTTCATTTTCAATATAAAATTAAAATTGATAACTTAATTATTCCACTGGGTTTATCACTAGCGTGACGCGTTTCGCCTCTTTAAGAAGCATCTTCAGTCTGAAGTGGATTAACTAAGTTATCAATTTTAATTTTATATTAAATACTTCCTGATTAACTGCAACGTGTAACTCGGCTTGTTTATGACCGAACTCATAAATTTTCAAAATTCACTTGTTTGTATTAAACACCATAATTTTACCTCTTCTATACCATGGTTAATAGTATTAACTGATATATATATATATATATATATATATTTCTATATGTGTATATATATATATATATTTATTCTGAGATATTCCGTTTTATAGAGTGAGTCTTGATTTTGGAATGAAAGATACTTAATCATAGTTCTGACGATGGCTATCAACTACCTAATTTTTTTTTTAGAATTAAATACGTATGTTTTATCCTATTATAATAGAGTTCTACCAAGTCAATGCCAATTCAATCAATACAAGTCCTTTAATGTTTTTAGTGATCAGCTCCTTTTTATTATTTGTTGATATTTATTAATTCCAATTAGTCAAAAGTACATAAAATGATGTTGGAATAAGTTAGATGACATCATATTGTGTATCTCTTGTCTACAATACTGTGCTATTTTTATCCGTATTAAATATATTTTGATAAGTCATTGCTATATATTTTTGTGTTTTTGGATTTCAGTTATTCATAGACAGTTAGGTATTTTTTGTAAGCGTTTTGCGAGTTTCTGTGTAACGGATATACCGAATAAAAAGTGCTTTACAGTTGTCTTACATTGCTATATTTTGTTGAATATGAGGCTACATTACAGTATCACATGTCAAGAATGCTTTAGTAATCTCGCTCTGCTATATTAGGTTCTGTGGATGAAATGATCTTGCTGCGCAAGCGTTTCCAGTGTTTTCCGTGACACAATATTTGCTCACACTTTAATTCTCTACCAGCAGACCAGATAAAACTACACCGATAACAAGTTGACACCTGGTCCCACGTTTTGATATGATATTTTAGCCCTTCAAATAGAGCCATATAGTAGTAGCATTTATCAAAAAATAATATAGTAGACACAGTAGCAAATAGTCAATTCAGTCGTTCAGTTATTATTTTCTAACTGTATAATTTCATCGCTAAGGTTTGCACTACCTACGTATAATCACCTGATTATACGTCTTTTGCATTTTCGTTGTCTACGCACTCAGTTCTATAGGTAAGCATAAAAAAACATTGGTAACAGTATCTACTTCACCTTTTTTCGTAAAGTATAAACACGTAACTAGCCACTTACATGAAAATCTTTACTTGAAATCCGAAGTCGAGTGTCGTATTTGTAATATTTCAAAAAATAAAAACTTTTTATCAAAACTTTATTCTTATAAATTTTTGATGAATTTATTTATTTTTTTAAAAGAAACTAGATTTAAAATAATAGTACCATCCAAATTTTGAAGATGATAGATGCAGTCGTTACTTTGCAACTGCGTTCTGAATCTTTGAGACGCTCTTCTGTAAAATATTAAGTTTTAATATACGGGATTATACGTAAGAAGTGTCAATCTTATCAAAATAATATTCAAAAGATATCATCTAGTAAGACTTGAACAATGATTATTAGCAATTACAGCTAATGTAATCTTATTTAAGCTCCCCAAAATATTTTAAAAATTGTTTATTATCTTTTTCTTAAATAGACAAAGTCATAAATTTTACCTAAACTTGAACTAGCAATATTTGCGTCATTTTACAATAAAAATGTTATTTAGTATTTCAAAAATTTGAGCAGAGGCATTACAGTGTTAAGATATTTAGTCAAGCGAGATAGTTGGCTGTGAACATGACAATATCAAATGTATGCTTAAGATAAACAATTACACATTTTGGTTCGTATATAATTGCTTACTAATAAAAATATCGTAGGCATTATAAAATAGTACTTGCGAATATTGCATAGCTTGATCTGGATATCGCCCGATACTAATATGTTTTCACAATTTAATCAATATGTAATAGGCATACATCGTTTGCGAACTAAGCCAAACGAATTAATCTTTATGGCGAACGAGAGTCACTCGTTCACCTCTCGATTCATTTGAATTGCGAATCGCATGCTTTACAAAAACACGTGTCACATAAGAATCTTCAATATGTGAAATCTATTTCCGCAAAATGGTCTGTACCAAGGAGAAAGAATATGAAGAAATATTATTAGGAATTATTTTATGATATTTTTTATTATTTAAGGTAGTTTTAATAGCGGATAAATTTTTGGTTATATCGGGATCCCGAGATTCCGGGATTGGAATTTTGTGAATCCCGAAATCCCGGGATTATTGAAAGGGTCCAGGATTTTATGCCTTAGTACGTATTGCTTTTGCGCAAAGTAAACTAACGGCACCTCACAGTATCCATGTAAATTATGATCGAATAAAAATAAAAATTTAGAACACCTTGCGGTGAGGTGTGGTAAGATATTTGCTGTTCATAATATTATTTACAATGAAAATGCATTAATGATTTTATGTCAATCTGACTATAATGGTTCTCGATATAAAAATACTACTTTTTTATTTAAAAGGAGATTGTGTTTAATTAATTATTTCATTTCTTTCTTTAGAAGATACTTGAAATAATAGGCTACATTATAACTTTCTGGATTACCACTGTAACTCATAATCTATAATATAAAACAGAAAATACGTGTGTCTGTCTGTTACAAGAACTACTCTCAAATTGTGAACAGTACCGAAGTGAAATTTGTATTTTTCTGGCTGCCATTTCTAGCTCAACTGCCATTTTTGGATGTTCACCATTTAATATTATTATTATTGTTAATTGATGGATTATATTTTGTGAGTGTTACACTAGGTACGATCCAATTTCAACTTTAGCTAGCATAGCTAACATGAAGAATGAGTATAAAATATACAACACAATTAGAAAACGTGAGAGTAAATTTGAGAGATAACGCGTGTAGTGTTTGCACTTGTAGATTGTGGTATTATTAACGGCGACATTTTGAAATTATGGCCTATTGACTTTCATTTGTTTTTGAAACTTGTCTTAAATCTTTCTTTTAATTTTTGCGTACAAACAATTAAACGTTTATTAACGTGTTCATTTAAAGGTGGCAAAAAATAATAGATCTCAATTGGATATAAAAATATATACGACGAAAAACATGTATTATTTAATATTCAGAAAACAAATAATTCTCAAATTGTAGCTGACAATTTCTTGAATTGCTCCGCTCCAGCTTCACTCAGGTATCGAAGTACTTCCTCCTGCTCCGCTCATGCTCTCCGCTCCGTGCTCCGTGTAAAAAGGACTTATTTATTATAATACTTTTCATATTTAAGAGTTTTAAAACCTTTACCACTCGAGCCTTTTTCGTATGTGCCTACTTCCTACTCGAGACGTTTTTCGATGAAAAGCATATTTTCAATTCAAAAAAACAATTGGTGACACACTGTAAACAAAAAAAAAAGAAAATCGTTTTATTATCATTTCTGTAAAATAGATTTTTAATGAATATACTGCACTTATTTTGATATATTATTTGTAATTCTTCATTGTGTGGTATTTCACATAGCAATCTCCTATATGTAATCTTGGTCGTATTTCCGATCTACCACCTGGGATTTTTCTATTTGAACATACTGCAGTCTTTCTTATTCCTGGAATGCAGGACATGTAACTTATCTGCAAGTCGGTATTCTGTTGGAACAGTTGAAGTGCGCCTTCGAGATCCACCTTGCCAAAAATCTCCTACTAATTGGTCAACCAATAAATTCACAAACTTCAAATTAGATTTGTAGGCTTCTTAAGATATAATATACTAGTAAGTATTGTCAACAAAGACAATCTATTCAAATATAACACTGTAAATTATACGAGACGCCCTTGATTTAAACGAATAAAAGGTACTGATTTGAGAAATAAACACTTCAGATCATGCATAATACTGTTTAACCTCAGTCACTAGTGCGTTCAATAAATAAGATTAATTACTCAATGCGACACAAAAATATCGCTTGCACCGAAAGATTCAAAAAAAAAAAACACAAATTGAAATTACGCACGACGTCTTCATTTGGCGAGTCCTTTCTCAGATAAATGTAATAACCTATTATTATTCATTCTAACTTGATTGAAATCGCAATAAAAAAAATAGTTCAAAATATTTAAAACAACCACTTTATTGACATGCCGCCGTAGCGGCGGCATTCGAGTCCAAAGAGTTAAGTGGTGTTATTGTTAGCATTATTGATTATATAAAATAATCATTGTCCATAGTTTGTCTTTTCTCGCTTAGTAATAGTTTCAGACCAGAAAATAGTCGTTCGACACTTGTTAGGTATTAAGTATTAGGCATTGTGTAAGAAGTACAAGGTTAGCTGGATCGTTGTTTTTGTATTATATGTGACGTCACTTTGACGAACCAAATTTTTTTTGTCACCAAAACACCGTAGTGAACATAGTACATTGTAATTGGATAAGCACGTAGTGACGTCAACAAATACAAAATAGGCGACTGTCACCTTTTATCCAGCTCACCTTGTACTTCTTACACCATGTGTATTAATGACAGTTTTGTCATAATATTTATGTCAAAATTGTCAAACAATTATAGTCTTACGAAATGCCAAATACATATATTTTATGTTACAATTAATAATGATAATAAGTATTTTAAAAAAAACACATTTATTGGAAATTTTTATATTATATAAAGAATTTCCGGAGCAGTCAGTGGTGCACTGTAAATTTTGCTTGCTCCGGGTAAAACCCCATTGCAACACTGCTCTTATTATAAATCATTTTTATATGATGTCATAAGCGAAAACTAAAAAATTGTTTTTTTTTTTGTTGCGAACGCGTCACTATTACACAACTACAATAAAAAAGAAAATAGCCTAAAATAATTTATGTCAGCTGAGTATGCGCAATAAAAACAATTCTGTAATTTGCTAAAGCTTCGAAATGGTTTATTTTTCAATGTTTGTTTTGATTGTATGTCCAAAAGATGACCCTGATATTTAACACTTGCTCTAGATCAGTGATGCACAAACCGCGATACTTCATTGAATATTAAGATATTCTGTGTGAACAAATTATGCAGTGGCAAAGGAATACAATCTGACGTAAACATAATGCTATTTTTTTATTTAATACGATTATATTTTGCGAATATACACGTATTGCAGATTGTAGAGTGATTGAAGTAGCTGATAAAATTATGGAACTTTTAAATTAAACATAATAAAATGGATATGTCGTCTAGTATAATATATATCATTTTTTCCAACACTTTACCCTGTGCCCGTGAAAAGTTGTGTAATGGATAAACTTATCCTTATTTTAAATAGATTGTGCACCACTGCCCTAGAATTACTTAATTTAAAATAACTCAAACGACTTAAATGTTAAATTGTCAATGGTAACTGTTATAAAATAGCTCTGTTTTATCATTACTTGTTGCAAATCGCTTCAACAATACACAATATTGATCTCTCTATACCGTATCTTCTATTTATATGCATATTTCAATATAAAATTAAAAGACTTTTGTTTAGATCCTATTCACTTTCACAAAATAATAACAAATACATTCCACCAAAAATAAATTCTTTCACTAAAAATAAAGTGATCGCACATAATAAAATATATTTTAACTATAATTTAAGTCATCGACTGAGGGTGCTTGATGGAATTTCAATATCAAATTTGGATTATTGAGATTTTGTACACTTCCATGTATTTTGTCACTAACAACCCGGGTTTCGCCTTTCGGCATCTTCAGGCATTCGAGCACACGAATGGACTCGAACTGACAGACAGTAAACAGTGTCTAACGTTTATATAGAAGATACAAATACGACAAATACTATTTACGAGGTAAAATATTATACGTCTGAGAGCCACACTGATACCTGAGTTAACATTTCGAGAATCGCCTTAATCCTTATTTTGTAAACAACACATTAACAGAGTGGCGAATTGCCGCTTTCCAACTGCTTAGAATAACCAGTGATTTTACAATTATAATAGCATTGTGGGTTTCGACGGGATGCATACGACGAAAGGGTAAATATATACAATCATTCCACATTTAGTCACATCTATTAGGTGTTTCAACGTATAGGATACAATAACGGAGAATTAGGAAGGTTCAGCTGCTCATTCAGAATTGGCAAGGAATTGGAAATCAATAGAGCCCAGTTAAATTTTGAGATTTGTTAAAAAATTATGCGCTCAGGAGTGGTATTTAAAAGTGTTGTTATTACACTTGTTGTCAATACGTATTTTACTTCTTTGAGAAGCTCTCTTAGTCTTATTAATAATTATTATTTTTTTAAATTGTTTTAAAATACCCTGGATCTCGTACGTGATGAATTTTGATTCAGCCGAGGTTTCAATATTGAACGTTTTATTGGTTTCTGACAAGGGACTTCAACTCGAATGTTCAATATCCGAATGTATTAGGTTCTTTTTAACTATTCGATATTCGAATATTTGGGCAACTAATCGAATAGCATTTGTAATAATGTTAAATGAAATATGAAAAAAAAGACGACGAAAGATCACACGACAATTTGTCTAGAATTCAAGACACTAATGAATACCCGCTAAAATGAAATGGTTTTTTTCGCCCTCGTCAAACTCGAGCGCTTTCAATGCCTTACCAAAATACTTTAAACATGCCGTAAATTCAGTAATTGAAGAAATACCGCTGTAGTAATCCGACGCTTGCTGCAAATTTTAAATATTGTAATACGATGGAACGGTATTGCAATGTGTATTTATATTATCTTTATTTAGGGTTTGACAGAAGCGGGAAAAGATTCAGTGAAGATTTAAATATATCCGAATATATTAGAATAGTTGATAATGACGAATAGTTGGAATCCCCATTTCTGACGCCGTTTTCTAAAAGCTGTTTTCTACCGGCTCTAGTATCATGTATCGGCGTTTTGCTTTCAATATGCAGCCCACAATCGTCCATGGCAATTATTTGTTCAGAAGGTCTATTTGTCTTATTACATTTCGGTAAATTTGTTGCAGCACATCGCTCAATTTTTGTAATTATAATGCGATTAGGGGGTAAGCAGTTCGTGTGGTCTTCAATTAATTAAATTTAATATTATATAGATTATTTCCCCATTGTTCGCCACTGACGTATAAATTTATGTAGATTGAACCATTTATTCAACGATTTAATATAAATTCTATTTTAACTATCTCATATGAGAGACTAACTGCTATATTTATTTATATTCAAAAACAAATTTACCAACAACATTACTCAATTAGTTGAATGCTTAACGTCGCCCTCTTATGTTGTGATTTCCATGGGTTCGTATTCCACTATGGTTAAAGCTATATTTATTAAACCATATCCGCTACATACTCGGAGCCTATGGTCACCACACGGTTCCTCCAAGATTATCTGTCCCTCGTCAGTCTCCTTGCTTCCTCTGCTGGTTCCGTAGCTCCGCCGAGTACATCCTATGGATGTTCCTCTGCGGTCTTCCAAGGGTATTGAATCCATCTTGTTGGTAGAAGAGACCCGCAGGATCCTGGGGCATCCACAGCAAATTTCCGAGCCAGGTCTATCATATTTTTTTTTATTTTTGATGTAACAAGGGCTGGTCTATCAGCCGAGTTTCTGACTAAATCAAACCACCGCACCCCTAGTATTCGCCGAAAGAATCTGTTTTCGAGCAGAGTATACGGGTTTCCTGTGCTTTAATGAGATGTTATGACTCGCAACCGTAAAGCAGCACTGTCAGCATGCTAAAAGTAGATTTTTATTTTTTTTTGAGTTGAAATGAATGTCTGTGTTATCTACACTCCTTCTTACCCATGCGATCCTAAAAATGGAGCATAGCGAGAGCGATTAGTTAACATCTATCCCTTTCCTAGTCCCATCCTTCTATTGTTACTCTATCCAAAAAATGACGTTGTTTACGGACAGTGAATTATGGCTTGAAGCATGCAAATTAGCAAAACAGGTAATTAAATTTGTCAGTTATATCCTAAGTCTAATGCATCGTGGTTCGTGGTCTTTTATATCTAGATTTTTCCGTATTTAAATCATCACGCATCTAATTTATCAAAGAATCTTATAATTGTAATACAATTTGGTTGAAATTAAAAAGAAACCGTTTAGTTGTCTGGTTTTCTACGTTTAATAGCGGAACTCTTGAAAATGAGTTGTATAATATATTTCGTTACTTCCTTTAATGGAATCAATATATTATCCATGTTAATTCAGAAAACAACATTTCGAAATGTGTCGACAATTTATTTATGCTGTGGGTTGTAGGCATGTCTTGTTGGTATCACGGTTGATTTTGAACAGTGGGCGAAATCAGTGCACGACAATCTTTGAAAGTGCCCACTTTCTTGTCTAGAGGGCTACACGGACCCTGGCTTGGCCCGTGAGCTGTGTTCGGGCAGGTCCATCGTGATTCGGGCTCGAGCCGGGCCCCACTAAAGAATTTATTTTCCAGAAAAACATATCGGATGAATAATATTTTATTATTTTGGAGCACGACTCATGAGTCAGTAGTTTAGAAAGAATTGTGACATTAAGAAAAGGATCGTTTAATTTTATCAAATTTCAGCCCGCGCAGACCTCTAATATGTAGTAACGTTTAAAAATATCTAGTTTGTAGCAAGCACTGCTACCTGCCGTACTGAATTGATTAGAGGAAATTTAATCAATTGCAACCAAACACGTGGGCTCTGATGTCAATACAATAATCATAATGATATCAATTACAGCTTACAGTACATACAAACTTATTAGTAGATTATTTTTGATCAAATTAAGAGTTTTTTGTTTTTAAATTATAAAGGCAACGACCACTTTTTCGCAGGTAGAAATCATTTGTCAGTTGTCAGTAATTGTTAACTATTGGTGAATAACATTATTTCATGATAGCTCACGCCAGGTGTGGGCAAAAATTAATTTAAATGGCGGCCACAAGTAAAATACTATTTTAGACACATATGCACTATTTTTCGGATCCATGGTACAGTGGTAAATGTCGTCGGTCACGGATCTCATGGACACCAATTCCAGTATGGACAGCTTAATAAATGGATTTTTCAATCGATTTCTGTACGAAGTCATGGATGTTTGTGATGTTTAAAATGTCCTCCCACCACACTATCCTGAGAATTATGTAATGCGAGAATTTGAAAATATCACCGTCAACCATACCTCTTTTGTTACACCCACAAAATATAGTCCACCAATTAATAATAATAAACCAAACCAAGTTGAAACCAACCATATAATAAAAGATGACAGTTTTGCCACCTGCACTCTTGTTATGGCGCTGGAGAACTTCTCGATAGACAGCTTGTTGATCTGCATTTAATAATCGCTCCTGTAGCGCCACAAATTAAACATACGGTCAGAGTCATATGCCAATTCTCGATGACAATTCCAGATGCACACAAAGTTTTACGAATTAACCAAACTCACTTTCTACCAAATTACTAACATGAAACTTAATATTTAACACAAATATCTGCGTTCGCGTTACTATCTCAACTGTCACTTGCAGAATATATTAGTATTGAGCTGTTGTTAGGCGACTATTATTATTAATTTTTTCATCCGCATTGAAAGGTCAAAAATATCGCGTTTACAGTTTTAGGTTAAAATTTAAATAGTGAGAATTGAAAGTTGAAAATAGCAGAATTGAACTAATATAATACTAAGGTATATATTTGCAAAAAGATATGAATTATGTAAAATTATTAATAACAATGAATGTAATGCACAATAATGAATTTACTTATTGCCTTGTCAGAGACATTAAATTCGCCATTTCCGGGGCGAGTGTAGACCTATTTTGGATTTTATTAAGGCCCATGTCCGCCCAATAAGTTTGGGGCGGTGTCACCTTCTTAAGAATTAAACAAAATGGTGGTATTTCTGGGTCAGAAAAAGGATATATCCTTCTACTGACTATACTCGGAAATTACCCAAATGTTAAACACCTGTCTATAAAATGTATAAAACTCGGTTACAAACAATAGTATTTGATTTACGGCGACCATTTGAATATTGCTTTTCCCATTATCTCCATAAGGGTTATTTGAAGATATCTGTGTAATAAACTGCAAAATCGATATGATGATCGTCAGAACTTGTGTAATGCTCAATTATTCTTGTGGATTTAGCTATTTTATGCCATGAAACGGATATTATAATTCATAACTAAAAGATACTGCAAAGATGTGTTATTTCATTTTTTTTTATCATAAAAATATTAGAGATATATAAACACACTTTTGTGAAAGTAAATTGTTAAATGTTGTATGGCTCAGACAATTCGGCAGTCGCGAAATAGCCGGCAGTAACAATTTGCGGACAATTTGCCCAAATTGTCGGGACTGCCGCACTAATAAAAGCAATAAAAAATAATGAATTGGTCTCGTTCAGATGGGCGCAAACGGTGATGCGATGATGAGATAAACAAAACAAACCACGTGGTTAATAATAATAAGACTGCTAGTCAGATAAAGGTACATCAAGAGTGAGAGGGAAGCTTGAGACGTCTACCAATTTGTGAATAGTTCGTATTGGTATAAAATAAATATTTTTTTAAGGTGGTCGCAACACTGATAACCTTTTTACTAAGACTGCAACCTCGAAATATTTTCCAATTATTAATCTAATCGTGTTTAATAGACGAAGTATGAGTGACCCAATTCACACTATTTATTGATCGAATCATGTGATTCGCCGTGCTTATCGAATAAAACAAGAATCATTTGCTTAAGTTTCTGATCGTCTTCAAAAAATAAAGCATTACTTGCACTCAATTTTATACAAATAACTTTAAATTCATCAGTTGATAATGCTTGCGATGAGCGAAACCGCTGATTGCGCTAAATTTTTCAAAATATAATGTCTTTGAACCAAAAATTGGTAGGTAAAACGTTAAAAGGGACAGTTCTATTCTATCTATATCTATTTTATTATATTAATTAAGATTAATACGAATTGATGCGAAACCAGTCTTAATTTAGAATATTTAAAATAATGTGATAAGAATGTGCAATAATTCCATGAAATTCTAACAGCAAACAATATTAAATAGTTCGTTATTTGATCATGCTAGCGAACACATCAAAGGCAAGTGAATTATTGCCTGCGACGCATAATTAAGTGTGTGCTCTAGTTATGTTATAAACTGTCAGAATTCGAAATTTAAATATTAATAATTTCCTTTCCAATTGTGAAGCACCGATTTCATACATGAAAGTGCACAGTTATTTTTATGTGAACACTGCAATATACGATTATCTAAACCCATAAAGATCTTATAATAAAGCAAAAATTGTCTAATACTAATTGACTAATACTATGTTATTTTTTATCTGAATAACTCTTGGTCTGGATGCATCATATTAAATTATATACCCAAGTAGATTCAATAATGGCTCGGCACTCCCGCGTTTATCGCGTGACATCACAAGTGACAATGCCTGCCATTAGTGCAGTCCCTTTCCGACTCCAGGTTGCGCTTCACTGGTCATTTTATCCTTGACAAGCATGAACGTAAAATTATTACTTCTGACAAGCATAACAAAGCTATTGTCATTTAGTCAAAATAACATGATATTGGACGTTTTATAAAAAAATGAATTTCATTTTATCAAATCAATTTTATTTAATATCAGACTGATATTAGTATACTATATAAAATTATTCTTTAATCAAGAAAGTTAGATGTTAATTGTATATGTTTTTTTCCTATTACTATTTCGTCTTCCGATGTAGAGCATATGGTCTTCTAACGGAGGCATCTGAATAAATTTTTGTATACAACGACTTCTTACTCAGTTGCTCAACATCCCCTTTTCGAAGAGAGTAAGACTAAGACAGGGTTAGTGGGTAGCTAGACAGAGAGAATTCTTAGGATCGAATGGGTGGGAGAAAATTTTTAGACATTACGTACATCCAAATACATTTTAATCCAAATTTACATCGTCGGGTCCGTGGTGTTGTGGTCAACGTCGTTGGCTTCGGTTACGGATCTCACGAATTCGAATCTCAGTACGAACAATCTCACAAAATGATTTTTCAAACGATATGTGAGCGAAACTAGTCCTGTTTTAAAATAAAAATAAAATCATATTTACCATTTTCATTTTATAATGTCTTTTATCCAAGAATTAACAGTTAACAATATATATATTACCATTAAAATTCTTTCAATTGAATGCCAACTCATTCAATAAAATGTAAATGTTATGTCTTGGCTGACTAATCAACCGTGATGCATTCTTAGAAATTGACAAATGAAGTCTTCGTCATATATAATACACGAAAGAGAACATTCTGAGAAAGATGACCATGCATGCACTAGTGACCACGCAGTGCAAATTTTAGTTTGCAAAAAGTGCAGTAAGAAAGATTAACTTGTTTATGACTTCAACGTTATGGCAGACAGTTCATAGACAAAAATACTGTATAATTTTTTTTTGTTATACTTATCGCCTGTACTGTTTATGAATGTCTAAAAATATATCAATATACTCATGACTGTGAATAAATTATTTGGAATATATTTGCGGTTTTTCGTTACATAGTTTAATTAGGTCATTTTCTGATTACTTTCCCAATAAAATTATCTGTATTCGCAAATTGTGTCACAATATTTTATTGGTAAGCCTTGGCAAATTTCGCTGAACGAGTAGGATCACCGATAAATGAATTAAGTCAAAAGAAACAATAATTATATATTGAAAATACTGCATATTGACTGTGGAAAAGAAAAAGGACGTAACCCACACCGAAAAATATTGTGTATAACTCCAACAAAACGTGCCAATATACTGTATTTACATATAAATATGTAATATATCTACTGTAGAAAGGCAAAAGGACTTTTCGTCTTTTCAAAGAATTTTTTTTATTGATAATCATAATGTATACAACTTAATGCACATTGTGTTTGGGCTATACACAATATTTTGTTGTGTGGGTTACGTCTTTTTGCCTTTTCACAGTCGATATCATAACACAATATCGTTGTTCACTTTTAAAATTGTAAATTCTTGGTTGAAAGGCATTATATTTTAAATATAAAACACAATAGTACTACTTCCACAGGTTTATAATTATCAGGACCGGTTTCGCTAATCGCGAGCATTTTCAACTATCGTTGTATTTAACTAGGATTATCAACAATCATAGGTCGATAGCTGTTTACAAACACGTCACATGCCCAAATAGCTGTCGATAAAATGCACAATTTTTTACGTTCCACAATTTTTTGTTATAATCAAGACTGTTTCGCTAATCAAGAGCATTTTCAACAAATGAAAAATAAAATAGAACAGATGTACGTATAAATAATATCATGTATAACTAACGAGAAACAGTATACAAAATAATTTTTGTTGCAAATTATAAAGAATTGGAAATCTGCCAGTCGTTCAATTTTATTTTCCATCGGTTAAAAGTGTTTGCAATGAGCGAAACCGATTCTGGAATTTTAGAAAATTCTAGAATAAATACTGAAAAAATTGATAGTTTACATCTTAAAAATGACCCACCGATTGCTTAGCTTATTATTCTGCTGGAGTTCTGTAAAGTAAACCAATATATTGATTCATATGAAATTTATTTCGAATTCCATTATAATAGGATAAAATATAAAAGCATTCAGTTCTACAACATTTTATGTTAGTTAGTTGATAGCTATTTCGGCTTCACGAAACGAAATGTCGTGAAACTGAAATAGCCATCAAATGACTAATAAAAAAAATGTAGAACTGGATACTTTGATGTTTTAGCTTATTTAAAACAATTTTTTGCGATAATGTCAATCGGTTTATTATATATATTAAAAATACAATTTCAAGTCTTGAATCCGAATGTTTTAAAACAAGGAATTATTACGAGTGACTAATTTATTCAACCTCCCAATACAGGGTTTCCCAACCTCATTGTTCAGAATTTCATTCCCTCGTTCACAAGACAATCTTACTCTTACTTAAAAGGTGCTTTTCAAATATACATATATTATGTAATATTGAAAAACGGCAGCAATCCCTCTCCTCTGGAACTCTAGAATTACCCACTGGTTGAGAACCCCCAGAGTATGAAAATAAGTGGTCAAAGTGTAAATATAATAAAAATGGACGGTATCAACACTGCCTGCAGTGTGGCAGTTTATCAATCTTAAGAAATATGCTTCAAAAATTGTTTTTCGTCACCTTTTTACGGTGGATGATTAGGCAACAAATTACTTCCGCCCCATTTGTTCATAGAAATGTAATAAATACACCTACGTAGAAAGCAATCCCATTTGTTCAGTTCAATTTGGACACTTCATTATAGAACGCTAAAACAGTTAAAGTCATTCGGTTTTTGTATAGAAAGGCAGAAAAAACAGTTTTTATAGATAATACGGCCTCTGCAATCCCAACCACCATAGGCGACGGTCGGTGGTTCTGATATTAGCAGACGTCTCACGTGGCGTAAACAACGATGGGTGTTATTTCTGTTTTTGTTCTGGGATTGTCTCGGGAGCAGCTGCACAAGACTCAGCAGCTTGCACCTTAATGTGCCAATTGACCCCAGTTTAAGAGATGATTATCTGCATAGATCCGTTCGCTCGTCGTATGACGCCGCAAATTTACTGAAGACACTATAGTTTGACCTATTAGTTAACAATTTGGCATGGCCTGTGAATCCAACAGGTTTAAGGAGCTCTTCCGCTCATTTGACATTAAAGGACAATTCCAGAAGATGTGGTCAGCATCCTGAATTCTAAATTAACCACAAATTTCGCATATTGATTCTTAATACGCTGAAATGACTATCAACAATATTTTACAATCCTTATAGAGTAAAAACGGTTAACGCAAAAAATAAGTTCTGAATATAAATATAATACATTGAATCAATCCTAGATTTAAAAAAACATATTTTTATAGTTTTATTAAAGAAGGAGTTCAGTCAGTTTCTTGTGTTATTTAAAACGCTGTTTCATGCCAAATATTAAAGCTTTTTTTTAAAGATATCACACTGTTCACGATAAGCACTGAGGGTGCTTGATGGAATTTCAATATTAAATTTGAATTCGTTCATTCATTCATTCATTCGAGTCACTGTCAGTTCGAGTTTATTCATGTGCTCGAATGCCTGAAGATGCCGAAAGGTGAAACCCGGATCGTTATTGACGAAATACATGGAAATGTAAAAAAATTCAACAATTTAAATTTAAAGCTTTTTGTTGTTGCATAATTTAATCAGGTAAGCAATTACTGACCACCGAAAGTAATGAGCTTGAACATCGTGCATCCATATTGTTACGTATAAAAATAATATGTAAATGCACGATTGACCGCAGTACACCCTTTCGGTAGTAATTATTTTCACGGATCACCGATCGCGTAATAGCCCTTTGCCATTGAATTTGTGCTTTTTGAGCATGAAAATGATGGCAAGATGATTGCCGGACCATGTGCACCTATACCTGGCCATGCATAAAAGACGATGAGAATTTAAGTTATATTTAACAACACGAGCAATTTGATTCTACAATGTATATATTTATTTATAACCCTGCCCGCTCCCAATGTGGAGCATATGGCCTGCTAATAGAGGTATCTGAATATTAACTGCTTGTTTCTCAGTTGCTCAACGGATAGGGAAAGAATAATAGGGCTAGAACAGGATAAGTGGTCAATTAATGGCTGCCCCGTTTTGAGGGTCGGATGGGTGGGAAGGAATTTTTAGAAATCACAAACATTCGAACGATTCCATAAATCGATTGAAAAATCAAATATAAAGCTGTCCGTATTTGAATTCGAGCCTGTGAGATCCGTGACGACATCGACGAATATACCACGAACCTGATAATAATTTATAATTATTGTGATCAAATATTTAAAACCATTTTTATTTTGTCGCTATTACTAATTAAAGTAATTGGAAATTGTTATTGATGGCTCAGAATTCAATTCAAAGATTATTAATTTAAATCTCAAATATACAATGCACATCAATGCAATATAGATGCATCTATTCAAGCGGCGCTGTTAACATGTTTTGTAGAGTAGCGAATACTGTGGCATTCTGTTGGAATCTACAAATAAACATAATGAACCAAATATCCCTAGTTTCGTAATTACAGAAGTAGATCATTCGTCTTGATGGCTTTTAGTTGTTCGGCGTCGATAAAAAAGACTTCGTCGGCGTAGCCTGGAAATAGGTCGGACCACATATATTTCCGGGACGCAAATAACACAAGATTTCCATTCCTGAATAACTAATATTGACTGAAGACAATCGCAAACAGTCTTTCAAAATTTTCATTTACCTATTTATAATAATCACTCAAGTGTCTTCGGATAACAGCAATACGGAATTTGTTAACATAATAATTTTCAATATTGGTAAATTTTAAGCTTTATTTGATTTAGTACGCAAACTAAAAAATGCCACCAAACGTTAACTCAGATAACCTTCTAAAGAATCAAATAAAATGTTAATATTTCTGGGTTAGTTAAATGGTGTTTCTAAATACCATTCTTCTGCTGACTATACTCGGAAATTACTTAATTTTTAAACACCTGTTTATAAAATGTACGATATGGTGAGCATTTAAATGTTGTTTCTCCCATATGCGTTATTTGGATCTCCAAATAATATGGGTAATGAACTGGAAGATTAACATAACGTTATCAACTTGTAATGTTGACATTAGAATTGCGTGACATTTGCCGAGAAATTCATTCTAAATGTGAATAAAAATAGTCCCGTATTGACAGATAGATAAATCATTCCCTGATCATTCAACTTGTCGGTAAATATATGTGTTTGAAATACCAGTTAGAGTAGCAGGGTACCGTGAGTAGCTCCTTGTTCGCACCAGTTCGGGGCAGAAGCACTTCCAATTATGGAGTGTGGTTCACCTGACCGGCTGAGGAAACTACCTACCCTGCAGAGAATCAGCAGAAAACTTCGCGTAAGGCATCAACTGTCAATCAGGGAACCAGTCTTGTTGTACCGTTGGTTTTATTTCACCTGCATTGCATTGTTTCCTGTACTGTTGCATTAAGAGATTTTACTTATCGAGGTGACTTTCCGGTATAAATGAGGTCAACTTTAAAATTTCATGCTGTTTATGTGATTCGGTATACATAGAACAGACAGTAAATAGTATTTCAACTAGATTTAAAGGACATATCGAGGGTAGTCAATGTCAAAGTTAAGGCAATTTAACGCTTTACATGCTGGTGGAACGTTATGACTTCATATTATGATTTAATTGCTTTTGTCATATTGTTATGGCAGAAAGCATTATATAACTATAAATTATTGATATTAAATCTTATGATTTGTAGGCTAAAAAGATGATTCTTTTCAATATACTAAACATCTTTTTAAATCACTGTACTTGGGAAAGAGAGTACTCTGAAAAAAAATAGTGCTTTAAATGCAATTATCTCGTTCGTTTTTATGACTTAATGACTTCTGTCAGTATACCCTCGATATTAGGTAATTTTAATTATAAGAAAACAGATGCTCAACTCGCGAATCACATTTTAAAATAATAACACAGCATAACTTTTAATTTAGGCACGGTATTGAGCAACTAGAAAATAATACGAAATGTTTCGAAATGAAATACGACCCAGGTTTTACCCCTCGGCATCCTAAGGCAATCGACTACACGAATGCACTCGAACTGACAGTAGTTAGTAAATAGTTTGTATCGTTAAATTATAATTTAGTAATAAGACAACATATTATCACTAAGTCTAGGAACTACACTGAAATCTGAATTCATTTTAATAATCTGAAACTCATATGACTTATCAATTGCAGACATCCAAGAACCAATTAAAATGCATTTGGAAAAAAATGTAACATAACTATACATATTGATTTTAAATTGGTGGTTTTTTTACAGTTAATATTCTAATATATACGTGATCTATCACGTATTATTGGAAGATTTAAATTATTTTGATTGCCGAAGTAATTAATAAATATTTTACGACCCCATCTCACGTAAAGAATACAATAAGGGGGAGTTAGAGAAATTATTACTTAAGGGAGACTGTTATTATATCATACAATAAGAAAACAGGATACTGCGGTGCTCGCTATGTTCAAATTTTAGTTGCATTCACAGCTGAAGTAAGTAGGTATCGTGCAAACATCAACAAAAACTGTACAACGGAGTGGCCTTTGGTTTTGTTTTTATTAATTCGATACAGTTATGTCTTTCCATTGAATTGCAGTGACGTGATGTGAGATGTCGTTCCCCATGGTATAACTCTGCTTGAGGTGAGGACTCTACTGTAAAGCAATTCTGTAAATAGCGTGGATGGAATAAATTCTATCAAATCTATGCGCAACGTGACTTCCATACTAAGCAGCCTTTTCAGCATTTATGAACTGTTGAATTTTTGGTATGATGTTTGAAGTACGCCCGATTCTCTTTCGAAACGTTCCAGAGATTACCGTGTAAAAATAGGAGTTAGGTTCCATTACTTCAAATACCCCCGAAATATAAAATCTCGATCATAAATCATAAATTATTTTATCAGGAAATTAGAAATATACATGGCACAGCTAAATAGTTAACCAATTTCGAACGAACAACTTAATCTCCTTAGCTCCTCCTTATTGTAGCCTTTACGCGAGACGAGTTTGTAGTAACTTACTCCAGCAATGATAATAATTTGATATTTCTCCTAGCAAAACCAACCAATTTAAAATCATAGGTATCTCAATATTATATTTTTCTCCACATACATTTCAAAGATAATTGGTTCTTATGGCCACGTGCAGTTACAATACCCTATGACTTAGTAATTGTTTATGCAAAGATTTTACCAAATAATGTTAAAAGTCGTTAATTCAGATATCAATGTAGTTCCTAGACTCAAAAATATTAATTTTTCTAAATAAAACTATTAACTAACTGTCAATTCATGTTCATCCGTGCCTGAAGAAGCTTAAAGACGAAACCCGGGTCGTTAGTGACAAAAGGTGTGGAAATGTACAATATTTGAAAATTGAATTAAACAAATACGTAATTAAATTTGTATTATTGAATTTGGATTATTGAGATTTTGTACACTTCCATGTATTTTGTCACTAACGACCCGGGTTTCGCCTTTCGGCATCTTCAGGCATTCGAGCACACGAATGGACTCGAACTGAGAGACAGTAAACAGTGTCTAACGCTTATATAGAAGATAAAAATGCGACAAATATCATTTACGAGGCAATACATTATACGTCTGAGAGCCACACCGATACCTGAGTTAAAAATTTCGGAAATCGCCCTAATCCTTATTTGCCAAATAGAAAATCGGATTATGAAAACCTTGCTATAGATTTAGAAATTGCATTGCATAAAGATTTAACCAGCAAACATATTTGTTCTCGCATCCTTAAGAAAGATTACTTAAACAGCAACAAAAATTACAATAAGTTTAATGAGGAGTTGGCTACTCTTAAAAATATTAAAACTAAAATTAAAGATAATGATATCATTGTCACAAAGGCGGACAAAGGAAATACCACGGTCCTGTTAACGCGAAAAGACTATGTTGATAAGTTTAATAACTTTCTCGATAATAACGATATAGTCGAATTGAAAAAGATCCTACATTAAAATTTAATAAAAATATTAAAGAGGTTATAAATAGTTGTAGCATTACAATCAACCCTAAGGATTTGTCCTTTTTATCCACTAGAAATCCACAAGCCCCCAAATTTTATGGGCTACCGAAAATTCACAAGGATTCAATACCAATCCGCCCGGTAGTTTCATATATGAATGCTCCAGCGTATAAACTTTCCAAAAGAGCTAACTCTCTCATCCGCAATCACAGTAAATTCAAGCCATTGTATAGTATTAAAAATTCATTAGAGTTAGTAGATAAAATTAAAAATTATAACATTCCGTTAAACGCCAAATTAATTTCTTTTGACGTTGTTAGCTTATTCACTAATGTACCTGTAAAACAAATGTAAACAAATCATCAAAGATACCCTTAATACGCGTAGAGTTAATCCTGTCATTACTACGGAATTACTTAATATATTAGACGTTTGCGTTGACCAGAACTATTTTCAATTTGATAATAGATTCTATGAACAAACCGAAGGCCTTGCAATGGGAAGTTGTTTGTCACCACTATTAGCAGAATTTTACATGAACCATTTAGAAAACCTTATTTTTAGCAATAAAACAGAAGTTAGAAACGTAGTTTATTGGTTCCGTTACGTATTCAATGGAACGGAGAGACAAGTTTCTAACCTTCATAATTTTCTTAACTCACTAGATGATAAAATTCAATTCACTTTAGAAGTAGGGGGCAAGAATATAAATTTCCTTGACCTTAATATTGATATTAAAAACTCCATTCATGAATTTAAAATATACCGAAAACAGACGTTTTCAGAAGCCACGATCCATTTTAAGTCAGACCATCCTTTCTCATATAAATTGGCTGCTTTCCATTCTCAGGTTCACAGATTAGTCACTATACCTCTAAATAAATTTAATTTTGAAAACGAACTAAACATTATTAAACAAATTGCCATTAATAATGGCTATGAGGCGTCTCTTATAGATAGTCTTGTATCAAAAAAACAACGTAAATTAGCAGAAAAGATGCTATATTTTGGGAACTTGTCTAAAGACATAGACCGCCCCAGAATCTGGCATAGAATTAGTTATTTAGGTTGTACAAGCTTTAGTGTTAGACCGGCGTTCTATTGCAAAAACTCTCTAGGCAAATTACTTATTAACAATAAAGATAGAGTAAACTTTAAGAACACATCTGGTATTTATAAATTACAATGCAATGATTGCCAACATTTCTATGTGGGTAAAACCACACGTACATTAGATATAAGGGTATCAGAACATTTAGCTGCCTTTAGATTAAAAAAGCTTCGACATTTGCAAATCACTTGCTAATGGAGAACCATACGTTTAATGCGGATGATGGGGTTAAACTGTTGCATAAAAACATGGGGGATCATAAATTATTTTATCAGGAAATTTTAGAAATTAATAGAGCCCAGTTAAACTCATTACCAATCTTGAACGGTAATTTCCTTGGCAATTGTCACTCTTTAAAGTGGTGTTTACAAAAAAGGATTAGGGGATTTCGAAATTTTAACTCAGGTATCTGTGGCCCCAGACTTAATGTATTTTAAAATTTTTTTGTCGCATTTTTTTCTTCTATAAAGGTTGACACTTTTCTTCTCTCAGTTCGAGTCCATTCGGGGGCTCGAATCCGAAGACCGAAAAGGGGCCCGGGATGCCAAAAAATACATGGAAGTGTACAAAAACTCAAAATCCAAAATTTTAAAATTGAAATTCCATCAAGCACCCTCGTCGATTCTTTAAAATTTTATTGTTTTCCTTAACGTTTGTACAGGGTTACAGAAAGAATACGTCGGTCAAAATTGAAAACCCTTTTTGGTTTTCTCAACAGCATTAAATTTTTTGTTAACTTTTTTTAAACAAAAATTCTGAAAGTTTAAATACTTTTGCCAATTTAAAACAGGGGATCGACGGGGCTTGCGAAAAAAAACAAACAAA